>JACYFF010010365.1:17416595-17431874 GCA_017589665.1 Selenicereus undatus
AGTTACGGTTATTGAACTTGAAATACAATAAATTGAAGCAAAATAGGCCAAATGGAAATGATTGAGGTGATAATGAAAAGATTTTAATTGATATAAATGAAATATGGGTTTATGATATTTCTAAAATGGATAATGAAAAGTGTGATGCTTCTGAAATGGATAATAAAAGGTTCAATGCCATGAGGGGTGTTGTGAGGTTCATAAAAGCTCAAATAGCTTCAGTAGATCTGATAGACACTAACTTGAATCATTACTGTGCCCACTTCTCAAATTTCATTTTCATGCTCACTTAACTCGATTTTCAAACCCAAGTAAGCTTCTATACACAAACAAACTTGTTGAAATCACTAAACTTTGTAATTTCCTTGTGATACCCATAATTATATAGAAACGTTTGAAAATATTTTCAAATGTCTCGATTTCTGCATTCACTCATGTTACCGTTTGATGGTCTGCATTAGAAAATCCATATCTTTCACTACTGAACTCCAATTGAGATATAAAATCCCAATATGAAAATCTCATAATGTCCACTAAAACGTTCATTTAGGACACAAATCATGATTCATATAGTAACATCCCTAAAATTAGGGTAGAACACAGACGTGCACAATTTCAGTCCAATCTGCGCAGTCGTAGCAAAACAACCATAACTTTTTCCACAGAACTCCGATTAAGGCGATTCAAAAGGAATTTTAAAGATAACTCATTGATCTATCCACACACAAAAAATACAATTTTTCAGTTACCCAATCAATACCAAATTTTTCGTCAAGTTACTGTTCCAGTTCAGTTCCCAATTTCAATGTATTCTGCACAGTCTTGAGTAAATTGGTCATAACTTTGTCTACACAACTCGAAATTGAGTAATTCCAAGTCCTATTGAAATATAAATCATCAACCTATCACTAAACCAAAAAGCATGAATGTTGGATGTGCCAAACAGTCCCAGTGTGTTTCCAAACAGACCCCTATTTCAGGTCTGTTTCCCAGCTCTAACTCACATATTGTCAATCTTTTCTTCACATAACCACCCACTAAAATCACTCTTTAACTTATATAAATTAGTATAAACATCTTGATATTCATTACCAATGCCAAAGATCACAAAAGCTCAATCAAAATTCAACACTTGAACATGAAGCTTGCATGATTAAGATAAAACCATAACCCTAACTTTAACTCCACCATGATTCATCACCAAAATGATTATTAATTCAATAGAAACAACATAATCCACCATTAAAACAACCAAAACAAGAAGGCAAAACCAAAATTCAAAGAACAACATTGAAGTCACTTACTTTGAGCTTGAAACAAGTGGAGATGGAGATGATATTTGGTGATTTTGAGGATGGGAGATGGTAGCTAATGAAGGGAGGTTGTTGGGAATTGAAATCCTTGCCGGAGAGTGGCCGAAAAACACCATAATAGGGCTGGGAGGGGGCTGCTGCTGTGGGTAGAGAGAAGGAGGAGAGAAGAAGAGAGAGAAAGTGCCTTGAATTTTTACTTGGTGCAAAAGAAGCTTAGGCAAATAAATACTTGGCTGAAATTAACCCTTAAAAGTAACCATGGTTAAGCTTAAACCATGGTTAATTAGCTAGGTTAGTGACATAACTTGTTGGGCCTCAAACTTTGGGCCGAAATTGGCCTTGAATGAGCTCGAGTTCGAAAAGAAAGCAAAACCGAAGCGATTAATTAAATTTCTTTTGTTCAAAGCTCGAAATTAAATTTTTGTAATGTCATGAAAAATAATTTAATCTTTTAAACCATAATTATCGAGGCCTAATATCAATTTCTCTGAAAAATTGTTTTTGGTAAATAAAACTTAAGCGAATTGCAAGGTAGGGCCCAAAATGAATTCTCCCAACCAGGATAATTAAATGAGAAAAATAAATGAGGAAAATGAATAACATGACTTAATTAAATAAATAAACATGATTTAGGGTTGGGCTATTACAGTCTTCCCCCCTTAAAGAGTTTTGTCCTCGAAACTTATGAACATTGACTATCATGCAAGGTGATTTCAAATAAATAAGACTACTTGGCTCTCACTTCTTGCTCAGTTTCCCAAGTAGCTTCTGGGGAGGCATGATTTGCCCAAGGAAATTTGATTTAAGGTATCTGCTTGATACTCAACTACTTAATCCTGTGATCCAATATCTGAATTGGATGCTCTTGAAACCCAAGACCCTCAATGACTGTAATGGATTTGATTATGACAGCATGGTTAGGGTCTGAAATGTACTACCTAAGTTATAAGGTAAGGAACACGAAACATGTTATGCACATGTTTGAGTTATATAGGTAGATCTGGTAGAAAATTTATGGAATTCGACCTTTCCATGAACTGCTTTGGTCCAAAAAATCTTGACCTCAATTTAGGTCGCAGTGTAACCTCCGTACACCCTTAGTTGGTGAGACTTTCTGCAAAACTTTATCATATACCAGAAATTCCAGGAATCTCATTCTTTTATCAACATAGCTTCTGTCGGTTCCAATGGTATGCTTTCAAGAGTCTTCTGAAATATGCCGTCTTATTCAATGCTGAAGAAGATCTTCATGGCTCAAAATATGATTTTGTTGTCAATGTCTGCCATAATTTTATTCTGATGTCTAATGAAGGATTCTTTGCTAGTGCTATCACAACGTTGACCGATGGAAGTTCCATACTTTCTTCAAATGCAAACGCTGGTAGTAGGTATAGGCACCAACTTAGAAGAGTTAATCCATTGATATTTTTAGATGCTTGCCCATCTGTTTCAGGATGATAAGAACTGCTAAAGTTCAATTTAGTTCCAAAGGCTCTTTGAAGTGCTTGCCAAAACAGACTTGAAATCTCTTATCCTATCTGAGGGAATCCCATAATAAAGTTCATTGAAGTCGAATCCCAGTTCCAAGTGGGGATTTCTAAAGGTCTCAATTCACCTATGATGCGTTGGTGTTCTGCTTTGGCTTTTTAGCAAATCAGTCATTTATCCACATATTCTGCAGTTTCTCTTTTTATATTATTACACCAAAAATATTGCCTCAGATCTCTACCCATCTTGGTATCCCCTGGATGCACCGAATAGTAAGTGTTGTGAGCCTCCTCTAAGTTTTGCTCTCTTCAGATTTTGATTTACTCTATCGAGCTTAGGATCACTATCTTCATTCACTCTAGGTTCCTCCATTAGGGAGGGCTCTAAGGTAAGTGCTAGCAATTGAACATTCACGTTCCTGTGCAACGCTAATTGAATGTCTAAGTCATCAATCTCTATCAAGAGATTCAATTGAGTATCTACTACAGTGTTCAAGGTATGTTGTGTCCTCCTATTCAGGGCATCTGCCATAATATTTCTCTTCCTTGGTTGACATTGGATCCACCACAATTGATGTTTCATGGCGACTGAGCTTCTTATGAGAGAAGATGTACTTCAAGCTTTGATGATCAGTATTGATTATGCATGGTACTCTATATAAGTAATGTCTCCCAATTTTCACTGCAAAAACTACAGCTGCTGACTCCATAGTATGGGTAGGTAATCCTTTTCATAAGGCTTGAGTTGTTGGGGAGGCATAAGCCACCAGTTTAACTTCTTGCTAACTTTACAGCTTTCCTTAACAAATTGGTCAGAGAGGACAATATTTGTCAAATCCTTCCTTAACTCGATAATTCCCTACTAAACCCAAATGGTTTCTAATCTCAGTGCATTGGTGGGTCTTGAGCACTATGTAACTACTTTCAACTTTTGCAAATCAACCTTAATCTCTTCCTTTGAAACCATATGTTCCAAATGCTTCTTGTATTTACTATGTAATTGATGCTCTTTCAAGGTCTATATCACACTGTCATCAAATGAACAATATGCTCATCTTTATCCCTGGAGTATTTCAAGATATCTTTTTTTTATAAACACCGCCACAACTTGTCTAGAAATGGTCTGAAATTCTATTCATAAGATCTGTAAAGGCCGCGGGGCCATTGATTAGGCCAAAAGGCATCACAGTGAAGTCATCATGACCCATACATGATCCGTAGCGTGGTTTTGGTAATGTCTTCAGGTATAATCCTAAGTTGATGGTACCCTGACCTCAAATTGATTTTAGAAGAGACTCCTGCTCCCTGCAGTTTATCCAATAAGTCATCTACTTGGGGCGATGGGTATGTGTTTTTGATGGTGCTCTTGTTCAGCTCTCAAGAACAATACCTAACTACAAGGTTCCATGCTTCCTCTTTACAAATAGAACTAGGCATCCCATGATGGCACACTTGGATGGTTTAATAAATCTCTTCTCTGATAACTCCTCTAATGGAAACTTCAGTTCTTTAAGCTCAATTGGGACTATACGATATGGGGTTTTTTAGATAGATTAGGCACCAGGGATAAATTCAATCACATAATCAATTTCTTTTAGCGGAGCAGTCCTGGTAACTTTTCCGAAAAACTTCTCTGAACTCACAAACTATAGGGATGTCTTCTGCTTTTTCTCCCTTAGGTTGAATGTTAATAGTATAACACCAATGCACAATATATCCTTGATATAAGAGCTCACTTGGTTCATAACAGAATTTAAAGGACAAGGTTTTCCCTCTCTTTGCCCATAAAACATATTTCTCTCCCTTGTTCTTTTCTTGAAATAACCTTAGGGTCATCACAACCTATCTTGACCCCATAAGTACATAACTAGATCATTTCCAAAATGATATCAAAGTCTAGTGAGTCAAATTGAATCAAAACTCCAGGGAATACTATCCCACAAATAGTAATTGAAACAAATTTATGAGACGTAGAACACTCAATTCTAGAGTCGATGGATAACTTGATTCCATAATTGGTTTCTGCCTTCTTATTCTCAAGGTTCACTTGCATGGTAGATTGTGTGAATATAAATGAATGAGTAGCAGTTGAAAGTGAGAGCCCTTATCTACAGCCTTTAGTTTTCGGGAACAGGCAGCGATGATGTGCTCTGGGCTACCGTACCACGTACACTTGTTAGTTCCCACTCGGCAACCCAAAGCAGTGTACTTAGTTCTTTCACAAATCGGCTCCAAATGAAATCATGCCCTAAGAGCCTATTCGTAACAATGTTCCCCCAAATATCGGTTTCACCAGTTAGATGAAATGATCCAATGTTCACCCTTTTATCCTCTGGAACCTCTACAACAGTGAAACTTTCTCCACTCCTCGAATCCATTCTTAAGGTTCCACTGGGTCATACTTTCCACTTTAGAGTCCTTTAGTCTGAATCAATGGAAGGCGTTTTTCCAAAGGGCAGTAACCCATCCAAATTTCTCACTGATGTAATCCAAATGCATGGCAAATATTTTGATAGTCAAACTTAAGGTTTATGCAAGTGATCTTTCGAAGGAAACTTAGATTGAATAAGCCAAAATGGGTGGACACATCACGTTTCCCTTAGCAATGGATTCCAGAAATTGGACAACAATCAACCGCTATACAAAGCATAGTTAAAATCTACCTTTTGTTCAGGCGTACTACAAAATTATCATCTATTGACATGGGTGCATCCCAATCATAAACCAGCTATTAGCAGCAATTGGGCTCTTAAAAGCAGAAGAAAGTGACCAAAACTGATGAAGATGTGACATGAGAGTAAATGATAATGCAAACTTGATGGGGAGATGCCATGAAGACAAAAAGATGAAGCCCCTGGTCAAAGTGAGGAGTATTCAACAGTTGCTAATCCAACAAGGACAATGGTAGATGGTAAGTTACCAAAAAATGCAGTGAAATATTTTCAAGAGTAATGTCTCCTTCAAGGATGGAGGTGGAGTCAATGGACTGCTGGCAAGAGTTTGGGCAATGTAAGCAAGTCTTCAATTGCGAAAGATTGAAGCAAAATGTCTCTCTCAAGTGTCCTTGGTTTCTCTTATATGGAATCATCGATAGTTAATGGTTTCAAACTTGTATAACAGAATTAACCTCTCCAAAATCCTACAATTCAGGGGATACTACATCAAGAAACCCCATATAGCTCACTTCGATGAAATCCTTGAGTTACAGAAGAAAATATCTGCAATCAATGAGGCATATTGAAGTAATTACCATTGGATTCGAGAAGTGCACTAAATGGCACCCATATGATGAGGAAGCATATGCTCAAAGTTACAGGTACCCGTTGACTTGGACAGTCTGTACCATTAGACTTCTAGGCTAAATTTTATTAACCACTGGTCTCTAAATTTTATTAAGCTTAAACCATGGTTAATTAGCTAGGTTAGTGACATAACTTGTTGGGCCTCAAACTTTGGGTCGAAATTGGCCTTAAATGAGCTCGGGTTCGAAAAGAAAGCAAAACCGAAGCGATTAATTAATTTTTTTTTGTTCAAAGCTCAAAATTAAATTTTTGTAATGTCATGAAAAATAATTTAATCTTTTAAACCATAATTATCGAGGCCTAATATCAATTTCTCTGAAAAATTATTTTCGGTAAATAAAACTTAAACGAATTGGAAGGTAGGGCCCAAAATGAATTCTCCCAACCGGGATAATTAAATGAGAAAAATGAATGAGGAAAATGAATAACATGACTTAATTAAATAAATAAACATGATTTAGGGTTGGGCTATTACATCCCGAAAGAGAAAAGACTTAAGCACAAAAAAAAGTTGCTACTTATTTGGGTAAAATTGAGTCGTGTAAGAATTGAATCGGTTTTAAATTGGGTACGGTTTGGTTCGGGTTCGGGTTGTCCATTTTCGATTCACTTTAGGTCGAGTCACTATGGATCGGGTTTGATGTGGGTCTGGTCATTTTGTGGGTCATTTCGGGTCATGCTACAATTCGGATTTTGTTCGGTTTTGGATCGGTTTACTTCGGGTGTTTGGGTTCGAATCAGTTCAATCCATTTCGGGTGTCAGTTCGGGTATAGATCCAGGTCGTTCAGTTCGGGTTTCGGGTCAGTTTTGCTACGTCTAATGTCATCAACATATAATAGCAAGTAAACAAAAGAACCATCAGAAAATTGGTTGAAATACACACAATTATCATACCGATTGCGTATGTATCCTTGCCCAATCATAAAGTTATCAAACCTTTTATACCACTACCTAGGAGCCTGCTTAAGTCCATACAAGGACTTCTTCAAATGGCATACACATTATTCCTTCCTGGGAACAAAAAAACCTTAGGTTGCTTCATGTACATCTCCTCCTCCAACTCCCCATGAAGGAACACAGTCTTTACATCAAGTTGCTCTAACTCCAAATCAAACGTGGAAACAAAAGCAAGTAGCACTCTAATAAAGATGTGGTGAACAACAAAAGACAATACCTCATTGTAGTCAATACCTTCCTTTTCGTTGCATCCACGAACAACCAAGCATGTTTTCCACCTTGCATCTTCATCTCCAGGTATGCCTTCCTTTCTTTTATAGATCCAGTTGGCAGTTAAGGCTCTCCGGCCTTTAGGTAGCTCACATAAATCCCAAGTTCGATTCTTCTGTAGGCTTTCCATTTCTTCTTGCATAGCTAAGACCCAATTAGACGAGCTTGGGCAGGAGATGGCTTCAGTATAACTTGAAAGTTCAGCACCTTCAGGAATCTCCTCTGTAACTGTAAGAGCATAAGCTACAAGTCCCTTACTATCTACATAGCGATTCGGCTTCCTAAACTCCCTCCTAGGATAATCACGAGCTATGGAATAATCATCCTCCATCTGAGGCTGATTAGGACTTGTAGTACTAGAATTGGGTTCAGTAGCCAGAACCTCCCTGCTAAGATGATCAGCAGCTCCACCTTGAGCTGCAACATTCTCCACCTCTATCTCTACCTTCTTACTGGCATCCTCTTAATCACATGTACCAGTAGAAGAAACAATATATTCCTTCCAAGAAGATAACATAGAATTTTCATTGAAAGTTACATCTTTATTCTGAATAAATTTCTTAGAATTAGGACAACACATTCGATATCCCTTAGACTCAAACGCATAACCAAGAAACATGCATTTAACAGCCCTCGGAGCTAACTTCCCATCATTCACATGGGTAAACACATGATGCCCAAATATTCTCAACATAGTATAATCAATAGGATTACCTGTCCAAACTTTTTTTTGGAATCTGAAAGTCAATGGATGTATGTGGAGATCGATTCACCAGATAACAAGCTGTCGAAACAGCTTCAGCCCAGAAAGTTTTGCGATCCCAAAGCCGTACATTAGAAAGCATAAGCGAGCCTTCTCTAGTAGAGTCCGATTGATGCGTAGTGCAACTCTGCTCTGTTGGGGCTTATCAATCAATGTCTTATGCCTATCTATGTCATTAACAGCGCAGAACTCAGTGAACTCCGACTCATAGAATTCAAGACCATTATCATTCCTGAGCTTCTTTATCTTCCTCCCAGTCTGGTTCTCAACAAAAGCCTTGAACTTCTTGAATGCGGGAAACGTTTCATTTTTCTGTCTCAAGAAGTAAACCCATACTTTTTGTGAGAAATCATCAACAAATTTTAACATATAGCGCTTACCTCCAAATGAAGGAACCTTCGAATGACCCCACAGATCAGAATGGATGTAATCAAGGATCCCCTACATACAACACTTAGCTATAGAGAAACTAACACTTTTATGTTTCCCAAACACACAATGATCACAAAACTCCAGCTTACCCATACCTTTGCTACCCAGACAACCTTTTTTGCTCAGGATGGTGATCCCCTTCTCACTCATATGGCCCAATCGCATGTACCATCATCCCCATAGTACCAACATCTGTTGATGTTGTTCAAACTACAATTGAACCTGTAATTGTAGTACCCTTCAGAAGATAGAGACTTCCCTACCTGAATCCTTTCATCGGCACCATGGCACCCTTTATCACCTTCAAGACACCATTCTCAGCTAAGTACCTACAACCATTAGCCTCAAGAGTACCCAAAGAGATGAGATTACGCCTCATATCAGAAATGTGACGAACCTTAGACAAGGTTCTAACTACACCATCATGTGTTTTAATCTGCACAATACCTACTCCTGCAACTTTACACTCCGTGTCATTGCCCATAAGTACAATCCTACTATCAACAGGCTCATAAATAGCAAACTAGTCCCTATGAGGCACTACTAAAAGAGTTCAAAATAATGACGGAATTCAGAGACGGACTAATTTAATAATGGACCTAGCGACGGAAAAACAGTGTTACAAAAAAGTCAGATTATGCGACAAATTTGGTGACGGAAAAATGTATACGTCTCCATAATTTACCCCTAGCGACGGAATTTCTGCCGCCATAATAAATTTTTTTTTCCGTCGCCTAACCCACAAAAAATTTCAATTTTTAAAAAAATAGGGTTGGCGACAGAAATTCCATCGCCAGCCAATTTAAATGAAACCAGATTTGGGTCTGGTATCACTCGAAGCACGCGAAGCAAATTTTAGAGAGACAGAGAGTGGCGATTGAGTGGGAGCTCCATCCGACGACCGCCACCACCACCCAGTTGCCGTCGGTCCCCTCCCCCGCTGTTGCAGCCCTTCCCCCGCCGCTAGTAGCCGCCGACAACCCTCCCCTACCCCTCTTACTGGTTGTTTTCAACCAATTTGAGGTAAGTTTTTTAACTACATTTGCTCTAATTTCTATAAATTTTTGTATTACATTGTTAGAATTTCTTAGTTAGTTCATATTTATGTTAAAATATGGCATTTGTGTGAGGTTATTGCTCTAATTTGTTTTAAGATTTGGGTAAATGCGATTTAGGGTTTAGGTTTTGTAGTTTGAAGTTAAAATTTGATATGGTAGTAGAATGAAATGGTTTAATTGATAATGTTGTTGAAATGTGGTATTTATGTGAGGTTATTACTCTAATTCGTTACACGAATTTGGTAAATGCGATTTAGGGTTGGGGTTTGATAGTTTGAAGTTAAAATTTCATATGTTGGTGGAATGAAATGCTTTAATTGATAATGTTGTTGAAATGTAGTATTTGTGTGAGGCTATTGCTCTAATTTGGTTGGAGATTTTACTTAATGCAATTTACGGTTTACGTTTGGTAATGTGAAGTTGAAAGTTGACATGTTGGTGGAATGAGATGCTTTAGTTTATAATTTTGTTCAAATGTGATGTTCGTATGAAGTTGTAGCTCTTATTTGTCTGAAGATTTTGCCCAATACAATGGAGACTTAGATTTGGTAATTTTAAGTTGAAATTTGATATGTTAGAGGAATAAAGTGCTCAACTTTGGATGAATTATTAGTTGTGTGAAATTCGTAAGAATATAAGTATATTTGTAGAAATTTATAAATTTTTTTTTTGGTGCATGTAGAAATTTATAAGTAAACATATGTAATATATAATTGAGTAATTTATGTAATTATTATAATTTTAATTAAAATATAAATGGTCATCCACATCATAGGTGGATGTATAATAGATTACTGCCTGATCGTAGTGGTTATACGCAAGAATTTCTAGATGGAGTAAACCAATTCGATGAATTTGCACGTAGACAAATAGAGTTTCTGAATGGAGGAAAGTATAGATGTCCTTATGCTAAATGCAGAAATAGGGTGTACTTGACATTCGATGAGGTCAAGATGCAACTTATGTATAAGGGTTTTGTGAAAGGGTATTGGTTTTTGATAAGGCATGGGGAAATAGAACCTCAGCAATATGATTTTGGGTATTCAAATAGTGAAATTCACGAAGTTGGAGGTTCAAGTCATATTAATAATGACTACTATGAATCATACGTAGATCGGATGGCAGACATGGTTGATGATACTATAATGGCAAATCAAAATGTAAGGAAGAGGAATCAAGCACTTGCCGAGAACCATTTTATAATATAGTTCAAGTTGCTCAACAATCCTTATATGATGCTTGTTCCACCCACAGTGAGCTCTCTGTTGCAGTGAGACTGTTGCGTATCAAATCTGATTATAACATGCCATAGAATTGTTTCAATGAAATTATTCAAATAATGAAAGAAATGTGTCTACCTAACACCCGCGTGCCAAACAACTATGGGCAAACGAAGAAGGCTGTTATAGATCTCGGCAACGATGTGGTCCTAATTGATTGTTGCCAGAAATGTTGCATGTTATTTTATAAGGATGACGCAAACCTAGATGCGTGCAAGTTTAGTGGGCATTCAAGATGGAAGAGGCAAAGGCCCCAACAAAGGAATCAGAATCCATTGCCATACTCAAGGATGCATTACTTGCCGTTAGAGGTTGTATGCATCAAAAAGTACTGTAGAGCACATGAGATGGCATTATGAACATCGGTGTGAGGATAGTATTCTATGTCATCCATCAGATGGGGCATCATGGAAACATTTCGATAACAAGTACCCTGATTTTACGTCCAAACCTTGGAATGTGAGGCTTGGCTTATGTGCTGATAGATTTAATCCTTACTCTTTGTCTTCAAGATCATACTCTATTTGGCCAGTGGTAGTTACACCTTATAACCTTCCCCCTGAAATGTGTGTGACCACACCATTTACGTTCTTAACTTGTGTAATCCCCGGCCCCAAAAATCCGAAGAACAAAATAGATGTATATTTACAACCTCTCATTGATGAGTTAAAAGAGTTGTAGGATGTTGGAGTTCAAACATATGACATTTCTATGGGGTATACATTTCAAATGAAGGATGCACTAATGTGGACCATCAATGATTTCCTCGCATATGGAATGTTATTTGGGTGGATTACTAATGGGCAATTGGCATGTCCTGTATGTATGAAATAGCAAAAGGCTTTGAGATTGAGAAATGGAGGTAAATTCTCATGGTTTGATTGCCATCAATGTTTTCTGCCAAGGAATCATACGTTCAGAAGAAATGGAGCAACATTTAGGAGATGCAGAATTGTTACAAGGGGTCCTCCTCACCGCTTATTTGGGGAAGAACTTTATGCCGAGGTGGAAGATTACCCAATGGTAACTACAAATTGTGACTTTGTCATATCAGGATTTAAGGAAAATGAGCACAATTGGACGAAGATGAGCATATTCTGGAAGTTGCCTTATTGGTAACACCAATTGCTCCACCATAATTTGGATGATGACGATGACCATGACCATGATGTTGATGATGCAGATGATTGAGTGCTAATGAATTCTTATGTATTTGAGTACTTTGCATGGAAAACTATTGGTTGCGACTTTACCTTTATTGTATTAATGAATTTTGAAAATATGTGTTACCTACGTATTGTGATGTCTGAGTAAACGGTTGATATGTACAATTATTATATATTTGTACTTGCATTTGTTGTCACCTATTTCAGGTATGGATTTCAGTTCTTGTCGAGGTAAGTCCTCCACTCGAGGTAGAGGACGAGAGCGTAGGAGCTCTGTCGTAGATCCAACCGCAATGGACGTTAATCCATCTTCCCCCCAGGTACCTCATATTCTAATTCACCCAGGAGCCACAATGGTTGGTTACATACCAAGTCTTTCAGGACCAATGCCTCCCCCATTTGGGGCTTTCCATCATCAGACCTCATACATTCCCAACCAAAATATCATGTACGGCCAATTTGCCTACAACATTCCTCCAAACCTCCCTTCTGTTGACACTATGCAGCCTACTCCTCAACCCATTGACCCTAACACAAACCAGTCCCAAGACAACATTGCAACTGGAGAAATTGAAGCACAATCTAGTCGTGGGAGCACTCAAGCAAAGACATGGATTGATCTAGATGGAACATGTAAGTCTTCAATTGTTATATGTTATGACCTTTAACTATTATGCATCACAAGAAATCAATTTGATGTGTTATGCTCAATTAGGTTTCTTCCCAATAAGGGTGCTGTTAGTAGGATTTCGCACATATCTCAAAGCAAATATGACGAAGCTTGGCCTACTTGGGGTAAAGTGCCCAGACCTGTACGAGATTTGTGGTTTGGAGAGTTCAAGGTAACTAAAGTGCCTACATATTAACAGTTTTGTGAATGTGATAAATTACTATTGTATTATTTGATGTGTTTTTCGTTTTCATAATTACAGAAGTGGTTTACTTGGGATCCTGTCCATGAGGACCATATAAGAAAAAATTTTGCAAACTGAAGTAATGCATGCTTGAGAGACTTCCTTGGCAAAGCAAGGAAGCACAAGAAGAAGCCTGTTTGGCTCAGTGACGCTCAATTGGAGGGACTCCAACAATAATGGGCAAACGAAGGTTACAAGAAACTGCGTAAAATAACCCAGAAGAACCGATTGGGTACTCTAGAAAGTGATGGCCCATCTCTCCACTCCTGTGGCTCGATCCCTATGCATGAGTATAGGAGGCGTCTGGTAAATGAATTTGCTATGTATTTCTTCAACTTTAATACTGTGGTTTGGCATATGGTTGACATAATTCTGTGTGGCACATACATAGAGGGAACAACTTGGGACGGAGCCCATAATTGTTGAATTATTCAGCCGCACTCACAAACTCTATGGAAAAAAAGATGCCCCTTGGATTGGCAAGAAATCAAAACAAACATATGTAAGCAATTAGCTATTCTCAATCTTTATTGGTAGTTCAACCTGAACTTGTATACTTTACTTTCATTAACTATAATATATATGATTTCTTGCGCATGTTGTGATATTGTAGGAATCCTTTGAACTTGAATTTCAAAATGTAATCAACTCTCAAGGGACCGAGGATGACACTTCTCAAGATCCAAACCAGCCACTTCCAAACCCAAATGAGTTGTGGGCGAAGACGTACAAGAATAAAAAGGGTCGTATTTATGGCATTGACGATGAGGCTGTCAACATTAGGGTCTTCGGTTACTTCAGTCCCACTCAAAGAGTCGGTACAGTTTTCATAATAAAGTTTCAATAAACATGGTTATACGATAAGTCTAATTAATTGTAATAATAATGTGTACTTCACTTAAATGCCAGCCAATAGGTACCGGTTATACGTCGTCGCAACAAGAGCTGAATGACTTAAGGGGTGTAGTAACCAACTTAGGAGATGAGCTAACTTCACAAGCTGAAAGTTACCGGTTACTTAAGGAGAAATGTAAGTAACTGGAGGAATCCAACAAATTGCTCACCCAAAGCAACCAACAACTAAGCCAACAAATGATGAGCATCGATCAGCGCCTGCAAGCTTTCTTCCAAACGCAACAAGCTTCTGACTCGGAACCTCAGCCACCCTTTACTCATCATTCACAACATAATGAGGATGAGAGTGAGGATGAGGAAGAGGAAGATGATGATCCTCACCTTAGTGATTGAGCTGGTGGCTCTCCTGCTTGGTTCTCCATGGAGTACACCTCTTGCTGCTTGCTTCCCCTCCCCTTGGTGCTTATTTCATTCCCCTCCCTTTGGCGTTTGCTTCGCCCTCTTCTGCAAACATAACGTTACCTTTAATTAGTAGCAACTTTTGGTTTGTTTGGATTTGTATTTTGTGATATGTAGACACTTTGTTTAGGACTTGTGCTTTGTGAATTCAAAACCCTTGGTTTGAAGTGTTGCTTTGGATGTGGTATTCTACTTTTGTGTGGCTTGGAATTGTTGAGAACGCTTCGAATGAAGTCATACTCAAAGCCATTGGATGTTGATGGAGTGAATACTCCTTGTAAATTTCTTGCAGGGATTCAAATATAAGTACTAAGGGACACGACAAAAAACAAGTGTTGTTATTTAAAAAAAATTAGAACTTAGCGATGCAACTGACAGAAGTTAATTTTTTAGGGCAGAAGTCAGCGACGGAATTCAGTTCCGTCTCCACTAGCGACAAACTTTCCGCCGCTAAGTCCATCGCTAATGGCGACGGATTTTGATATCAGTTGCTTCTTGCCCCGCCAATTTTTCCCCGCCAAAAAACGATTTGTCGTAATTTCCGTAGCTAATTCCGTCGTTAATGGCGACGGAATTATGAAATTCCGTCGTTAATGGCGACGAAATTATATATATATATATAGATACATATATATATATATACATATATATATATATACATATATATATATACATACATATATATATATATATAGACACACACACAGACACACACACACACACAAAGAGAGAGAGAGAGAGAGAGAGATAGAGAGAGATGTATGTATGTATGTATGTATGTATGTATGTATGTATGTATGTATGTACAAACACATATACACGCGCGCGTGCGCGCACACATACACACACACATATACATACATACATACATACATACATACATACGTACAAACATATATATATATATGTATGTATGTATGTATGTATGTATGCATGCATATATATATCTGTATATATATATATATATATATACATACATATATATATATATAAATATATATATATATATATATATATATACA
>JACYFF010010365.1:17441874-17614391 GCA_017589665.1 Selenicereus undatus
TTCATCTGATCGTTCAAGCTCTGTTCTTAACCACTGTTCTCAACCAAACAAAACTTTATTAACCAAACATAGCACAAGATCAAGAATTATAAAAAAAGGACTAATACATTTGGACTAACACATTTGTGTTTGACATCATCAAAACCTTAATACATTTGGACTAACACAATTGTGTTTGACATCATCAAAACCTTAATACATTTGGACTAACACAATTGTGTTTGACATCATCAAAACCTTACACAAGGAAAGGGTCAACAGTAAAAGCTCACCAAAAAGAATAAATAAGGCAATTCAAAAGTTGTACATTAATTAGGGTCTTAGCTTATTATATAACAAAGATTATCAAATATTCATACACCGATGATGAATTGAAACAAGCAAGCATTCTTGGTGAAACACCGAAAAAAAAAAGAGAGAGAAAACGAAATGCTATCTCAGCCAACGTTAGGAATAAAAAATGGAGACTACCAAAAATGAATATAGAAGGGTGGAAAAAGCACCAATATTCTACGAACTATAGATAGATAACTTGACAAGTGCTAGTACAAAAATATTGGCTATTTCCGATGGGTTCATCAATTTTTAATGGAACCGACCAATTTTTTGACGAAATTTTCGATGGAATTAGCTATTTTTGATGGAGTTTTTGATGGCCCTGCAGTTTTTCCGACCATCAAATTTTTGATTGTTTTTCCTATGAATTCCGTTGGACATTTTATCGGAAAATCCTTCCAGCAATTGAATTTCTAACAGATTTCCGTCAAAAATTCCATCAAAATAAACACGCATTTTCATAGATATAAAGCACATTCAAAGGGAAGTTCTATATTGAAACATAGGTATGCTCATGAGTCATGATTCATTATTTTGAACTGGAAGCAAATCTAATTAAAGATATGACTTAAATGTCAAGAAAAAAAACAACTTCTTTATTTGTAAATAAATAAATGGATGACATTTTGTGGCAGAACACCAGTTATACATGCCGATAGGATATGTCATTTCTAACATTCCACGATCAACCATAGTTTTAAGAACTCCTAACACCCTTCAACACCCTCAGTTCTCCATGCTATATTCGATGTGCAAATTGTCAATGTATGACCTTGTCTCCTAGGGATGAGATGTCAAGGTAAGATCCGTCAATCACTGCTTAAAGTAGTTAATCAACTCACATATTAAAGGATTGAACTACCTTGCTCCTACATTAGTTACATGCACTAGTAAACATCAGTCTACCGCACTGTAGTCCGCTACAAAGGAATCTAAAAACTTGATATTACCATGACTACAAAGTATAGAAAGAAAGATCAGTTCACCATTGGTGAAATCACTCACAATGGCATCAGCGTGATGTTTGGTTGAATGCAACGTAATGCAATCAATCTTGGAATGTAATGCAATCAACCTCGTAATGAAATCATGATTATAAAGATTGTAGTAATCATAGTTACAAGGAAGTTATTATTTACAATACTCTTTTACAACCATAAAAGATAATGAAAACACAGTTACAAACTTGTTTGTATTATAAGGTTGTTTACATCCAAAAAAATATTACCTAGATGTAAATTAGCAGTGTAAACAGCTCATAAACAACTGCTCATCATTCAAAAGGCAAAGGAGTACTCATATAGAGGGGAACGTTCAAACGGTGGTGTGATCCCAAAATAAAGGGGGAGTAAACAGGCACATATAACCCAATACAAAGAAATGCAGACACAATTGTGCCAGGCTTAGCTCCTCAACTCATCCAGACCTACCAAAATGAAGACTCAAGGAGTCACCAGGTCAAGTCCTCATAATTTTTAATGTCGTATTGCTCATCTCAAAACTGTGCCAAAAGGGGGCTCAAACCAAGACATGAGGGGCAAGCAGGGGACACAGTAGCAATCAACGACAAATTTCAACCATATGAGTGTCAGGGAAAATTGAGCGACTTTAGTTGCAGAAGCGATAGGATGAAACAGATATTCAGAAATTTAAAGAACGATAACAAGAACAAAGCAATAACACACAAGATTTACGTGGAAACCCAATGCGGGAAAAACCACGGACGGCGACGAGCACAATCAATCCACTATATGAGCAGGGAGAGTATAAAGCGATCGTAATCACAACAAGTGATTCGATCCAATAGCAGGATTACAATCTCTTTTGTCTCTCTCAAAACTTTCTCTACCTCTCAATGTGTTTTGTGTTTACTTGGTTATGGAATGATTATAGATCCTAGGCAAGGTCTCTTTATATAGAATCTAGAAGTCCAGGGTTTAACTCCTAGAGGAGAACCTTAGCCGCCAAGAAGACTGCACTCCAAGACGCAAACCCTAGCCATCAAGAAGCCTGCGTCTGAACTGGGAACGCCGCACGGTCGTGCTGGGTGGCACAGGCACGGCCTACCTGTGCCAACTCCCTGCCTGCCTTTCGTCATCGCTTCTTTGGCCTAACATGCCCGTGTCGCCTGGCACGGTCCCACCGTGCCGTTTCTTTGATTTTGGGCCACAAAACCCAACAATCTCCGCCTTGGACCGAAATCTCCAATCACTAATTCTCTAACACCATCAGTGCACCCCGAAGGGTGATGCCCCCCAAAGGGCAATGCCCCGAAGAGCACTCAAATACTGTGAATGCCGACTAAGTCCAAGCGATGCTTGAACTTAACTATAGGGAGGGGCTTGGTCAACATATCTACAGGATTCTCTGAAGTGTGAACGTCCCTCACAACTATTTCCCCTGCAGCAATTGTATCTCTGACATAGTGATACTTGACACTGATGTGCTTGGTCTTTGAATGGTACGCATCATTCTTAGTCAAGTAGATTGCACTATGACTATCAGAAAACACCACAGTGGTAACCTGTTGAACTCCAAGCTCAGTAACAAGGCCCCTCAACCAAGTAGCTTTCTTCACTTTTTCAGTAGCAGCAACATACTCAGCCTCTGTAGTAGATAAAGCTGCAATAGACTAAAGTGATGCTTTCCAAGAAATAGCACCTGCACACATAGTGAAGATATACTCAGATATGGACCTTCTCCTATCAAGATCACCAGCATAGTCAAAATCAACAAAGCCTGTAACATTACATGTTGCAACTTTGTTTCTATCAAATACCAACCCCTTATTAACAGTACCCTTCACATAGCAAAGGATCCACTTCACAGCTTCCCAATGATCCTTTCCAGTATTATGCATATACCTACTTACCATACTCACAGCATGTGACAAGTCTGGCCTAGTGCATACCATAGCGTACATCAAACTACCAACAGTACTAGAATAAGGGACATTAGACATCCTATCAATGTCCTCCTCAGATTGTGGACAACACTTATCAGACAATCTAAAATGTACAACAAGGGGTGTAGAAACTGCATTATAGTTACCCATATTAAATATGCCTTGTACTTTCTCAAGATAGTGTCCCTGAGACAAGTTCGATCCCTCTGAATCTCCATGCCTAGAATCTTTTTTGCTGCACCCAAGTCCTTCATCTCAAACTCCTCACTGAGTTGAGATTTCAACTTGTTGATCAAGGACTTATCCTTGGAGGCAATCAACATATCATCAACATACAGCAACAAGTAAATAAAGGAACTATCAGAATTGTCTAAAATACACACAATTATCAAATCGGTTGCGTGTGTATCCTTGTGCAATCATAAAGGTGTCAAACCTTTTGTACCACTGCCTAGGAACTTGCTTAAGTCCATACAAGGACTTCTTCAATCTACAAACTGGTTGTTCCTTCTCAGGAATAACAAAACCTTCAGGTTACTTATGTAGATCTCCTCCTCCAACTCCCCATGAAGGAATGTAGTCTTTACATCAAGCTGCTCCAGCTCCAGATCAAACAAGGCAACAAATGCAAGAAGCACTTTAATGGAGGTATCTCTAACAACATATGAAAATACCTCATTGTAATCAATATCTTCCTTCTGGTTGCAACCACGAACAACCAGGCGTGCTTTCCTCCTTGCATCTTCAACTCCAGGAATGCCCTCCTTTCTCTTGTACATCCATTTGGCAGCTAAGGCTCTTCGGCCTTTAGGTAGCTCACACAGTTCCCAAGTCCGATTCTTCTGCAGACTCTCCATTTCCTCTTGTATAGCGAGGATCCAATTAGGTGAACTTGGGCAGGAGATTGCTTCAGAATAGGTCGAAGGTTCCACATCTTCAGGCACCTCATCTGCAACTGAAAATGCATATGCTATGAGTCCCTCATCATCAATGTAGCGAGCAGGCCTCCCGATCTCCCTCCAAAGACGATCATGAGCTATAGAGTGATCAACCTCCACCTGAGGCTAATCAAAACTGATAGTACCAGGTTCAGTAACCTGAGCCTCCCTGTTGGGCCGATTAGTAGCTCCACCTTGAGCTGCAACGGTCTCCACTTCTGTCTCCATACTGTTACTGGTATCCTCCTAATCACCTGCACTAGTAGAAAGAACAATAGAATCCTTTCCAAAAGATAACATACCAGTCTCATTGAAAGTTACATCCTTACTCTGAATAACTTTTTTAAATGCAGGACACCACATGCGGTATCCTTTAAACTCATATGCATATCCAAGAAACATGCATTTGACAGCCCTAGAGGCTAATTTCCCATTATTCTCATAGGCATACACAAGACATCCATATATTCTCAAAATAGAATAATCAATAGGATTACCTGGCCATACTTATTCTAGAATCTGAAAATCAATGGAGGAGTGTGGTGAACGATTCACCAAATAGCAGGCTATAGAAGTAGCCTCAGCCCAGAAAGCTTTGCGATCCCAAAGTCCTGCATTGGAAAGCATACAGTGAGCTTTCTCCAATAGAGTCCTATTAATTCGTTCCGTAACTCCATTCTGCTGTGGTTTACCAACCAAAAGTCTTGTGCCTAGCTATGCCATTTACCGTGCAGAACTCAACAAACTCAAGACCATTGTCAGTCCTAAGCTTCTTGATCTTGCTCCTAGTTTGGTTCTCAAGTAGAGCCTTGAACTTCTTGAACATGGAGAATGTCTTATTTTTCTGTCTCAAGAAGTAAACCCAAACCTTGGGTGAGAAATCATCAACAAAAGTTAACATGTAGCACTTACCTCCAAGAGAAGGAACTCTCGAAGAATCCCACAGATCAGAATGAATGTAATCAAGGATCCCATGAGTACGGTGCTTCGTTTTAGAGAAACTCACACTCTTCTGTTTCCCAAATATATAGTGATCACAAAAATCAAGCTTACCTGTATCAACGCTACCCAGACAACCTTTCTTACTTAGAATGGTCATCCTTTTCTCACTCATATGGGCCAATCTCATGTGTCATAACCTTGTATCATTAACATCTGCTGATGCCATACCAACTGCAGCTACTCCTGCAACTGTAGTTCTTTGTAGGATGTAGAGACTTCCCTACCGCAGTCCCCAGTCCCTACGAGGACACATGTAATACGTACAACCAGAATCTAAAACCCAATCATCACCTAGCCCCTTCTCAGAGATGGTGGCCAAAGACATGGTAGCAAGCAACACATCATCATCAGACTCTGACTCTACTACACAATCAGTTGTAGCAGTTTTCTCCTTTTCCTCTTTCCCTTTCTTGTTTTTTAGCTTCCAACAGTTAGTCTGAATATGACCCAATTTACCACAATAATTGTAGGTCTTATTGGAATGAGGATTCCTAGACCGAGAACGATTCTTTTTCCTATTACCGTTCCCCTTTTTCTCAGTTGTTCTACCCCTAACAACTAATCCCTCGGCCGGATTAGCATAGATATCATGGTCAAATTTTTCCTTAGACAACAAATTAGACTTGACATCCTCAAACGATATAGTATCAGAATTACTATATAGCATAATCTCCTTAAAGTGTTTATAGGAGGGGGGTAAAGACACAACAAGCATAATAGCTTTATCCTCATCCTCAATCTTTACATCAAGACTCTCCAAATCAATAAGAATAGGGTTCCTCCGGCCGAATCCACAAATCCACCGCAGTTGCCTTATCGAGCACCTCACGCAAGACATGTGGCGCCAGACACAACTGAATGGATGAAACTGCCTTCAACTCCAATTCCTCCCATTCCTCGTTTGTCAACGATCCACGCCTCTTCTTTTGGTCTGCTGCCCATTATTCATCAGTCGTCTTCTTGGGTTTTTTGTGAGGTCCTTGTAGAACCTTCCATAACCCATGCTAGATGAGAATCGCTCTCATCTGCACATTCCAGAGTTTAAAACTAACCTCTCCATCAAACTTCTGAATATCATCCTTCATAATTGCAGACATCCTAAACCAAAGCTCTTATGCCACTTTTTAGGGAAAATTGAGCGACTTTAATTGCGGAAGCGATAGGATGAAACAGATATTCAAACATTTAAAGAACGAAAACAAGAACAAAGCAATAACACACAAGATTTACGTGGAAACCCAATGCAGGAAAAACCACGAACGGCAACGAACACAATCAATCTACTATATGAGTAGGAAGAGTACAAAGCGATCGCAATCACAACAAGTGATTTGATCCAATAGGAGGATTACAGTGTCTTTTGTAATCTCTCTCAAAACTTTCTCTACCTCTCAATTTGTTTTGTGTTTACTTGGTTATGTAACGATTATAGATCCTATGCAAGGTCTCTTTATATAGAATCTAGAAGTTCAGGGTTTAACTCCTAGAGAAGAACCTTAGCCGCCAAGAAGACTACACGCCAAGACGCAAACCCTAGCTGCCAAGAAGCCTGTGCCCGAACTGGGAACGCCGCACGGCCGTGCTGGGTGACACGGTCATCCCATGCCTGGGTGGCACGGCCTACCCGTGCCAACTCCTTGTCTTCCTTTCGTCGTCGCTTCTTCGGCCTGACACGCCCATGTCGCCCGACACGGTCCTACCGTGCTGTTTCTTTGATTTTGGGCCACGAAACCCAACAATGAGCAATCTCCGAGGAAGTTCCATTGGGAATTTCATAATCCGCATATTACACAAGTATCAAAACCCTGTACCAAAATGCCCCAAAATGAGACCCTGTACATGCAGCAATAACAAGGGTTCCAGCTTGTTGCAAAATAGGAGTTTAGAAAATGGACAAAATAGCCTCAAATTTTAAGAAGTTAAAATGTCTATTAACACACGGGCTGATAGATAAGCTACAGATTTGAAAGACCCATGAAGGATTTTGGGAGGAGCTAGTAGGCATTGTGATAGTGGCAGACAGGTTAACATCAAAGAAAATGGGTAAAATTTCTGCAAAAAGAAATGACAGAAACGAGAACAAATAATCCGGCGATATTAGCAATAATCAAGGAAAAATAAAAAACCCACAAAAAGCCCAAATACAGAGTAGTACATTAACCCAATAAAAAAGCCCACGAAATGAAATGGGTCGTCGTCATCAACGTAATCACAAAACAAAAACCCGTAAAAATGGCGTCCATGTGATTCTACCAGCTTGATTTCTTGCCTGGGAAGTTAGTTTTTAGTGGAGCAAAAACCTAAGAAAAGCTTAGGGTAAGAGAAAGGGCCATCATCTATGGAGGCAACACATTCTCAGCAGGGCATTTTCTTTTTTTTTGGGGGGGGGGGGGGGGGAAGCACTATGCAGATATGAGTAGGGTGAGCAAAAAAATCTGAAACAGAAAAACCGAACCGGAAAATCAAAAAATCGGTTAACAGGTTTGGATTTTCAAAAAAATTTCGGTTCAGTTAACTAAACTGAAAAAAAATTGCGGTTTCGGTTTCGGTTTCGATTCGGCCGTTTGAGATTCAGTCAATCGCATGGTTAATTGACGGTTAACCGAAAACCAAAATTTCACTTTAAAAAAAAACCTAAATTTTATATTGGTCAAGTGTAGGACTTATAATTATTACAAGATAAGACTAAATATACAATAATATGTAAATTAATATTTGGTGTCTCAAATAGTTAAATTAGTTAAAAAAGAAGTTAAAATGGAAAATTAACAATTTAAATTAACGGTTAACCGGTAACCGAACCGAAAATTCGATTAACTGAACCGAAAATTCAGTTAACCTAGCTTTTCGGTTTGGTTACGGTTCACAATTTTGCCTAATCGAAAGTTTGGGTTCAACTTTTGTTTCATAATTTTTGCAAACCAACTTTTCGATTAATCAATTTTCCGGTTAGCCCGTTTTGATCACCCCTAGATATGAGTAAGAGTAAGGCCACTTAAGCACATACTATGAAAATAGGGAGGGGAGGGGGAGAGACTGTCAAGAGGGCAAGTGAAGGAGAGCAAGAGGAACGAAGAGTCCACTCCTTCTCACTGATGCACACGGTCACTGATGCACACGACTGCAACCCCTAAAAATAGAAGGCATTATTCAAAACCCTAACCCTAGTGACGGCATAGGCAACAAGTTATCAAAAATACATAAAAATATTACAAGGATATTGGTACAAAATATATCCACAAATTATGTCAAATATCTACATCATATTTCTATCCATATCATTCCCCATCAAGTTGGAGCATGGGGTATAACTTGGACCGCAAATATAAAAATTGCTGCTTGCCGAGTACTTTAGCAAATATGTCTGCAATTTGATACTTTGATGGTAGGTAAATTGTGACCAACTCACCAAATAAGATGCTTTCCCAAACAAAATGGCAGTCAATTTCTATGTGTTTTGTCTTCTCATGAAAAATAGGATTCTTAATTGGCAATGTGCAACACAACTTGATTTGAAGGATGCCCCATCCTGTGATGCCATACTTCATGTGAGATAACTTTGTTGACCTGAGCGCTTGCCTTTGGACCATCCTTGTAAGCAAAGATATCCCTATTCTGCTCACCTGCTCCAATCAGACTCTTAAAGTAAGGTCTTGTACCACAAAAAGCCTTTTAGTAAATGTTATTATACAATAAATTTCATCCAATAATTAAGCCACAGATATTAAATTACAATCCAAGCTTCGAACGTATAGTACATTATGTAAGACCAATTTGGGGTTCAATTCAATGGAACCTTTCTTAACAACATATGTCACAAAACCATTCGCCAAACTAATAAGAACTGGATCAATATCGATAACATTACTCAATAATTGAATGTCCTTTTGTCATATGATATGATGCGCCACTGTCAGATAACCATGACTTTCTTACCTAATAATTCTTCAAGTCCTAGCTTCGGAGTCTCAATATGAGTTAGTAGCGGTTGTACCTGATTCGGGGTGAACATGTGCATGATTGGGTTGCCTTCTCCAATCTCAATTGAAGCTGTGGGGTTTGAGTGCTCCCCCTGAACTTGGACCACATATAATACTTCACAGCTGGATGATGCACCTCTTCCTTGACCAGGATTGGTTCGCCTACCACCACAGCCTACTCTGCCTCTGCCCTGACTGTGCCTTCCTCAACGGGTGTTCTAACTGGGTGGACGCCGATCAGCTCGTAACACACTGCCTCCACATGCCTAGTCTTCTCGCAATGTGCACACAGGGGTCTGTCCACTAAGTGACCTGAATCATGGCAAAGGTAGCAGCCGCATTATGCTTGTGGTCTCTAGTAACCATCACCCTCTTATGGTTCTCCTCTTGTTGAACTATATTAAAAAATTTCTCAAGCGAGGCTGACAAATCTGAAGCCAAAATTTTACTCAGGACTGCAGAAAAGGACTCATCATCAAGCCCCATCAAAAATTGGTGCACTTCATCTTCCTCCATCATCATGGCAATCTTTTTCGCCGCGCCACCTGTACATGTCGGTATCTTTGTATAATTGTCCAATTCATACCAGAAGCTCATAAGCCGTGAGAAAAAAATCTACTACCTCCTGCCCACTTGTTTGCACGAGGCGATGTCAACCTTCAGTTGGTGAATTCTAGTAACATTCGGAATGAAATACATTTTTCGAATATTCTCCCACATCTTCTGTGCGAAATCAACATATCCCACACTAGCATACAACTTTGGATCTATCATGTTCATGATCCATGACGTGATCATAGAGTTGATCATAGCCCATGAGTTGGCTTCAGCCGATTGTTCTCCATCCTTGTTCACCAGTCTCCAAAGTTTGTCATCGATAAATGCCAACTTCTCCTTAGCTTTGAGCGCAGTTTGTACAACTTGCTCCCACAAGTCATAATTTTTCCCTTTGAATTTGATTGTGGTTATTATTGCCCCAGGCGACTCAAAGGGATGAAGAAAATATAGGGATTGACTATAAACAATAAAAGGTTTAGTTTTTGGTTCATTGTCTTCGGGGTCATCATGCTTCCCCATGTTTTTCTGCCTTCAAGAAAACTTGTATTAGGGTTTTAGAGTTCTGAGTTTGATGGCTCCCATAACATGTCAAGAGAGTAAGTGAAGGGAAAGTGAGAGAGACTGTAGAACTTGTCGTAGAGGTACAAATTAAACCACTATTTTGATTTATAAATAATATTTATAGCATAGGAAAGTAGGGATCAATCCCACGAGGAAAAATTATGATAATAAGCTAGTTCAATTCTAAATGATTTTGCTACTCTAATTTATTATAACTTCTCTTTATATTACTAAAATAAATCAAATTTAATAAGAAAAAATCTGAAGAAAAAAAAACTTAATATTGCTCCTAAATATTCTAAATTTAAATATGGAAATAAACAATAAATAGCTATCCTAAATAATATGAAAAATAAAAACAGAAATAATAACACAATATTAGACTGAAAATTAAAACAGAAGATAACAAGCAAAAAATTAATATAAAAAACTACAGAAAGTAATCCAAATTAATATTCTGCAAGTTTATAACTTTATAACACCAAAATTATATGTACTTAAATTCAGAAAAATTAAAACAGAGAATAAAATATGAAATTAGAGAAAGAATAAACTGCACTAATATGAATACGAAAATAGATAACAAAATTGCCCAAATCTTAGGATATAATTTTCTGGACTTAATAAAACCCTAAAAAAATAAATTAAAAATTAAAAATGTAATTTTCAGATTTATTAAAATAAAACCTGCACATATCCAATTCACGAAATAATTCTAACAAATTATCAAATAATTTTCCAAAATTATGAAATTAAATAGAGGCTGAATAGGATACTATATAAACCCTAAAATAGACTAAAACATGAAAAAAATACAAAAGGAACTATTTTTAACCTAATTTCTAACAAACCGGTAAATAAATGGCAAAACAGAATAGAAATTAAATATGAAAATTATAACCAAACTAAAAATCAAAATCTAACTGATCTAATATTACCAAGACACTCCTAAAAGACTACTCTTTTCGGGGGTAAACGAAATTTATATTAAAGCTTATAAATTGAAGAATAAAAATTGACAAACTAAAGAAATTAACTAAAACGCAACAAATAATTATCAACGAAACCAAGTTTATGAAAAATACTTAGCATAATCTATATCCGCCATGCAAATTAATATTTATCATCAACACACAAATCGATTTATCCATGAGCTAGACTATAGAAAGCACCCACTAGCGGATCTTCCCCGTTTTTTCTTATATTTTAGTTTATTTAGGTCCAACCCTAATATAAACTCTACTAGTTTTAATAACCCTTAGACCACCGCGAGAATTTAATCAAACTAGAGCATTACGTATTAGAAAAACATCGTCTAATGCCTTGTAACCAATTTCACAGCAAATTGATTTAACAAAGATATATAACAATTATCTAATTAAAAGAAATGGGTTTGAGCCATCCATGATCAATTAGGTTGATACTAATGCCTAAAAGACTATAGCTTTTACATACTAAAGTCTTTTAAACTATCATATGACTTCGTATTAAACTAATTAGCATGCATTTTAATTAATCTAATACGAATATCATAAACGATAAATACTAATCGTTATTGAATCATGAATAAAAATCAACTAGACAATAAAGCATCAAACTTGTTTCAAAATAATTAATTTAGCATGATTTTAAATAGATTATATTAAGTACAAGAAAATTACTCACACATGTTATAAATTAAAGAACATAAATTGCCCAAATAATTCATGCTTAATAACTAAATTTATAAAATAAATAACTAAACCTATAATATAAAAGGGAAAAAAACAATATTACTGCTTGATAGATGGTGAGGCATCTGACGATGATGTTGATCGATGATGATGATGGTACTGAGGGTGGATGATATGTTTGGTGAGAAGATGTGAATGTGTGATAAGGAGGTCAGAATATTTAGAGGGGGATTAGGCGTGGAGTTTCCAGGGATTTCTAATGAGGTGAGACGTGTGAGGGATTTATGGTGTGTGTGTGTGTTTTTAGAGGAGAAGACGTACGTTTTTATAGTATCATTCTACTAGGGTTTTTTTCTTTGGGTTCCTTCTCTTCCAAGTCTTCTAATCCCTCTTCAATTAGGAGTAACAATCCAAGCCCAAATAAATCCTTATGAAAATATTATTTTTCATAATTCATTATTTTTTTTGGACCGACTTGATAAATTTGCTTGTAAAATCCTTCAGTGAATAAAACCCGAATTTCAGCGTCTTATCTTCTCCTCTTTATTTTATTAACGCTTAACATGAAAAATATATAAAATAAAGTAAATTAGACAAAATAATATATATAATATAGTCAAAATAACTATTAAAATAATGCATGATTTATGCCTTCATAGGGACAAAGAGTCTACTCGATCCTTCTCATGATGCATATGGCTACAACCCATAAAAATACAAGGCATGACTCAAAAGCCTAACCCTAGTAATGGCTTAGAAGTTACCAAAAATAAATAAAGATATTACAAGGATATTGGTACAAAATATTCCACAAATTATATCAAATATCTACATCATATTTCTATCTGTATCAAAGACAATGACAGAAAGGAGAGAAGAAAAATTTGAACATAAGAGAGATGCATCGTTTCCTCTTTTGCACTACTTAAAAAGTATAAAATAACAACGGAATTTGGCGACAGACTAATTAGACAACGGAAAGAGCGACGGAAATGGTGAGTGAAAAAAAATATTAGAAAAAAGTTATAGTCAGCGACGCAACAGACCCAAAAATCCGTCGCCATAATTAAGTCTTGACGATGGTCCATATTTAAAAAAAATAAATTTTATTTCAAACTGGCGACAGAATTTCCATCGCCGGTAAAAAATTTCAAAATGGTGATGGAAATTTTGTCACCGCTAAAAAATTTCAATAGTTCTAAAAAAATGGGTGGTGACGGAATTTCCATCTCCTTTTTCGTTGCCACCCCAAATAAAAATTTCAAATCTACTTCATTTCAGTCGAACGCGAAACGCAAAGAGAGAAAGACTCACAGTTCATTCTCCACCACCATGTACGCTGCCGACCAGCCACCGGCCCTCTGCCACCGCTGTCGATGCCTCACCCCACCGCCGTCCCCTAGCTTTCCCTGCCCAACCGCCACCCTCCTGCCATAGCCGGTTGTTTTGACAAATTTTGAAGTAAATTTCTCAACTAAACTAGTTGTAATTTCTACAAATTTTTGTACTAGATTGTTAGAATTTCATAGTTAATTCATATTTATGTTGAAATGTGGTATTTGTGTGAAGTTATTATTCTAATTTGTTTCAAGATTTCGCTAAAAGTGATTTAGGGTTTATGTTCGGTAATTTGAAGTTAAAATTTGATATGTTGGTGGAATGAAATGCTTTAGTTGATAATGTTGTTGAAATGTGATATTTGTGTGATGTTATTACTCCAATTTGTTTGAAGATTTTGTTCAATGCAATTTAAGGTTTAGGTTTGGTAATGTGAAATTAAAATTTGATTGGTTGGTGGAATGAAATACTTTAGTTTATAATTTTGTTGAAATGTGATGTTTATATGAAGTTGCAGCTCTAATTTGTTTCAAGATTTTGCCCAATGTAATGTAAGCTTAGGTTTGATAATTTTAAGTTGAACTCTGATATGTTGGTGAAATAAAACGCTCAAGTTTTGATGAATTATTAATTAGTTTTTTGAAATTGGTAAGAATATAAGTATATTTGTAGAAGTTTATAAGTAAACATATGTAATAGATAATTGAGTAATTTATATAATTGTTATTATTTAAATTAAAATTAATTCTTAGCCAACAACTTATGTGGTTATTGTTGTTATAGCAAAATATGAATGGACCTCCACATCGTGGGTGGATGTATAATGTATTATTTCCTTATCGTAGTGGTTATATGCAAGAATTTCTAAATAGAGTAAATCAATTCGATGAATTTGCACGTAAGCAGGCAGAGTTTCTGAAAGGGGGAAAGTATAGATGTTCTTGTGCTAAATGCAAAAATAGGGTGTACTTAACACCCGATGAGATCAAGATGTACCTTATGTATAAGGGTTTTGTGAAAGGGTATTGGTTTTGGATAAGTAATGGAGAAGTAGAGCCTCAGTAATATGATTTTGGGTATTCAAATAGTGAAATTTTCGAAGTTGGAGGTTCAAGTGATATTAATAATGACTACAATGAATCCTAAGTAGATCAGATGGAGGACATGGTTGGTGATGCTACAATGGCTAGTCAAAATGTCAGCGAGGAGTCATCCATCAAATAGGGCAGCATGGAAACATTTCGATAATAATGAATCCTACGTAGATCGGAAAGGTTGCATGTTATGCAAACCTGGATGCATGCAAGTTTTGTGAGCATTCACGATGGAAAAGGCAAAGGTCATAACAAAGGAATTAGAATTTATTGTCATACTCGAGAATGCATTACTTGTCTTTAAAACCTCAACTTCAGAGGTTGTATGCATCAAGAAGTACTGCAAAGCACATGAGATGGCATTATGAACATCTGTGTGAGGATAGTGTTTTATGTCATCCAACAGATGGGGCAGCATGAAAATATTTCGATAACAAATACCCTGATTTTGCTGCAGAGCCTCAAAATGTGCAGATTGGCTTATGTGCTGAGGGATTTAATCTTTACACTTTGTCTTCAAGATCCTACTCCATTTGGCCAATGATAGTTACACCTTATAACCTTCCTCCTGAAATGTGTATGACCACACTATTTATGTTTCTCACTTGTGTAATCCCCGACCCTAAAAATCCCGAGAAGAAAATAAATGTATATTTACAACCTCTTATTGATGAGTTAAAAGAATTGTGGGATGGTGGAATTGAAACATATGACATTTCTACGAGGTAGACATTTCATATGAAGGCTACATTTATGTGGACCATCAATGACTTCTACGCATATGGAATGTTATCTGGGTGGAGTACTAATGGGCAATTGGCATGTTCTGTTTGTATGAAACAACAAAAAGCTTTGAGATTGAAAAATGAAGGTAAATTATCATGGTTTGATTGTCACTGGTGTTTTCTGCCAAGGAATCATGCGTTTAGAAGAAATAGAACAGTATTTAGAAAAGGCAGACTTGTTACAGGGGGTCCTCCTCGTCGCATATTTGGGGGAGAACTTTATGCTGAGGGGAAGAGTACCCAATAATAACTACAAACGGTGACTTTGTTATATCAGGATTTAAAGAAAATGAACACAACTGGATGAAGAAGAGCATATTCTGGGAGTTGTCTTATCGGCAACACAAATTGCTCCACCATAATTTATATGTGATGCACATAGAGAATAACTTCTTCGAAAACATTATTAACATTATTATGGATGTTTATGGAAAAACAAAGGACAATGCCAAATCAAGAATGGATGTTGCAAATATATGTGATAGACAGGAATTACATTTGCAGCCAAGCCCTAGTGTTGAGACGGTTAAACCAAAAGCGAAATTCGTTCTTCCTGTGGATAAACGAAGAGATTTGTGTGAATAGATAAAGGAGCTTCAAATGCTTGATGGATATTGCTCCAATTTGAGGCATATCATGAACTCTAATGAGGTAAAGTTCAATAACATGAAAACTGATGATTGTCATGTCTTCATGGAGACTCTTTTTCCCATTGCATTTGGTGCGCTTTCAGATGATGTGTTGAAACCTTTCATTGAGATAAGTCAGTTCTTCAAGAACTTGTGCACAACAACACAGCGAGAGGATATGCTTGAGGAAATGCATCGGAACATTGTCATCACTCTCTATAAGTTAGAGACCTTCCCTCCTTGCTTCTCCAATGTAATGGAGCACTTGCCAGTGCATTTGGTAAAAGTGACTCAACTTGGTGATCCTGTACATATTGATGGATGTATTTATTTGAGAGGTAAAATAGACTATATTTGATGAAATCTTATCAAATCTTCTCCCTGCAGCCACTTACAAGTGATCCCAATTGTGAATTTGTTAGGTACTTTGGTAAATCGAAGAAAAAGATAAAACAACAAGCGTATCTTGAAGGTTCAATCACAGAAGTTTACCTCGAAGTTGAGAGGACATTCTTCACCTCCTATTACCTCGGCTCTAATGTGCCCTCCATGCGCACTAGATGCCAGAGAAATGAGGATGGCGATGAACATAATAATCATTTCCTAACTTTATCTGTGTTTGAACCACAAGGGACCGCTATTGGCAAGGAAAGATCAAGGCATCTCACAGACACTGAATATATTGCTGCTCTTCTCCACGTGCTGTTAAATTGTGATGAAGTTAAACCTTATATTAGGTGAGTGCTACCTTAACTTTCTGCTGAGTTTATCATTTAGAACACAAGCGCACTCACCACCGGCATAAAATGTAACAGAATTTTCACAGCGCAAGTTAGAACTGCACGTCCCAATGTCAGCGACGCTGCTGTTGACACCATCATCGAAACTCATTTTGCAAATTGGTTTAGTCAAAATGTAAGTTACATAACTCATTCCTTCATAATGTTCACGTAACAGTTTGGTGCATTGTATTAACTAAAACCACATCTTATGTCACCTTAGGTGTATTACATTCAACTATTCGACACCCACAAACATTGCTACTTGACACAGTTGGTTGGGAAGCCACATTGGTATGTATCGACGTGGATGACATATAGAGTTAATAGATTCAAATTCCACACAGATGCTCGCAGCGTCGGGAAGAAAAAAATATAATTGTGGTGTTGATGTATGTGGTACGGGAGAAGGCGATATTGAAAGTGATTATTACGGCGTACTGAAGGACATTGTCCAAATTGAGTATTTAGGTGAACCACTTAAACGATGTGTGCTATTCAATTATGAGTGGTTTGATCCCACATTAAATCGTGGGACACGATCTCATAAACTAAACAAACTGATTGAGGTGCACCGTACAAGGAGGTACCGAAAGTACAATCCATTCATCATCCCAAACACCGCATCACAAGTATACTTTATGCCACATCTAGATCGCTCAAGAGATAGGGCCAATTGGCTTGTTGTCGTACCAACCAAACCAAAGGTGAGAGTGGATAAGCAATATACTCTACCCACTGCTTACCAACAAATGGACATGACGACACTCGTTGAACCTGTGAATGATGTTATCCATACATCATTAGTGGATGAAAGTGCACCACCAGAAGAAGTTAATGATGATGAGGGCTTCTCATTTATTCAAGTTAATGACAACATAGATAAGGAAGAGGATGATGAGGGTGATGAAGAGGCTGAGTGGAATGACGGTAGTGAAACTGATGAAGTAGAGGAAAATCTGCATTTATATGATGATGATGACAATGACGATGATGATGATGACGCAGATGATTAAGTACTTATAAATTGTTATGTATTTAAGTACTTACTTGGAAAACTATTGGTTGTGACTTTACTTTTATTGCGTGAATGAATTTTGAAAATATATTTAACCTACCTATTATGATGTCTGAGTAAACTGTTAATATATGCAATTGTTATATATTTGTAATTGCATTTGTTGTCAACTATTTTAGGTATGGATTCCAGTCCACGTCGAGGTAAGTCCTCTACTCGAGGTAGAGGATGTGGGCGTAGGAACCCCGCTGTAGATCCAACTGCAATGGACGTGGATTAATCTTCCCCGCAGGTACCTCATGGCCTAGTTCAGCCATGAGCAACAATGGTTGGTTACATACTAGGTCTTTCAGTACCACTCACTCCCCCATTTTGGGCTTTCCATCATCAGACCTCACACATTCCCAACCAAAGTACCATGTACGGCCAATTTGCCTACAACATTCCTCCAAATCCCCATTTTGTGAACACTGTGCAGCATACTCCCTAACCCATTGACCCTAACACAAACCAATCCCAAGAAATCATTGGAACTGGAGAAAGTGACACACAATGTAGTCACGGGAGCACTCAAGCACAGACTTGGATTGAGCCAGATGGTACCAGGTAAGTCTTCAATTGTTATATCTTATGAACTTCAAGTATTTTGCTTAACAACTAATCAATTTGATGTGTTTTGTTCAATCAGGTTTTTCCCTAATGATGGTGTTGTTAATAGGATTTCTCTCATATTTCAAAGCAAATATGACGGAGTTTGGTTTACTTGGGGTAAAGTGCCCAAATTTGTATGGGATTTGTGGTCTGGAGAGTTCAAGGTAACTAAAGTGACTACATATTAACACTTTGTATGAACCTGATAAATTACTATTGTATTATTTAATGTGTTTGTTGTTTTCATAATTACAAAAGTGGCTTACTTGGGATCCGATCCATGAGAACCGTATAAGAAAAAATTTTGAAAATAGAGGCAATACACGCTTGAGAGACTTCCTTGGCAAAGCAAGGAAGTACAACAAAAAGCCTAATTGGCTTGGTGATGCTCAATAGGAGAGCCTGCAACAATACTTGGTGAACGAAGCTTATAAGAAATTGTGTGAAACAGCCCAAAAGAACTAACTAGGTACTCCAGAAAGTGGTGGCCCATCTCTCCATACCTGTGGCTTGATCCCTATGGATGAGCATAGGACGTAGTCTGGCAATGAACTTTGTTATGTGTTTCTTTAATTTTGATACTCTCGCCCACTTTGAATGTGGTTTCGCTTGTGTTTCACATAATTCTGTTTGGCAAGTAGAGGGAACAACTTAGGACGGAGCCCACAATTATTGAATTATTCAGTCGTACTCACGAACTCCATGGCAAAGAAGACGGTCCTTGGGTTGATAAGAAATCACAACAAACATATGTAAGCTATAAGCTACTCTCAATCTTTATTGGTAGTTCAATGAGCACTTGTATACTTTAATTTCGTTAACTGTAACATATATGATTTTTTGCTTATGGTGTAATATTGTAGGAATCCTTTGAACGCGAATTTCAAAATGCAATCAACTCTCAAGGGACTGAGGATGGCACTTCTCAAGATCCATTCCAACCACTTCCAAACCCAAATGAGTTGTGGGTGAAGACGTATAAGAACAAAAAAGGTCGCATTTATGGCATTTGCGATGAGGCTAACAACATTAGAAAATCTAGTTACTTTAGTCCCAGTCAACGAGTCTGTACAGTTTTCATGTTAAAGTTTCAATAAACATCGTTATACGATAACTTTCTTCAATTGTACCACTAATGCATACTTCACATAAATGGCTGTGAGTAGGTTTAGGTTATACGTCATTGCAACAAGAGTTGAATGATTTAAGGGGTGTAGTAACCAACTTGGGGGGTGAGCTAACTTCACAAGTTGAAAGTTACCAGTTGCTTATGGAGAAATATAAGCAACTCAAGGAATCCAACAAAATGCTCACCCAAAGCAACTAGCAACTGAGCCAAAAAATGTTGGGCATCGATCAGCGCTTGCAAGCCTTCTTTCAAATGTAACAAGCTTCTGGTTCGGAATCTCAACCACCCTTTGCTTATCATTCACAACATAACGACGATGGGGATGAGGATGAGGATCAAGAAGATAATGATCTTCACCTTGGTGATTGAGTACATTGCGGTTTTTCCCCAGTTGGTAGTTCTCCCCTTCTTGGTTCTCTATGGAGTACAAGACCGTGGCACTTGCTTGTCCTTCCTCTTCCGGCTTACTTCAGTCCCCTCTTCTTGGTGCTTGCTTCTCCCTCTTCTTCTAACTTCATTTCACTTTGATTAACTAGCAACTTGTGGCTTCTTTGGGTTTTGTGGTTTGTGATATATACCCTTTGTTTGGGACTTATGGTTTGTGAATTGAAAACAATTGGTTTGAAGTGTTGGATTTGTTGTTTATTGTAATTAGAAACTATTTTTCTTTGTATGTGGTATTCCACATGCTTGTGGTTTGGAAATTTTTTAGAACGCTTCGAATGAAGTCATACTCAAAGCAATTGGATGTTCATTGAGTGAATATTCCTTGTAAATTTGTTGTAGGGATTTAAATGTATGTACTAAGGGATATAATCAAAAACAGGCAGTTTTATTTAAAAAAATTACAAAAATAACGACGAACTGGTGACAGAATAGGCAAAAAACAAAAAAAAAAATTGGGGAGGGGTAGTGACAGAAATGGTCGTCACCATTTCCGTCGCTATAGGCGACGGATATTGATTTCCGTCATTGCCTTTCCCGCCTTTTCATCCCCGCCAAAAAATTGTCTAACGTTGTATCTGTAGCTAGTTCCGTCGTTGATGGCGACGGATTTTTGAAATTCCGTTGTCAGGTACTCATCAACACCGTCTCCAATTCTGTCGCTGTTATAAGAATTTCGTCGCTATTCTTCTCATTTCCATCACTGATTCCGTCGCTATATAACCTTTTTTTTGTAGTGTGAAGTTAGACTAGTGAGAAATTGTGTCCTTAAAAAATAAGCAAGTAATGGAGTACTCACATTTTATTGAGAGCTTTAGGATTTTTCTATTGTCTCTCTCTTAATTAGTAGCAATCCATTCTTTGAAGCTATTACCTTCTTTAGGTCCTTCTATTCCTTTCAGTTTCTTCCAACTTCTTTTTAACTTCAGCTTTGTCTTACCAATTGACATAGAATCAGCCCAAATCCCGACTTATTAGAAAGAAAAGGAGTGTTTTAGGCTTAAACACTCATGCTAATTAATTTAGGTGATAGAGTTAGTAATAAAAATTGAAATTTAATATTGTTTGTGTGGATTTTTATTAGAAAAAAAGTTTGATTTGCTTACAAACAATAAGGTATTATAGATAAAATGATTTTTATAATTAATAATAAATTATAACATAGGAATTGCTACATTGACCAACACTATCATATAAGGGACTAAAAAATAATTTTGCGTTATTTTTTACTTTGTGATAAAATTGTGATATTTTCATTACAAATGGAGAGCAATCTTTCGAGATTTTGGAAATGTTAAAATTAAGATTTTCTGTGGTGTTATGATCTCAGTTGATTTTGTAAATTTTATGCCAGATTAGTGTTTCTCCCAGACTTTGTGCAAACGGGACCACACTGGGAGGTTGTTATTGTTACATGCAAGATTAGTGTTTCTACATAGTTATATATATTGTCATCAAGGTGTGGGACCTACAAATATCGGAGACTTTTCTTTTATGACTCCCCATTTGTCTTTGTCTTCTCCTAGTAAAGTGTCCTCAAATGGAGCTCCGGAGTAGATTGCTTCGACATATTCTCAAATGGAGCTCCTGATTTGACGCTCTTGACACTCCCCCCCCCCCCCCAAAAAAACAAAGAAAAAGACAGAAAATGCAACTATAAACCACAATACGAGCAATTTTGTTCTTTTTGCATATTGTCCTGTATTCAGAGAAAACACACTTGTACAGGTGGTGAAATACTCCAATAAACCTCTATTTTGACTTGATTTGTCCCTTGATTCTACACTATTTTCCCATTATTATTGTTGGATTCTTCCAAGAATTTGAGCCGTTTTGCTCTCGTTCTCTCATGATTATCTAATTTGAAAAATCTTCTCATTTATAGGTACTTTTTCCCCAAGTTAAGAGATTCATAGATGATAGTTTAAAAGGTCAACAAGAAGGAAGTTTTAAGTTAGATTCGAAGCAACGAGAGGAGCGTAGAGCTGTGAAAATCTTAAAACACATTGGAAGAGGCAAGAGACATCTACCAATTGCCAAGGACAACAAGTCATAAGTTGAAGATTGAGACAAAAAGTAGTTAGATAGAGATATTACAATGCCTAGGCATACAGTCTGTAGTCGTGCTTCACTAATGACTCCATGAACTAAATTTAGGGTGAAGCTGAGTTTCATGGTTATATCCCCTTCGTTGGGGATAGTGTTCGAAGCCCTTGTGCAAAAATCAAAGTTCGAGCAATCAAAGTTCGAGAAAGGTTTCCATATTAAATGATGTTGTTTGTACAATAACAAATACTAAATCATGTGATAACATTTTTCCTCTAGTTTTGTTTGAACAATTCACTAGATTTGTTTGTTAATAATTGGTATAAATAGTATAGTTGTTAAAATATACATAAGTTTTCATAGAACTTTAGAGTTGAAATTTCACTAACCTCACACCGAAAAGATACATTTACAACTTCATTACAATTCATCTTAAATAGTTGCATAGTACATATCATTTGCACTATTTTCAAGCCTTCTCCTAGCCAATCATCAAGTTATGAACATAATCATCATATCAACCATGATAATCATATAACATTATTGTATACCATTGTCTTGCACCACTTTACATAATTAATATCATTTCCAATAGGGCATCATTTACAAATGATAAGTTTTACTGAAGTTTTATAGGATTTTGACATGTAGAATAGCTAGTCATGGAAGCTACATCATCATCTAGAGCGGTTGGTTCACAACCAAGAGGGATGGTATTTGCATTATGTAGTGTTTGGAGAGGGGGAATGATTTTCCCATAAAATGATTTCCAATTTTTCATTAGTTAGCACAATAAAGAACAGAATACTATTTTTTAAGGAAAATAATTCACCCCCAATAGAGGAAAACAATCTCCATTTTGAGAAGATAGAAAGTTGATTTTTTTTGTTCAACTCTTTGACAATATGGTCATCCAAACTTTAAGTGCAAATCCAACTTCAACGATTTTCATTGAACTTGACTATCCAACGAGAAAGATTAAAATAAACTCACATCCATATTTTTAACTGAAGTTTCTTTCATTTGGCTAATATTTATCTATATTGCGACAACTCAATCGATATTTTTTACTACTTAAACAAGTCAGTTAACTCACTACTAAAACAATTCTAATGGTTTGGATCAAAATTTAATTATCAGATAGAAAAGATTAAAATATGATCAAATTTAAATTTTGAACTTAACATTCCATTATTTGGTTAACATTTTTTTGCACCACAACAATTAAATTGATATTTTTCAACACTTAAATGATTCAACCAATATTTTTCACCACTAAAACAATTGCAACAGTTTTGATCAAACTTTAATAAATAAATAGAAAATATTAAAAATACGATCAAATTTAGATTTTGAACTTAACATTCTTTCATTTAGTCCATATTTTTCTCCACCATGACAAATTAAAGGACATTTTTGCCACTTAAATAATCTAATGTTTTTCGTCACTAAACAATTTCAAAAATTTAGATCAAAACTTAGTTATCCGATAGAAAATATTTAAAAAATTCAAATGTAAATTTCAAACTCAATATTGTTTCATTTGATCAGCATTTATCTGTACTATGACCATTCAATCAATATTTTCGCCATTTAAAAAATTCGTTTGACATTTTCCTTTTTTTCCATGGAAAATAATATATCTTGCACAAAGCGACGAAAACTGTAACATAAAAGTCAAATTTCCTTGGAAAAACATTTCCCCTAGAATATGATTTTCTACGAAAACTATTTCCTCTCTTACCAAATAGTACCTAAATATAAAGAAAAGTGCCATAAGCAGTTAAGCACCAAATCTCTACTGACAAGATTATAATTCCACGTTGAATGCAAGTGAAACTTGAACATTTTTAAATAATCAACAATTAAAGTTTATACAGAATTAAACCTTTGTCAACTAAGCACATATGTAAAATTATACATCTCAGACACGTATGTCTCCACCCCCTTTCTCTTACTTCTCTTACTTCTCTTACTTCTCTTACCTCTGTAAATGGTTTTGCAATCGTTTCCCATCCAAACCTTTTTCTCAGAACTGTTTTTGTGGGTCTTATGGAATCAATCTCTCTATGGGTAGGAATACCGGTAGAGGTAAGGTTGCCTACAGCTGGATCTCCCCAGACCCCGCGAAAGCGGGACCCACTTTGGGAGTTTGTTGTTGTTTGTTGTATACATCTCAAACACATACATATTTAAAACAGTATGATTTATCAATACAATGCCAATCTACTTAAAATTCCATCAATATGGGATCCCCTTAAAGAATGTGATTTCTGTGAGATATCACATATCACCTGTCAACTGAAAAATCCACTGGGATTAGGAAGAGCAAACTGAGCAGAATGACAACTTCATCCATGATGACAACGTTCAAAAGGTGGACAACTACATGATAGATCTTTGGATCAAGGTCATATCTAGTTCCCCCATTGCTCCCAACAAGGTTGTTTCATGGGTTTCCATCAATCCACCAAATCAAATCGATTAACATCCTTAAGCGAGGATCTATCATGGAATTATCTACCTTTTGAAAGTTGCCAACATGAATGAGATTGCCTTCCTGCTCAGTATGTTCCCACCACTCGTTGAAGACTTTCTGGTTGATAGGTGATACATGATATCCCCACAGAAAACACATTCTTCAAGAGGATCCCATACTGCTGAAATATTAAGTAGATTGGCATCATGTACTGATAAATCATACTATTTTAAATTTGTATATATCTGAGATGTATAATTTTACATATGTGCTTGGTTGACAAAAACCACATTTTTCAAGGGGATTCCCAATCTATTGAGTGCAACTTCAATCCCACTAATGGCAGAGAAGAGAAAGGGCATGCAAGCCAGACAGAAACATGGACTTCGAACTAGGAGAGGATGAGCAAAGGTATCCACCTGAAATTGAACAAGTTTAGAAATTAGAAGGATGTTAGTCCACACACTAGCAGATGAATGTTAGTACTTAGCTACACACAAGAAAGGGAGGGGGGAGAAGGCAGAACAACAATAAGAGGGCACCTGCAACTGAGAATATGCACTAGCAAACACTTAAATGCATTATGCTTATGGGTGACCTATACTTGGCAAGTGAATCATTTGACTTGGGTTCGCCATAAACGCTTGAATAATGTATCTTCGGGCGCCTGACATTGGTTCAGGCTGCTTTGCTTTGAGTTAGCCAGGTTCAGGTTAAATAAGCCTTTGGCCTATTTTTTGCCCCAGAGTCGGTCCTGTTCTGGGTCACCCGCGTAAGGTAAGCTTCTTAGGCCTGACATCCGCAGTCCCTTCTTTAGACCCAGCAAATGGACGCTTGGCCTTTCATTTGGGTTCAATAATTTTGGGTCAGCTTCATGTGTAGAGTTTGGACTGTTGGTGTTTCAAGTCGAGCTGGAAATCAGGTTTGCATCGGCTTGGCTAAATCTATGTACGAGCAGCATCATAAAAAGGCTAAGCATTTTTAGGGAAGAATGGTTATGAAGATTCAAGCAACAAGCAAACAAGGAAGAACAAGACGATACCAGTTGACAAATAGGGGATGGGGTTGACTACCGCATGAAACAAAATGAAGCATCGAAACATAGAGAACAAACAAGGATTCCAAACCTGGTAGGAGTTACCCAAGGTTTTGTATCCTTCAGTCCTGCTAATGCCCCCCTTTCATGTAGTTGGTTGGTAACCCCAACATCTCCATCTCATCTGGTTGATGCACAGCTACCTAGTGGTCACCACCCCAAACCATACCCCACTTCTTGCACTGCTCAAATCCATATTTCCGGTCAATTTCAGGAGCTTACTATTCCATTTTTCCACAATCTCACCTATCCTATCTGTCAGTTTAGAATAAACAAACAGTGCTTCCTTGCACTCAATTGAGAGAACTACTGCTCAGCTTCTGGAATTATCAGTACATTCTCAAATAGTGAAGAGAGGATTACCAGCATATGCTCCATTGGTGAAGAAGAGAAAAATTATTAATGCCACAAATAATAACAAGTAGCCAATAGGTCCATCAGCAAAGCTAAACTCTGGTCCGTCAGTCATCCCAGGTACTCACTGACTGATTCACCAGAGTTTAGCTTTACTAATGGACCTAATGGCTACTCGTCATTATTTATGGCATTAATAATTTCTCTCTTCTTCACCAATAGAGCATATGGTGGTAATCCTCTCTTCACCATTTGAGAATGTGCTGACAATTCTGAAAGCTCAGCAGTAGTTCTCTTTACCATTTCCATAGCATATATGAAATCTGTCAGCTCAACAGGTGCATCAGATCCTGAAACAATAAACTACATTTTAAAAGGCCACATAAATTAAAAAATAATAGAAACATTAACAAAAAGAAAATTCTTTCAAAGGATAACTTTTAGCAAAACCTAATATTAGTTAGAGCGGAGACTGATTCTCAATCGGGAGGTTGTGAATGTATCCTCTATTCCCTGCAGCTGCTGAGAAATGCATAGAATTGATGGACTCAGGCTCTATCATGTAGAAATCGAGGTATCTGAGCCCGGACTTCCTTTGGAGTAAGAGTGAAATTCCCATAATAGAAATAAGGATGACCCCTGGCTTCATTAGCAACTCCTCTTGATACACACACAATCATTCCAGGTACTCCAAATCCAATCATTGGGTTAGGAAGCCTGAAAGATTCACTAGAATTTAGCTTTAGTGGCAGACCCAATGGCAGCTCGCCATGGTTTGTGGCACTAATAATTTTTTCTCTTCTTCACTAATGGAGCGTTCTGCTAATCCTCTCTTCAATATCTAAGAATGTGCTGATGATTCTCCAAGCTCAGAAGCAGTTCCATTTGCTGTTTCCATAGCATATATGAAACCAGTCAGTTCTGCAACAGATGCATCAGGTCCTGAAACAAGCAACATTTTAAAGTTTCACATAAATCAAAGATAAAAAGATATGTCAACAAACAGAAGTCTTAGCAAAATCTAATACTAGTTCAACTAGCACAAAACAATTATGACTCATTAACTACATTTCTCTCTAGCACCTAGAGCATCCTCAAGTTGGTATGCCCACCAGAGGAGTCCTGTCCCTGTCAACGGAAAGTTTTTTGCTTCTTTGCAAAGCAAAACCAGTTATGTTAAATTGAATGTTATATGAAGAAGCAAAAGTCCCTAGAGCACAAGCTTTGACCTGATAAAAATACAACTACAAAGTGTGAAAGTTCTACTCTTTTGTTTGCTTCTTTTCCCTCTTCTTTTAGATTATCTGTTTCTCCCATAGCAACATGGAAAAAATGCCCCCCTTCCCCCCCACCCCCCTAAAAACCTTAAAATTATGGCTATGAAAAACCAAAGACAACTGTTTGTAATGATAATCAAGCTTGATTGAAGAAAACTAATCCCTTTTTTATGTGCCGCGATATACTGCTATATATGGCATTGAACATCAGGTTAGGACCAAGCGTCCACATTCAAGTAGGACACTCAGAACATCAATTGTGGACATAACTCCTCTTTTGCAGAAGGACTATCACCATGTGACAAGTCATCCAAACAGTCCTCAGAATGCGAGAGAAAATTAGAAGCACAAGGGTTAGCACACCAGTTTTTTCAAGCTCCTACATTTATAATATTAGAAAATACTCAACCACCATGTCATTTTGAGGAATATTCAGCAAAACAAATGCTAGAAAGTCATTGACATATGTCAAAGGCACATAAATGATAAATGTACTGTAGTAGCACACACAAACAACACATATGTGCGGGTAGCAAACCAAATGCTACATATGGACTATTTGCTAATCATTAGAACTAGGAAATGTGTCTGTAGCACATATGAAAAATCGACTCTTTGGCCACACAAAAAAAAAAAGAAACAAAGAAAAATACAACTTGTCAACTACATCAACTATTTATCATTGCAACCTGTCCACGTGACAACTATGCTAGATATTTGAAAAAGATATAGACAAAATTGTCACCTATAACGAGTACTATTAAACATGGAAGATGAATCTATCAGTATTGAAAGCACCCACGACGGCCTTCTAAGTATACCAGAGTGTAACAAGCTCATAAACAGCTATACATAGTTCAAAAGGCAAAGGAGTAATCAAATAAAGGAGATGGCTTCAGCTGATCCCAAGAGAAAGGAAAAAAGTGAAGAGTATCCCGGCAATTATAACTCAATACAAAGAAATGAGACACGATTGTGCTAGGCTAACTCTTTTCATCTCATTTCTTCGTGCTACATCAGCACACAAAAATAAAGATTCAGTGAATAACGGGTTCTAGTCCTCATAATTTTTAATGCTGTACTGCTCATTCAAACCTTTCCCAAAAGAGAGGTCCAAACCAAAGACATGAGAGGCAAAGCACAAGACACAGTATCAAACTAAAAGAAAGTTCAACCATATGACCAATCCCCAAGTGTTACTGGGAATTTCATCATGCCCATAATACACAATATCATAGACATGTGTAAGCGTGCCCAAAATTTGAGACCCTATACATATGTCAATAATGCCAAAGGTTTCCACTTTGATTTAGAACAGGAGCTCCAAAAAAATGAATAGATTTGCCTCAAATATTAGAAAGCTAAAATGTATGTTAACCAAAGGGCTCACAGATAATCTACAAATTAAGTAAGAAAATTCCCCTCAATCACTATCAATACTCAATTCTTAAACCAAGAATACAACCGAACTTTTCACTTGGTTTGAAGATCACCAATATGCTTATTTGTTTCAAAATTTACAAGCTTTCCCATTACCCTCCTTTCTTGGATCTTCAACCTCAAGACAAGTCATCTTTTTTGCAAACTCATTCATGGCCAAAGCAAAATACAGCCAAAACTGAGTATTTTCAAGATAATAGCAAAACTCTCTAGTTTTAACTCATTCAACAAAAACTTAAGGAGTTAAGAGACCATACTTTACCCATATAAATTTGATTCACTTAAATAAATTCAATCCAATATCCAAGAACCCCAAACCCTGAGTTATCACAATCAAACTTCAAACTAAGACCAAAAACACTTATATCAAACTAAGACCCAACTTATATATATCAAATTTGGGAGAATAATCATAGCTTAATAGCTGACGATGGTAAAGGGTAACAGAGATGGGCAAGGACAGATGGAGACCAAGAGTGGAGGGGGCCGCCGGTGCTGCGGATAGATACTGGCTGCGCCGGCGAGCTGCAGACAGCCGGTGGTGGCGTCGCGGAGGCAGCAGGCTTGTGGGGACAAGCAGCGGAGAAGCAGGCGGGAGAGGCGATAGAAAATGTCAGGCAGCCAGGGCTGGACTGTGTCTGTGGGATTGTGAATCTGTCAGACTCAAAAATGATTTTAAAAACTAACATAGGGTGGATTAAGTGGTTTGACATTTATTCTGATTAAGTAAGATATTATATTTGAGTCTTATAAATAAAAAAAATATTTGATATAAGAGCTCTATCTTTTATTGGATCAACGATAATTTCACTCTATTAAAATGGAAGATCCAAAACACAAAAAAAAGATTTAAAACTCCATAATCTAAAAATTTCATAATAATAACTATGAGCTCCTTTCTCTATCCTCTCGCCCAATTCAACAGTGTCCACATGCAACAAGAAGTAAGGCGAGCACTTCAATAGTTTTACCATACATACCTATGTACGATACTAGGTATACACCTTGAAAGATCCATCACATAATAGAAAAGATTAATCATTTGAAATATTAAAAGATTCATCAATTAAAACTAAAGATTCATTAAATACAATAAAAGTTTCATTATTTGATACTTAACTCATATTTAATATAACTTTTTGTATAACTAATGAATCTTAAAATATTTTGAAGAATGAATATTTTCCATTATATGATACATCTTTTAGGGTGTATACATAACATTATGCATAGGTATGTACATATCACTTTGAGCCCTCTCTCTCTCTCTCTCTCTCTCTCTCCCCCTCTCTCTCTCTCTCACGCATCAATGGAGCGGTTGACATGTTGGTGCTTATTGCAACAAGAATTTGGCCTTTCAGTTGGTAGTTATTATTTAATTATGTTGAAACATATTGTATACCAATATAGTTTATATAATTTAGCGCTAATTATAGTTAAATATAAAAATATATTTATATAGTTATTAATCTATTGTATATATCCAAAATGAGCACTTATATACATATTCATGTTGTGATAGAAGATGATCATTTTTTAGCGAGTTGTATTTTGTATGTTATTGTAAATTAAATTTTAAATTGCTTTTTTAAATAATATGTATAATATACAAATCATTTGTGAATATATGTCTAGTTTGTAGTTACTATTATTGGCATAACAATTTCATGTATCCTTACAATGGATTGCATAATTAATTCAACAAGTACAACCACAACAACTAATCCTAGTGTAGATCCTGCTTTCGCGGAGATTGTGGAGATTCAAATGTAGGCAGTCTTACATCTACAAACATAACTGCTTGTAGAGAGAATAATTTCAATAAACCCACATAAAAAGTTTTAAGAAAATATTTTAGAAATTGAAAATCATTTGATCAATAAAGGTAACAAACATAAGACCAAATTACTTTAAATTACAAAAAAAATAATGAACAACAGAGAAAGGGTAAGAGTGTACCTTGAGCAGCAAGCAGCAACATACTACTAATCTGGCCAAGAGCAGTCTATACTTAAACAATCAAAGGTGAGGGAGTAATAATGCAGATGCAATGAGGTTATTACTTAAGTAATCATAGGTGCGATAATAATAATCTTGCCAAGATCAATCTACTAGCCTATAAGATTGCAGCAAACATGGAATAAAATAATACCCAGTATAACACAATAACAATCACTACTTAATTCACTACTTAAACAAAAGTCCAAGGAAGGACTAGAAGCACGCTGCCAATAATCTGTAACCTTAATCTTAGATCTTCACAAACTTCTATCATAAGACATGTCCTTCATAAGTCTTATAAATTTCGAATCATATTTAATCACCTTGTTCCAACTTTTCTTTGGTCGTCCCTTACCTATTCTACATACCAAAACATTAATAGTCTCACGCCTCCTTACTGGTGCATTCGCATTCCTCCTCTAAACATGACCAAAGCATCTTACTCTAGTCTCCCTCATCTTATTTCTATGGGTGCAACTTCTGCTTTCTCTCTAATCATTTCATTCCTAATTCTATCCAATCTCGTATAGCCACACATCTATTAAATCATTCTCATCTCTACTACCATTAACATCTGGACTTGAGTATTCTTAATTGGCCAACACTCAGAACCATATAACAAACTGGTCTGACTACCATATGATAAAGTTTTCTTGTCAATCCTACAGGAATATTCTTATCACACAATACTCCGGAAGCATTCTTCTATTTTTGCCATCCCACTCTAATAAGTTGGTTAATATCTTCGTCAATATCTCATTTTTCCTGAATGATGGAGCCTAAATACCTGAACTTCTCAACCCTTGGTATGACCACACCAAGAATGGTGACTTCTACACTACCTCCGTCCTCACAACTGAACCCACATTTTAAGTATTTAGTCTTTGATCTGCTCAATCTAAATTCCCCAAACTCTAAGGTATGTCTCCATTGCTCTAACTTGCTACTAAGTCCTTCCTTAGTCTCATCGACAAGAACAATATTGTCATCAAATAGCATACACCATGGTACCTCATTTTGAGTCTTGTTTGTGAGCTTGTCCATAACAGTAGTAAAAAAAGGCTTAAAGTTGAACCTTAATGAAGCCCAACGTCGGTAGAAAGGCCCTCTATGTCTCCTCTGAAGTCCTAATACTTGTTTTGACTCCCTCATACGTATCCTTATAGCCTGGATATACATCACTGACACCTTTTTCTTCTCTAAACACTTACATAATACCTCACAAGGTACTTTATCATATACTTTCTCTATATCTATAAAACCATATGGAGATCCTTTTTCTTATCCCTATACAATTCCATGAGTCTTCTTATGAGATAGATTGCTTATGTGGTCGATCTACTTGCCATAAAACCAAACATGCTTTCTGTAATTAAATTATCATTCCTCAACCTTCTCTGAATGACAATCTCACACAACTTCACAGTGTGACTAAGCAGTTTTATACCTTTATAATCATTACAATCTTGAATATCACCATTGTTCTTGTAGAACAGGATGATTGTACTAATTCTCGATTTGCGGGTATCTTTGCAGTCCTAAAATATGACATTAAAAGCTTGTTTAACCACTTTAGTCTATCTTCACTCAAACACTTCCAGATTTCCACACGGATATGGCCTAGACCCATGGCTTTGTTAGTCTTCATCTTCATTAATGCATCTCTAACCTCCGCTTTACTAATACAACTGCAGGACTTATAATTTGGTTGCCCCTCCTGATCCTCTCTCTCATTACTCTGGGAATTCTCATTACAACAACAACAACTCCCAGTAGAGGTGTTCATCGGTCCAGGACCGGACCGGACTGGACCGCCTGGACCGAAGACCGAAATTTTGGTGGACCTTGGACCGAGGACCGGACCGGTCTGGAGTCGGTCCTGGACCGAACCGGACCGGTCAGAGCCCGGATCAGACCGGACCGGACCGACTCCAGACCGGTCCTCAGGCGGCACTGCGCCACAAGGCCCACAAACCTGCTGATTGAAGTAATTGAATACACACACACACTGTCATCCTTTGGAGATTTAGCCAAGCGGCCCAAGCCAATTCCCAATTAGCAGGAAATTTTTTTTAAAAAAAAATAAAACCCGGTCGGTCCGGTCCACGAGCCGGTCTACCCGGTCCAGGACCGGACCGGACCGAAGACCGAAAACCGGAAAGGAAAGGACCGACGACCGGACCGAAATGCCTCGGTCCGATCCTGGACCATTTAATGAACACCCCTAACTCCCAGTGTGAGTCCCGCTTTCGCAGGGTCTGGGGAAATCCAGCTGTAGGCAACCTTACCTCTACCGGTATTCCTACCCGTAGAAAGGCAAATTTCAAAAGACCCACGAAAAGAATTTTGTGAAAATATTTTATAAAGGAAAGATTTTGCGAAAACATTTAATGGGAAAACATTTTATATAAGAAAGATTCAATAGCAAGGAATGCTCAAGATAAATAAAAGATAAATACGAGATCAGTTGCTGAAATTATGAAATAAAAGAACAATATAATGAAGGAAGGCATTATACCTTGATGATCAACGGTAAGCAGATGAGAACTCTTCTCAAAAGACAGTACAACCTGCATACAAACGCCACATACGAAAACAACCTCTACCCGCACTAAGCCACTGCAACCGAAAGAAAACTACGGGATCGACTCTTCGCGATCTACGGTCTTAATCCTAACCCGCCACAACTTCCTATCATGAGTCATGTCCTCCGTTAAACCGACAACTTTCAAGTCCGCTCTAATCACCTCGTCCAAGCTCTTCTTTGGTCTTCCCCTCCCTCTTCTGCCTTCAGGGATGTTGATCCTCTCACATCTCCTCACTAGAGCGTCCGCACTCCTCCTCTTCACATGACCAAACCATTGGAGTCTTGTTTCTCTCATCTTATTGCCAATGGGAGCTACTTTAGTTAAGTCCCTGATAACTTCATTCCTAATTCTGTCTAACCTCGTATAACCACACATCCACCTTATCATCCCTATCTCTGCTACCGTCAGCCTTTGAACTTGCGTCTTTTTTAGAGGCCAACATTCCGATCCATAAAGAATGGTCGGTCTAATTACCATGCGATAGACTTTGGCTTTCAATCCAAGGGCCACCCTCTTATCACACAGCACTCCTGAGGCATGGTTCCATTTTTTTCAGCTTACTTTTATTCACTGGTTAATATCTTCGTCAATATCCCCATTCTGCTGAATGATGGAGGCTAGATACTTAAACTTATCGACCTTAGGTATCGGCCTCCCATCAAGGGTGAATTCTCCCCCCGCATCTACCCTTCCACTAAAACAATAATGAAGGTACTCCATCTTCGATCTACTCACTCTAAAGCCTCTAGATTCCAGAGTGTGCCTCCATCGCTCCAACTTGTCATTAACTCTTTGTCTGGTCTCATCAATAAGAATAATGTCATCTGCAGAAAGCATACTCCAAGGTAACTCATCCTGAATCCCTCTCGTAAGTTCATCCATAACTAGAGTGAAAAGAAACGGGCTCAAGGCGGAACCCTGATCCAGGCCCATACCAATGGAGAAGTCATTAGTGACCCCTCCTGGCATCCTAACACTCGTCCTACCTCCCTCGTACATATCCTTAATAACTCGAATATACAAGGGTAGCACTCCTTTCTCCTCCAAGTATCTCCATAAAACTTCGTGCGACACTCTATTATAAGCTTTCTCCAGGTCAATGAACACCATGTGGAGATCCACTTTTCTATTTCTATACAAACTCATGAGTTTTCTAAGGAGGTAGACCGCCTCCATGGTCGACCTACCTAGCATAAAACCAAATTGGTTCTCTGAAATTGAAACATTCTTCCGCAACCTTCTCTCAATCACCCTTTCCCATATCTTCATAGTGTGACCGAGCAACTTTATATCCCTAAAATTATTACAATCCTGAATATCCCCTTTGTTCTTGTACATAGGGATAACTGTGTTAGACCTCCAATCTTCGGGGATCTTAGCGGTCCTAAAAATAACATTGGAAAGCTCCGTTAGCCACTCCAAACCTTTCTCACCCAAACACTTCCACCGGTATTTGATCTGGACCCTCTTCCCTCCCATTGGGCATCTTCCTCATGGCTTCTTTAATCTCGTTCTTCCTGATATGACCACACTCTCACGGATCTGCACTCCTCTCACCACACTTTCGCTTCTGGAATTCTCATTCTTTTCACTATTAAAAAGCTTAGAAAGCAACTCCATCATCTTTCCCTTATTTTTGCTTCCTCTACTAAGACCTTACCGTCATCACCTTTGATGCACCTTACGTTTTCCAAATCTCTTGATTTCTTTTCCCTATCCCTTGCTAACTTGAAGACATCCTTCTCACCTGCCTTAGCCTCTAGTTTTTGATATAACATTTCACATGCATTGTTCTTTGCTAAAGTGACACCTTTCTTTGCTATCTTTTTAGCAGTCTTGTACTTAGCTCTATTAACTTATTTTTCTCCGTTAGTTCTACTATGGATTAGAGAGTTGTATGCATCTTGTTTATCTTTAACTTTCTCTTTCGCCTCTTCATTCCGCCACCAAGTTCCTTTTATTCTACATCCACCTCCTCTAGACATTCCTAAGACCTCCTTAGCTGACCTTCCACTACACTCTGCCATTGCTTCCCACATTATGTCTGTATCTTCTACTTGCTTTCAACAACCTTCTACTTTAATCATCTCCAATAATTTAGTTGCGTTGGAAGTGTGAAATAACTATAGATAGAAATAATTATAATTAGAAAAATACCCAGAACACACATTTTTTGGTAGTTGTTCGGAAGTTAGTAGCCAACATTACAATTGAGGAAATAACATTTGGTATATTCTTAGCATAAACACTAAAATAACCAGCAATAGCAGATACAACAGAGCCGTTCCACAAAGAGCGTATACTCAACGGATGATCGACCATAGCAAGCAACAGAGATACAAACAGAGATAGTGATATCATGGGGAGGGGGGAGACAGAGAGAGAATTAAGTTTGAATCTTCATTTTGGAAGTAGTTGTCGAAAGAGAAGAGAAAGGAAGAGTTGATAGGGTAAAAAGTAAATGGTGGGGGTTGGGTTCTCTACGAAACATACATTTTTTATTTATTACATCGAGTAGTTGATAAAGGGCCTGGCTCATGATAGAAAGCTGTGGCGAGATAGGATTAGGATCTTGGATCGCAGAGAGTCCGCCCGTAGTTGTCTTCTGGTGCAGTAGCATAGTGCTTTTTCGCTTGTTATGTTTGTATGCAGGTAGTACTCCCTTCTGGGAGGAGCCATCGTTTACCTACCACGGGCTGTTAAGGTATGTCATCTTCCTCTGATAGTTTGTTCTTGATTCATAGCTCCAGCAACTGCCCCTTTTAATATATCTTGGTCATCTCTTGATATGAGTCCTTAATTTTCCCATTAAATGTTTTCACAAAATCTTTTCTCTTTAAAATATTTTCACAAAATCCTTTTTTGTGGGTTTTTTGGAATCAGCCTCCCTACGGGTAGGAATGCCGGTAGAGGTAAGGTTACTTACAGCTGGATCTCCCCAAACCCCGCGGAAGCGGGACCTACATTAGGAGGTGTTGTTGTTGTTGTGTAGTGAACGGTGGGGGTTGGATTCTCTACAATAAAATAACTTTCTTAATAATGGATTGTTAGAAGGAGAACAAGATAAGGTACATTTAAAAAAAAAAAAAGATAGGATAAAATTAGATATAAGAATATATTGGATATAAAAATTGGTAATAAAATTATTAATTTGTAGTTACCAATATTTTTTTAAAAAATAGTCTTTCAATTTTAATTAAGTTCTTAAAAGAATTATGTAATTTTTACATAATTTATGACAAAAACAATGCATTTTACAAATATAATAATGTTAGTATTTTTTTTGTTTTATACTTAAAAGTGTGCAATATTTTATTTCGTTACATAATATAACAATTTTTTCAGTTTTAAACAAATTTGACAATAATAATAATAAACCTGTTTATATCATTAAAGAATATGTGATTTGTATTTAATAACAATCTAATTAATTAAATACTTTCACAACCGTTAAATTGTACTGAATTATGCTTAACTGTGTTAAATTGTGATAAAATGTGCTGAAGAAAATGATAATACCATAAGTTGAAAGGAACATGTCCAAAATGTGTTCCATAAATTTTGCTATTAGTTTAGCTAATTAGTGTAAATTGATATTAAAGGATACAGATAATTTCCAAAGGCAAAATTTTCAAAGGGTATTTTTTGACAAAAAAATATGAAATGTTACTTTTGAATGCTAAAAGCTAGTATTATTAGTATTTCAAAAATGCTACTTGAAACGTTAGTCCAACACTAAAAATTGACTTATTAGTGTATTGATTTTGTCGAAACACTAAATGCTACTCTAAACATTATTGTCGAATACAACAAAAAAAACAACACTACTCTTTCGATTTTCTAACTACTAATTTCAATTCCTCTGCCTTGGCTGTCTATCTTATATTATGTATATTTCTTTTTAAACTTAGAGTACATCATTTCATTTTAAGAGAGTTTATGTGCAAAAGCTTTACAAAGTAATTTGAATAATATTTTCGCGAAGTTTTTTCCCAACTTAATAAACATATGCCTTTATCTTTATATGTAGTTCTGATGAACTTTTTGACTGGTAGTCTTTAATATGTCAGTTTAAAAGCAAAGCAAAGATATATGATAAATTAATAACTATAGGCATAGAGAAAGTGTACCCCTTCATATATTTTCAAGTCAAAATAAATCTCACACAAATTCGTTTGATTTGAATGCTAATATGTGCAGGTAAATTAAAACACAGTGTGTGCTCAAGTACTCAAAGCTTATCAAAGTATATTAGTCTCTTGAATCAAATCATGTCTGAAATTATGGAAGCCCTTCTTGTTGTTTTCCTTAGCTTGCAGATCACGGTTCATTGCATTGCAAAAAATGAAAAAGTTTTCATGCTTGGAGAACTCGAGAGTTTTAACATTTACAAAGAAGAAGAAGAAATACGAGATTTCGGAATGCCTTCATGGACCACTGAATGTGGAGGACATGTTCTTGTGAATGTCGGTTGCATTGTTGTTCAAAATGGAGTTGTTAATGATACTTAGGTGATCTTATAATTGCAAGGTACTTGCTTCAGTCATTAATTTTATAAGTGCATGGCTAGTTTTGATTAGACAATAATATACCTTTTCTTTCCCATCTGTGAAAAATTTGGGCCTTATTAAGTGCATGGAGCGAAGCCTACACTACACCAAAATCAATCTTCTTAGTTCTGAAAGGGCGTTGTCATCTTGTTAGATGCAAAAAGATTTAAAAGACCATACACAAGCAAATTAAAAATGCAAGTAAGACCTTTTTTCCCCTTTTTTGAGGAGGGGTTGTTTCAGCCATCATTTTTATGTATTTACTGTTACTATTTGTTAGTTTTTGCTATTGGTTTAGCATTCATTTTTTTAAAATATCCAAATGTTTTCTTAAATCTTTTGCGGGTTTATTGGACTCGACCTCTTTGTAGGTAGTTGTAAGACCCGCTTTCGTTATTTTTATATTAAGTTGCTTGTATTACCTTTTTATGTTATAAAAATGTATTTTTAGTAACTATATGAGTTAAATGATTATCGATTTGCTTTTGGGAGCTGTAATTTTATTAAAAAGGGATTATTATTACTATTAATGATTTTAAAGTTCATTCGTGTTATTTGTCCCTTTAAATTATATCGATAATTTAATATTAGTCGTCGTTATTCGATTCATTTAGTCGTTTCCCGAGTACGATTAGGTTTTAAACCTTAGAATTAGTTGTGGTTTATTAAATTGAACCTCGATGTATTTGGGATCGAATAATTGACTAAGGGTTGTATTATCGATTTGGGTTTAGAAATTCGGATACGGAATAGACTGGCGGTACCAAGCATCGAATAGTTTGGGATGAAAATAGAAAGGGGAGGGGCATTTTCGTAATTTTGCAAGCCCCTTTATTTGTTTGGTTTCTCCTCCTTCTCGGTTACGATAGCCCCGAACTCCCTCTCTCTCCTCTGCTTCCCCTCTCCTCCTTCCTCACGCGAAACCCACCACCACCACCACCACCGGCGTCGCCGGTGAACTAAGGAGGGACCACGGCGTCCCCTGGGTGGCCGTCGACCACCACCACCCCCTCTTCTCTTCTCTCCTCGCCGTGAACTCAACCGGCCAGCCTCGAATTGTCGGCCCTGTACCGGAATCCGACCGAGCCCAGCAGATTTGGAGTATGCTAGGTGAGTTTCGAACCTCTTCTCTTCTACAAATTGGATTTTCACCCTAATTCCATCTCAATTGTGCCTAAATTCCTCAGAATCGCGAGTTAGGGTTTCGGGTGAGGACGAGTTAGGCGCGAATTGGGCTCTGTTCGTGCGTGGTGAGCAAGGACCGAGGGGTTAGTGTTGTTTCGAGCACCTAGAGTCGAGCTCAGCAGCCTTAGATTCGACTCCCTAGCATGGAATCGAGGTGGGTGTTCCTTGCCTCCTAAATTAGTATTAGTTTCGAAAATGTTTTCAGCAGATTGATGTTGCATGTCAAGTTAGGGTTAGTTAGATTCGTTAGAAATGTCAAGAAATGGGTTGTGCATGTTTGAATTCGAATTATTGAGATAGTTTATGCTTGAGTTTATAATTCGATGTAAATTATGTGCGTGTAAAGGGAATCATGTATGAAAAAGGATTAATTGGTGGTTATAAAGGCGTAGTTAGTTTGAGCACGACTAAAGTAAGCTAAGGTTTTAAAAGAATTAAAAACGAAGTTGATTTGATATATTTAGCGTTGATTCGAGTAATTAGCGATTCTTGAAAAGGGATTAATTTTAAAGTTATAAAGGCGTAGTTAGCTTGAATACGACTCAAGTAAGCTAAGGTTTTAAAAGAATTAAAAACGAAGTTGTTTTGATATGTTTAGCCTTGATTCGAGTAATTAGCGATTCATGAAAAAGGATTAATTTGGAGGTTATAAAGGCGTAGTTAGCTTGGTTACGACTAAAGTAAGTTAAGGTTTAAAAAGAATGAAAAACGAAGTTGTTTTGATATGTTTAGCCTTGATTCGAGTAATTAGCGATTCATGAAAAAGGATTAATTTTGAGGTTATAAGAACGTGTTTAGCTTGAATTCGATTAAAGTTAGCTAATGTATAAAAAGAATTAAAAACGACGTTAGTTTAACATGTTTACCTTTGATTCAAGCACTAAGTTAATGCATGAAAAGGGATTGATTTTGAAGTTATATGAACGTGTTTAGCTCCGACTTAAGTCGATTAGCGATCATGTGAAAAGGAATTAATTGCGAAGTTGTTTTAACATGATTAGCTTCGATTCAAGTTAGAACTAACTAATGCTTATAATCGAATTAAACTTGAAGTTATTGAGACATGTTTAGTTTCATTCAAAGTACATTCATGCTTAGGAAAGTTTCCTTTTAAATACATCGTGTGTGTCAGATTAAATCATGTTTGATTTACTTAGTAAAGTGTTGTCAAGTGATGACTGAATATGGTTATATGTGGCTGAAAGGTGCTGTTTGCACAGGTAAGAGCCTAAACCTCACCCTCTTTAATAAATCTTTATGATAGCATATTATGATTAATAAATCGATGAAACGAGCTAGTAGTTGGATGGTTTGAGGATAACATCATGAGCGTTTGAGGTCTTTTGTGTACGGTGAAAGTGAGGAGGGAGACTGGGTTGTGAATTAACCGCAATCGTGTGGATTGCGAGGCCATGTGTGGCTTATTGTGTTGAATTGATGTGACTAATATGAAGTGCTTAAATGTGATATATGTGATATATGTGGTATATGTGCTTAAATGCTTAGATTGCATTATGTGCATAAGAGTGAGTTTTTCAAAGAAAGATTTCATGTTTTGAAATGATAGCGGCCATAACTATTAATGCATGATGGCCTATTTTAATTAAATGAAAACAGTTTTGGGAGTGAACTCGCTTGAACGGGGGAATCCCTAAAGAGTTTTATAAAGGTGTGAGTTATACGTTGAATGATTTTACGATTTGAAACGCAAAGTTATAGCCGTTATGGCCGATACGCTTTAAGTGGCTAAGATAATGTGCTGCGGACAATATGATATGATATGAACGATGTTAACCTAGGGGATAAGTCCGGATAAACCCTAGAGGCCCTCACGAGGGCTGATGTAATGGTCCGATATGTTATATGTAGCCATCCCGGGAGTAAGAGCTTAAGCGTGAGCGTTAGGTCTCACTATGGGGTTGAGAATAGTTCTCACCCGATCAGCACCCTGTAATGATCTTATGCCAAAAGTATTTTCCTACCAAGATAAGAAAAGCAATTGGCCTATGCCATTTTATATGTTTTAAGGTTTTAAGGAAAAAGAATGGTTTACGGGCCCAAAGAGGCCAGTTGAATGAAATGTGAAAAGTCTATAAGGGTCAATATGCGACCGATATGAAAGAATATGAGCCGCAAGGGGCTAAGAGAAGGGTTTTTATGGGCCTCAAGAGGCTAAATGAAATGTTTTCAAAGAAAGGAAAGAAAGTTTTCTTTGTATGTTCTATGCTTTTCTTATAAATGATAATGAAATGCTAAGTAAGATGCGATTACGAAAAAGAATGCCTTATGAGCATGTTTTATGCATAACCTATGAATGAGACTTGACATCTGTGTATGTCTTAAGCATATCATATGAATACGAAATGAAATCTCTGTTAAAAAGGGCAATAGCCTCAGGAGGTTAAGGAAATGTTTTCAATAAAAGAAAGAACGTACTGAATGAATGCTTTATGACGTGATTCCTAAGTATGTTGAAAGTGAAGTTATGTTTAGTAATGTCTTCATAGGAATTTTATGAATGCCTAATATGATATTAAAGTATGAATACGTGATATGTGACTAGTAAAGATATTATTTGCCTGCAACGGTTTTGGTTTTAAGGGGGTTGGGGGACACTCACTGAGCGTGTGGTTGCTCATCCCACTACTCTTTCCCCTTTTCCCCTAGGTTTTCTTTATGACAGGAAGAAGTGGAGTCAGCTGGAATTGATTATTGCTTGCAAGTTGTCATTTGTGCCAACTTATGTGTTTAATGAAGTCATGTAAAGTATTTTTAGTTTGTAAACGCTTGTAAACAGTATTCGAGGTTCATGTAACGCATTTTGGTTATGAGTCGCTTTGTATGGCTATATGAGCCAACCATCCAGTCAGTTAGATGTCTTTTGATTGAAGTTGGTTATGTTTGGGATGTAAACCCCATACTCCGGTTGTGTGAACCGTTGAGTTGTATCTCTTACTGTTTCTGTATTAGTGAACTATTCTGTTTGGTATACTCCGAGCAGGTGGCTCGTCGAGTTATGAACTCCGGCGTGTGGCCGTTGAGTTAGGTTTTAAATGTTTACGCTTCCGTTGATTTACAGGGACTTATTGTAAGGCGTTTAGCCTGGGAACGTTCAGTTTTCAGGGGAAGTTCTGTCCGTTTCGTCCCAGAATTTAAGTAAGGAGTTAGGAAAACGTAACGCTATCGGTCCTAGGGGCTGGGGGTGTTACAGTAGTGATACCTGCAAAGGTAAGACTGCTTATATCTAGGTTTTCCCAAACCCCGCACAAGCGAAACTCACACTGAGAGGATTTTTTTTTTTTGCCTTATTGTTTAAGGAGGGGTTGTTGATGCCTAGCTTTGATCTTGTGCCTTGTTTTTTAAGTTACTATGATCTCACAATAAGTCTATTTATTACCTATGAGAATGATTTCTCTTTTAACTTTTCTATGATGATTGAAAGACATATTTATGGGACAATAGTTGCACCTGATGAACCCAAGAATAGGGATCCAAAGTTATCACCAATCTAGTTGAAATTTTCCAACCTGATTGGGATCACTTCCCAGGGCAACAGACTTATAGATGGCTCAAGATGTAAATATTGGTGGGCACACTGCCATCATGTCATTCACTGGATACAATTTTAGATATGACAAGGAAAATCTTATATTCTAGTCTAAAGAGTCTTTAATAATTTATCACATGACAAGAGCATGCATGTAGCGTGCGAATAGCATTAGTGATCCAGTGAGTGATTTGTAATAGATGCCATAGAAGATCGTATCTAGGCAAGATCCTAGTTGTTCATTTGGTGTGGTTGTACTGAGCAGTAATTTGATATTAAACACTTGCACTTTGATAGTAGGGGATGATTGCATTTCCGTAATCCATGCTAGTTCCACTATCAAGATGAGAACAATATACTGTGGTCTCCAACATGAAATAAGGTACTTTTTACAACCCAAAGATGCTCCAATGGTAAGTGTTAGGTTTGCTATAGATTAACGAACCCATTAAATTTATTCTATTTTCGCTCATTTGGGTCTACCACTGTAGCATAAGAAGTCTCTGTAGGAATAATCTTACAGTCATCGTCTCAAAAGTAGTGCATCCATAAGAAATTCCACAAATAGCAGGCTTGTGACACAATTTTTTTCTCCTTGTGCTTCTCTGTGAAAGGCTAGCTGGGAGCAGACAACCTCATGCTCCTATTTTTCAGGCTTCATCTCTATCCTTTTTTTCGGCTCGCATCTCTTCTATAACAACCGTTCTTTTTTCTTTAAATAGGCCTCCTCTTAAGCTATTTGTGACACAAAAAAACACACCTTTCTCTCCATGCTCGTTCTTCTTCTGGGCAATTGTACTGTTGTGTATTCCAAATCTTCAATTGCGAACGCACATGTCCAAGGGTGTTGTGGAACCTTGGGAAGCAACTGAATGGATCGCTTTGCTCCACTATCAAACCAAAATTGCTTTCAAGTCTGTGGTTGCCTACGACAAAGCAATTTAGTGATAAGTTCCCTTCTTTTGCCATTGATTTTTATTATTTCCTTACAAGTTAAAAGATACTTCTTTTCTCTATTCAATATCAATCAATAACTGTTACAATGATAAAGTCATCCCCAACCTCAACCTTTCAAAACTTGAAATTCTTGATGGAACCAACGTCGAATGCTGGTCCCAATAACTCCTTATTTTCTTTTAACAATTGGAAGTTGATTATGTGTCATTCACTGATCTAGCTAAAGAAAATAATTCCTCTAAAATCACTGATGCATATGTGACTAGGAATAATAAGGAGATGTGCAAAAATATTGACGAACAAACCAAAAAGAAATTTAAGAAAGATAACAAGATAGTCAAGGCACATTTGCTTAACCATATGACTAGCCCTCTATTTAATTTATTTAATTTGTTGCTAATAAATATGCTAAAGGTATATGGTAGTCTGGAAAAAAGCATGGTGCTAATGATGCTAGAAATAATAAATACATGGTTCGAAAACGACTACAGTTTCAAATTTCTTATGGCAAACGGATTATGGAGCAAGTTCATGTCTACAAAACCTGTGTATCGAAGTTCTAAATGAAGGCATGAAGATGTACGATATACTGTCGGCTAACATGCTGATTGCAAAGTTTCCACCATGTTGGAGTGATTGCAAAAACCAATTGAAGCACAAGAAGAAAGATTTGACCTCACAAGAGCTAGTTAGCCACACGAGAACTAAAGAAGCTAATCGTCTCATAGATAAGAATGACTCACTCTTAAGATTCCTTTAAAACTAATCGAGTTGAATTTGTTGTACCTACAAATGGAGATATGTTCAACAACAAAGGAAAGAAGAATCAGAAGCAGAGGAATCCTATGCAGTAGAACAAAGTAATTAAGTCCAGTAATAAAATCTAGAAGTTGGGACACAGAGCCTCCTAGTGCACTCTTCATAAATGACAGTTCCGGCCAAACTACAAGTATGCAAGATAGATTGTCGCTTAGGCAAATCTCATGGAAGACAACAAGATAATTGTGCTGTGGTGGTGGAGGCAAATATGGTGGCAAACATGCTGAATGGATTCTAAACATTGGAGCTTCGAGGCATCTTTACACCAACTAGAAGCTAATGCTTGACTTTGAGGGTGCTGTAGATTGTGAATGTTCTTACATAGGGAATTCCACCATTTGCTAGAGTCATGAGTCAAGGAAATATTCTTCTTCAACTTACTTCTAGAAAATTATTTTCTTTGAGCATTGATCTATGTGTAACTTCTCTTTGTAGGGGGTTAGTTTCCAGTGCACCTCTCAACCAAGTCAGACTTGAACTTGTTTTTAAGGTTGACAAAGTTATAATTTCTTGTAGTGAGGACTTTGTTGGGGAGGGGTACCTAAGTAGAGGATTGTTTATAATAAACACTGCTTCTAAGATTATGAGTTGATATGTTTCTAATTCTGCTTATATTATTGAGTATGTTGAATTGTGGCATGATATATTTGGTCATGTCAATCTTGCTTCTCGAAAGAGAGTTAAAAATCTCCTTTAATTACTGCTGTTAATGTTGATATTTTTTCTAAACATCCTATGTCATAAAAAAAGGTCAAAAAACCCTTTAAACCTACTATTAGTAGAAAAATAATATTGCTAGAACTAATACATTTGAACTTAATAGATTTCAAGAACACCATTAGTAAGGGGTGAAAATGTATTACATCACCTTTGCAGATGACCTTTCTAGATACACCAAAGTGTATCTCCTTAAGTCTAAAAATGAGGTCAAGGAAATTTTCTCAAAATATAAAGCAGAAGTAGCTAGAAAATCAATTAGATAGAAAAATCAAGAAACTTAGGTCCGATAGGGGTAGAGAGCATGAGACTTAGAGACTGGCACTCTGGTGGCCTCTTGTGAGAAAAATGGCACTATACACGAGGTTATGCCCCTTATACTCTCCAAATAACAGATCCAAGGCCAAGATCTTTTATAGATCTGAGGTAAAATAAATAAATAAATATCCCAAACCCAATCAATTCTAATCACCTTGAAAAACTATTTGATCTCCCTGACTTGCTATTAAACATGTACCGCACTCATTTTAGTCCCTTGGAAAAAGAGTTTATAGAAAATGCTCCAAGGTTAGTGCCTCATCCAAGAACTTTTTTTTGTACTACCTTATTTCGAGAATCAAAATTCTTGTGCTATAACCTCATAAAGACTCTTTATCCGCACAAGCTCTCCCTTGAGAATCCTAGCATCAAACTCCTTGAAATTGCATGTCACATTCTCAGAAATTTGGAGGTAAATTTTCCCCAATATCATCTCAAACTACATACTCAATGCGATTGTGAAAGGAAATAAAAGTCATCCCCTGCCTCATGCTAACCTGCTCATCAAGATTTTTAAACATAACAAGGTTCCTCTCGATGATAGGGAAATCAATCCTACGCTTGCAAGCTAATCAATGAAGCCGAACTTATCAAATCGAAATATCAGTTGACCTTCTCAGGCCACTAGTTTCATCTAGATGATCTTCCACCACCTCTTCCTTTAGAACAACAACCTAAACCTACTCCATCCTCTTCTCTGGTGCAACCTGGATCTATTACTCAGCTTGATGATGATCGAGAGGGTTTAGATCGGAATTCTTAAGTCTTTAGATGAATCCTTTAACAATTCAGTAGACTAATTTCATAAAAGCAATAAGTTGGTGAGATCAAGGTACTGAAATAAGCTGCTGAGGGAATGAGGCATCAAGTTAAACACCTATGGAAGTTAATGATGCTATAATTGAGAGGCTCCATTAGCCAGAAAGTGGGAATAAGCAAGAGCCATAACAACAGGAGTTTGAGCTTGTTGGAAGGGAACACATTATTTAACATGGATGATTAAAGGTGAATCAAGTACATCTACTACTCTAATGCCTCTACCAAGGCTAGTAGATCTTTCTCTTGTAGCAAATACTTTCAATCCCTTTGACCCCCATTTTTAAAAATCTCCACTTCAAGTTCTTTTAAAGCAATTTATCTCCTTTCATTGGTTTTTGGTGCCTTCAAATAATATGTCCTCCATCTTGGACAATAGCTCTTTCGTTTTTAGTTGAAAGGCAAGGGGGAGAAAAAAGGGATTTAACTTAGTATGTCCTCACAAAATAGCACTCAAGCACTGATTAGTGGACTTTGAGTCAGTGTGTCCTGACTTTATTTCTTAGTGCTCAGGGCGTATCTTACTTTTGCTTTAATGTGAATATTTTGCTATAATATACTTTATTTCATGGGGATAGTTTGTATCTATTATTCTTTTGAATATTTGTAGTATATCTATCTTATATAGTCTGCTTAATGTCTAGAATGGTGCACGGATTATAGGGGCACTTATCCATATCATCCTTGGGCACCATATTTTGTGATATCTACTGTTACATTTTTTGTAAGCTATACACTCTATTTTTTTTGTTGGTCTAGGATCCTCCATTTCACTACAGTCGAGTTACTGTTGGCCCAATAAGGGGTAGAGCTCTGCTATCACAAACTTTCTCCATTCACAAGACTCAAATCCAAAATCTTATTTGAGGGGAACAAGTGTCAAACCACTTGAACTAACTAGTGTTGGTAGCTATAAGCTCTAATTTGACTATGTGTTACTTTGTTTAATGTGCCTTTGGAAATTGCTTTAGCATGTCAAGGAATGAATATCTTCAAAATATGAGTACATGATATAATCTTTGTTTTGAGCATCTTTGTTTAAACTGTTCTTGCTATTTTTGCTTGAAAATATTACATGATTTAATATTTGTTTCGAATACGAATACACATTTGGAGTCATAATTATTATTCTATTTTGAATAGTAATTATGTTTTGAATATCATGTTATCATTCTATTTAATATCTTGTTGATTAGAGCATGATCAAATTATGTGACTCTTGCATATGAGCTTATTGTAAAGCTAAACATGCCTTTCATTAAGAGGGGACAAATTGAAGAAATCTATCACATTAAATTTTATTCAAGTTGTTTTGTGTTCTTGATTTCAAGGCATCATTAACTTGTGTTACGTACTTAAGCATTATATCTGAATAAGAACCACCATGTTATATAGGTCTAAAGTGCTTGAAAGCACATTCAGTACAAACTCAATGTATTCTGGATATGGTCCCAGTCTTTAGCATACCGTAGCCTTTAGTTTAGGATTAACCTTTGTGGTTATTACTCTTTCCTATTTGGCATTAAGATGCTTAGCTAACAAATTATATATACTAAGCGTATGTTGACATGCTTGATTATATATTGAGTGAGAACCCAATAACTTTTGAATAGAGGTCGTATTAATTCAGTGTACCTTGCAGTTATGTTTATGTTTTCACACATGTCTAGTAATCTTTCCTTATTTAGTCTTAGAATACTCCGCCAGAGAATACGCACCTAAATGGTTATGTTTCCAAGTCTGAATTATGATATTGATGCTTATTTATTTGTTTAATGAAACAATTCATGCCTGATTATATATTGACGTGCTTGATTATATATTAACTGAGAACTCAATAAGTTTTGAATAGATTTCGCATTCACTATAGCTTAGATTTATGTTTGTGTTGTCATACGTGTCTAGTCATCTTTCCTTATTTAGTCTTGGAATACTCAGCTAAAATACACACCTATATGTTTATGTTTCCAAGTATATATTACGATATCAATGTTTATTTATATGTATAATGAAACAATTTCATTTATATACTTTCCTTATTTAAATAGTGACTCATTTAGAATGCATTCTTGATAGATTTCATTAAGATATTTTGATTTATTTGATATGTATGTTGCTAAAATACCACATTATCATTTCGCTTTATATCTATGAGATATGGTTAATTCACTAATTAAATTACTGCCTTAGTATCTAATTTGAGAAATTTGCAGGATGTCTGAATAATGCCAAGCCTGAAATTTGTCAATATTAAACACTGCACTTCTAGCAAGGTTACCAACTATATGGGAGATTATCTCATATGATAAGGCAAACAATATCCTTTTCATGATCGCGGAGCTTCAATATTAGGGAAGAAATTCAAATGAAAAGTCCAAATAGAAAGGAGACAAAATGATTAGTGTAAATCAAAGTACAAGATCAAAATGTACGAAAATATGTGCAACGGCGAGTTGATTCATTCCATTGATCAATTTGGGTTCCAAGCTATATGTTGAAAACCGAGTTGCAGAACAAGGGTACTGACAACAAGTGCTATATTTGATTATCATACTACTCCTGTACTATGCTCATACTTTCATATATTTCTATAGCAATGGAGTAAGAGGTTACTATCTTGTGAGTTAAACACATCTAGTGAGGTGTGAAAGAGTGCCACAAAAAAGTGAAGAGTGTACTTAGTGTAGTAATAAAAAGTAATCAATCCTAAAAGGACTCTTAGGCGGAGACTAATTCAATAGTTTGGAGTTGGGTCAACATTGTTAATATATCTTGCGTTTTGTCCATTTACTTTCAGCACTATGATTCCTCTATTTTTGAGTTAAAAACGTCAATGCCTTATTATAGGGACCTGAAATTTTAAAGGATCATCACCTTATTCATCCCACCCTTAGGGTGATTCTAGATATTTTGGGACCAACAAAGCAGTAAACTTTTAGAAAAATTCTAGAACTATCACCTCAAAAAAAGTAATAATAATTTCAACAAATAACTAAATATCAACACTAAAGGTATAAATTTTCTATAGAATAATGTCAAAATATGTATTGTGAAAATAAATTGAAATTATAAAAAGGAAAAGGATATGACATGTGTAACCCATTTTTGTTGGAGTTGGTAAGAAGTTTGGATGAACTTTGCTAAACACTTGTATTATACAAGTGGGTTTATGTAGTTGAGATTTATTGTTATTTTGATGATCTAGCAATCTTAAATCCCCAGTTTTAGAAATCTCCATTGCAATTGCTCTTAGAAAGAGGCATCAATCAAAAGAGGGGGCATGCGACAAGAAGATAAAAACAGGAAGAAAAAGGAAAGTAGTCCTAAACTTCAAAATTAGAACATTAACAATAACGAAGTTCGCTGATACCTATGTAATGACCACCAGGTCCACCACTGTGAACACAAGGGGCTCTGCACATGATCCGGCTCCTGCTCGTGCTACACTTGAGTACGATCAACAATCCATCTCACCTGAAATCATAAGTGAGACGTTCTCAAGTAAAATTTATTGACATTTTGTGATAATGTTAGTAGCTTCAAATTATAAAGTATAATTCACTTGAATTTTTAACCTAAAAGGATTGACAATTATAAATAAAAATTCTAAATAGTTTGTGTTCTAAATAAATGACATAATCTAACTATTATCAAATAAAAAGAAAAGAATTGCTCCAACATTAATTACGAATTTCACATTAATTCAGTTCACCATATTTCATGTTTCTTCTCACCATCCACCAGAGAGAACCAACGAAACCACATTCACCTAGATTCTTGAAGACTTGGCTAAAGCAATCCTGTATGGATCCATTAAAGCATGTTCATTAAAAGTTGTTCAGAAACTGTTCAAGCATCAGAAGAGAGAGAGAGAAACAATTGAAGAGATGGAGAGCACCGAGCGCCGCTCAACGGAAGAAGCATACCAGTTAGCGAGATCGACCAAGAAGATGAAACGGGGGACAGATCAGAACCCAGTCCAAAATTATAGCATCGACTTCATGGTGGAGGATATTGGCATGAATTCGCCTGAAGCCATTGAATCTGATATCTCTAGGGTTTCGGAATCTATGATGGATATCAATCAAGAACACGACAACCCACCTAGGCGATCATTCAGGGATATGGTACAACAGAATAATCCTCATTTAAGTTTCGTGGCAAGAGTTAATCCTGCATGGGAGAACACCCCTTACTGTGACGTATCAGACGATGACGAGGCCCCAGAAGACGATGACCCGAATTGCCCAACTATACTCATTTCGGCAAAAGAGAAGCGTCAACTATGATATCCGTGGAGGAACGCTCTAATTATCAAAATGTTTGATAAGGGGATTGGATTCATGCAACTCAAGCGAGGACTAAAGAAGAAGTGGTTGCTCAAAGGAGACTTCCCCTTGATAGACATTGGTTTTGAATACTATGTGACTAGGTTTATGGAGCAAGAGGACTATGAATATGTGTTAACCCAAGGCCCCTAGATGCTGGGTGACAATTACCTAGTGATTCGAGAGTGGATTCCCAACTTTGTTCCAGAAGAAGATACTATCACACGACTCACTGCATGGGTCAGAATACCGCGCTTAAGTGTCGAATATTTCAACAAGCAATTTCTTCTTACGAAAATTGGTTCCAAGATTGGAAAGGTCATCCGTGTGGATGATACCACAACTAATGTGGAACGCAGGCAGTACACCCATCTAAGCGTTGAGGTTGATCTTACGAAGCCCCTCCTCTCAAAGTTTCGATTGAATGGAAGAATCTGGCGAATCCAGTATGAAGGTCTTAGGATGATTTGCTTTAAATGCGGCAAACAGGGGCATAAGGAGGAAGTATGTCCAAGTATGCGGCAGAATAATTCGCCAATGAATCATGGCAACCCCAATGCACAAGCAGAGTATCTCAATGATGAAGATGGAACCAAGACGACAGAGGAGGAAGGACTCTATGGAAGCTGGATGCTGGTCAAGAAGCCAGCACAGAAAAAGACAACGAAGCAAGGGAATCACCATGGACCCAAGACCAACCCAACAGAGAACCCGAACCGGGTTCAAGAAAACCTGCCGATTCACCCTAATCTAGTTAATGGTAACGCCCCGCAAGACAAAGAGAGTATTGAGGAAACAATCCATGAGGAGATAGAGAATATTCAGAACATGGAAAGCGGATCAAATCTAGGGTCCCGATTTCGCGCGCTTGCGGATTTAGATCTCAATATGGAGGCTGACAATATCAATCAAAACCAACAAAATCTCCCAGAAATAAATGAAAGTACAGCAACCCAGGATGCTATCCCGGAAATAAATGAAATTGCAGCAACCCAGGATGCTAAGGACAAGGAAAATATAGGACACACTGATCTTGTGGAAGGCCGCACGAAAGGGGAATCAAATGCCACATACATGCAAGCTAACCACAGCCTGGCCCACCTCTCTAACCCACAAAAGGGCCCATCCCTGGGAACCTTGCAAAGCGCGACAGCCCATATACAAGGGCAAATCAGGGACCAACCCAGCACTGTGGCAACCCAGCCATACTGGGCCTACACAATACCGAGAGACTGACCCAGAATAAAAACTCTCACCCAACCCCTATACATCCTCCTGTTAGAACCCAAACAATGGGTGCTACTGTTTCCCATAATTGGAACACTAGCAGAGACCTGAGTACTGGCATAAGTACGGTTCGTCTGACACATGCGAAGCCCCCAAAGAATCTTCTCCCAGAGGGGGATCCACCTGATATAAGAGGGTTGCTCATGCAGCGAGGATATAGGAAAGATCAACTCACAGTTTCTCAGTGCAATGCCGACCAAGCAAGCACAATAAGGGAAACTGGGGGAGGAACACGTGAAGTCGTAGCTAGGATGGACTCCTTGAATCAACACCAGCGTCATGCTGACCAAACTCGTTCTGCGTCTGATAGGGACGCAACCAAGCATTGATATTTTTATGGATCTAAGCCCAAGGACAGAAATGGTACTAGCATCCGAAGAAGACAATACTTATTATCCTACTAAAATTTTAGTATGGAATGTATAAGGAGCGGGAAGTCGTGATTTCCTCAACAATCTGAGGGATTATCTTAGGTTACACAAACCGGCCATTGTGGCCTTAATGGAAACCCACATTAGTGGGGGAAGAGCTGATGAGGTATGTAACAACATTGGTTATCAAGGCAGGTTTAGAGTTGAAGCTGTGGGTTTCCAAGGTGGCATTTGGATACTTTGGGACCCCACTATTGTACACCTCAATGTACTCAAGGCACACTCTCAGGCTATCACGGTGGAAATTTCTGGCAAGGGAATGCAACCATGGTGCTTTACGGTCGTTTATGCCAGTCCATCAACTCAATTACGAGAGGAACTCTGGTGTAAAATTGAATCGTTTATAGCTTGTGTAAACAAACCTTGGCTACTAGCTGGCGATTTTAATGAAACTAAGAACATGGAGGAAAGAGACCATGGTGGCGACGAGATGCTCCGTAGATGTCAAAAATTTACCAATGTCATTGAGAATAATGGACTACTCAACTTGGGATTCTCAGGTCCTAAGTTTACTTGGTCTCGGGGCACAATGTGGGAAACAAGGAAACAAGCAAGACTAGACCGAGCACTATGCAATGTGGACTGGTGCGAACGATTTCAAGAAGGAGTAGTTCAGCACTTGCCCCACAGCTACTCCGATCACTGTCCTTTACTCATTAGCATGACGGGATTTGCGAAGCTCCCGATTAGGGCCAAACCCTTCAGGTTCCAAGCGACTTGGATGGAACATCGAAGCTATGCAAGCTTCTTGGTACAACATTGGCAACACAACCTGCCAGTGATCCTGGCACTATATAAACTAGCGGAAGACCTGCGGGTCTGGAACAAGGAAGTTCTTCGGGAATCTCTTTCGAATGAAAAGGATAATTTGGGCTCGACTACCAGGGGTCCAAAGACTTGTGGCTGAGGGTCGAGGACGATCTCTACTGAAGCTAGAAGCTAAGCTGAAGAAGGAACTTAATGAGGTCTTGGATCAAATAGAGACGTATTGGTTTCAAAAGTCAAGGGTTGCGGCGATCAGAGATGGCGATAGAAACACGAGATATTTCCATCTTAGTACCATTATAAGAAGGAAATACAATCGTATAGAAGCACTCCAAGACTCCTCTGGAAGCTAGATGGTTGAGCCAGATAGCATTAACTCTTAGTGCTGGAATATTTTTCTACCCTCTTCACGGAACCTGAAATGCAAGTAACGAGAACTAGAATGCTGGTTGGTCGATTTCCCCCATCAAAGAAGATACCTATAGGAAAGTCTGTAAGCCCTTCAACACTGCAGAGATTTATGAGGCGTTGCAAAATATGGACCCTCACAAGGCGCCTGGACCTGATGGATACCACACTCTCTTCTTCCAGAAGCACTGGGCGTTGGTTGGAGAAAGTGTGAGTTCCCTAGCTCTGGATGTCCTAAGGGGAACACACCTTCCAGAGGGACTGAATAACACATTTCTTACACTCATCCCCAAGGTGGAGAACCCACAGTTGGTTACACAGTTCAGACGCATCGGGCTATGTAACGTGGTGTATAAAATCATCACCAAATGCATAGTGCAAAGATTAAAGTATGTGTTCCCTGACCTCATTTCTCCTTACCAAGCGAGTTTCATCCCAGGGCGTTTGATAAGCAATAATGTAGTAATCATGCAAGAGTTGCTTCATACCCTTCGTAAAAAGAGAAGTGGGAAGGGGTACATGGCTATAAAGTTGGACTTGGAAAAGGCGTACGATAGGCTTAACTGGAGTTTTATCCGCGATACTCTACAAGAAATGAAACTCCCCCAGCCACTTATTGAGGTAATTATGCTATGTGTCTCCTCATGCTTGATGCAGATTCTATGGAACGGTGAACCCACAACGAAATTCTTCCCAACTCGAGGGATTAGGCAAGGAGACCCTCTGTCACCATACTTATTCGTAGCATACATGGAGCGGCTGACACAACTCATTGATGCTCTGGTTGAAACCAAGCAATGGAAACCCTGGTGAACCCACAACGAAATTCTTCCCAACTTGAGGGATTAGGCAAGGAGACCCTCTGTCACCATACTTATTCGTAGCATGCATGGAGCGGCTGACACAACTCATTGATGCTCTGGTTGAAACCAAGCAATGGAGACCAATTTCAGTATGTCAAAGTGGACCTATGTTGTCTAATTTACTCTTTGCCGATGACGTAATCCTTTTTGCAGAAGCGAATAAGGGACAAGCCAGCATCATAAAAAGTACCAGGACCAGTTCTGCAATGCCTCGGGGCAGAAATTGAGCAGTTCGAAGTCGAAAGTGTTGTTCTCGCCTAACATGTTAGAAAGTGAAACGGAGACTATTTGTAGCATCCAACAGGTGTCCAGCACAGACGACCTTGGTAAATACTTAGGTGTTCCAACGATCAATGGCCGAGTGTCTAAGTCTCAGTTCCAATATGTCTTGGACATAATTGAGAGAAAGTTTGCAGGTTCGAATATCAAGTGCGTCTCTCTTGCAGGAAGGGCGACACTCATTCAGTCAACCATTGAATCAATCCCAGCCTATACAATGCAAACTATGAAGGTGCCTCGCTCTATCTGCGATGAGGTTGACAGAAAGATACGAAAATTTCTCTGGGGAGGAACAGCAGATGAGCGCAAACCCCATCTCATAAAATGGGAGCTTGTTACTCAACCAAAAACTCAAGGGGGTCTTGGTCTCTGATCGATGAGGCATCTCAATTCGGCGAGCCTTGCGAAATTGGATGGAGAATGTTGGAAGAAGGAGACTCCTTGTGGGCTTGAGTTTTGAAACATAAATATGGCCCGGTGCGGACTAGGACTATTTCAAGCTAAGACGAGGGATTCCCATCTCTGGAAAGGGATAGTAGAGAATAACAAGATCATTGAAAACGTACTTGGTGTAGCCATTGGGGATGGGTGTGCAACCAACTTCTGGCATCATAAATGGGCAACACACACACCTCTAGTGGGCCTGGCAACCCGTCCCGTACCAGACTTAGAGCAAGCCAATATGGTCAGGGACTACTGGGACGAGGATACAGGCAGCGATGGGAATGTTTTGCAGACTACCTCCCAAATGAGGCGATGCAATCCATTGCTTCCTTCGAGCTAAGTCCAGGAGGGGAGATAGAGGACCGGTATTACTGGAAGGCATCCAGTTCAGGGAGATTTACTATTAAATCCGCACTCATGCTAAGTAAAAAAGGCACATTAGAGGAAGATAGCAAATTTTGGAAGGATTTCTGGAAAATCAATGTACCTCATAGAGTCAAGGTGTTTGCCTGGTTAGTTTTGCATGATAAAATTATGACCAACGTGAATCGGTTCAAGAGAGGAATCACAAATAATCCTTCATGTAGTGTATGTGATCAGACACAGGAGGATGTGGAGCACGTACTAAGATTATGTCTTGAAGCCGGCTTCATCTGGCAAGCCCTCTCGGCGAAAGGGAAGGGACACTTGGGAACGAGTCTAAACTTCAATGATTGGTTCCACTTGAACATGTCTAAGAATGACAGGGATAGCAACTGGCCAGTGCAATTTCTCCTCACACTCTAGTATGTTTGGAAATGGAGAAACTGTAGATGCTTCGGGAAGGTGGAAGTATTCCCACAAGACAAAATCGCCTACCTCATGAATAAATTTAAGGAACTGCAGGAAGCTTTGGAGCGTGAAAGTGCGGCACCAGCCCGACAGAACACGGTAGAGGTTGGGGTGAGTTGGGAAGCACCTCAGCAGGGGTGGTTTGTCCTTAATACAGAAGGGGCATCTAAGGGAAATCCTGGACCAGCAGAAGGAGGTGGTGCCCTGAGGGGGGAACTGGGTGAGTGGAGATAGGGCTATACAGCGAGCATGGGCCACTGTTCCTTAGTGAAGGCAGAACTGAAGGCAATGTTAAAGGGGATGAAACTTGCAAGAGAGAGAGGAATACAAAAGCTTTGGCTCCAATCCGATTCAATGGTCCTTGTTGATATGTTATGGGGAGACATAGAGATAAACGTGGAACATGGCGCACTGATCAAGCGATGTAAAGACTTACTACAGGATGAACAGTGGGAGACGAAGGTCACTCATTGTTACCGGGAAGCCAATAAAGTTACGGATACATTGGCAAACCTAGGAATTAATCTGCCTGGAAATTATCTTGTTTTTGAAAGTCCTCCTCGAGAGGTAACGGAGTTTTTATTAGCTGATAGTGTAGGGGTAAAATGGCCCCGAATGATTAATCATTAATAAAATATCTTGGGGCTATGCCCCTCTTCCGTACCCAAAAAAAAAAATTAAAAGTTGTCCAAAATTTTTTTAAGAAAAAACGAAAATAGCAGATGAATTCAAAAGATGGCACATGCTACATAATCAGCTTGTCTCTATCCCCCCTCCCCTATTCAATAGGGCTTCTTTTAGGGCAAACCCAATGGTGAGCCAATTTTTTGGCTCATCAGTAGGGGCCTACTACTGCCACGTCAATTCACTCTATAACTTTTTACCTCACAATCCTCACTTTCTCCAGTGGAAGGCTCACCACTTTGCCTCACCAAATAAAATAATACCTATAAACCCTACATCTAACCATAAAATAATACCTATAAATTCACTCCATAACACACAACTTTATTTTTAGAATTAAAAAGAAAAAAGAAAAACTAATAAAAAAATATTTTAAAAAAACAAAATAAACCCCACGAGTGAGCTCAGGAAAATGAGGCTCCCCGTGAGGCGTGAGGAGTGAGTTGGTTGCCGCAGTTCTTCCCTCGCCTCACCACACTCTCTCTCCTCCTTTTCCTCCTCTCAAGGCAAGCGCTGGGTTTGCTCTTATGGACACGGGGTTACTGTGCGGAATTTTTTTGGGGAGGGGGAAGGTCAGGACATAACTAAAAAAGAGAAAAATGGGCGGAGAGTCTTTATGAGTGCCAAGATTACGTGTCTTAGGCCATTCAAGGGCTAAGGCATAGTAGAATATCCTAGACACTCCTAATTTGATGCACAAATATATTCAAAATGTTCAAACGTTTTATGCACTTAGGACTACTGAGGGGGATTTTTCTTGTTGGGGGGTGGGCGGAGGGCCGGCACAAAAAATGGGAAAATGGACAGGGAGTCTTTGTGAGTTTCGAGACTATGTGCCTTAGCCCTTTCAGGGCCTAAGGCATATTAGAACATCCTAGACAATCCTAAACTTAGATTTGACGCACAAATATATTCCAAGTGTCTAAACCTTGTCACAATCCTTCTTGGCTTGTAACCATCTATAATTGATCTGATTTTTTTTTTATGGCCAACCTTCTGCACGCTACGTAAGCTCTTTAAGGTCCTAAAAATGATACTGTTAAAAGTTATGACATGTGGCACTCTTATTAAATGTCCAAAGGAATTATTCTTAAGTCTCTTCCTTTTATTGATGAATCAATCACATTTACTCCCCTCGACCTTTTTCGAAATGATTTTTTCACCCCTCATCTATTGATAATAATTTTTACCCCTTCACCTTTTTCCCTTTTGAAAAAAACTATTAGAAATTACAGAAGAGGTCCATCGATTGGGTAAATTTATGCAAATAAGCTCTTTTTTAGGAAATTTGCTTGATTAAGCTTCTTATAATGACTTTACTGGTACTAGTTATCACAATCTACTACTTATATCTTATATATTATACTTTATGTGGTTATAGGCCCACCATGCTTAGTAAAATAATTAAAACATAATTAGTGAGTTTCGACCATTACTTAACCTTAGTCAGCGCTGGACTCCGGCGTTCCTCTAACTTCCAGTTTACAGAGATTGGTAATCTCAACTCCACCTTCCTTAGATCAGGTACAACACAGAACCGTTTCGTTTCCTACCTCGGACCGTAGTCACTAATCAAGTTCTTTATATTTTTAAAGGATAGTGGTCCTTTAATCAAGAAATTATAATATTTAAGACATAAGGTTCAATTGGATAACGTTTCCTACTGAGAAACTTCTTTTATTGAAAGCTTAAAAGTGGAAATATTACAATGGAAATCTTGAAGAGGAACTTAAGCTAAGATCATTAGAGATGCTTGCTCATAGAGAAATAGAGAATTTCGACTTCTTTGGTGCTCAAGAAAGCTCAAATGACCGTGTCCCTTCTCAACACTCGACCTCTCTATTTATAGAGGGGATGAGGGTACATAGGATGCCCTAAGGGCTATAGTACATACTAAGTTTTCATATGACTACAGTACATACTAAGTTTTCATATGGCTACAGTACACTGCTTTATTTTACAAACTAGACACTTTTTAAGATAGTAAAATGATGGAGCAGTCACTTTTCAGAGCTTTTAATGATGACAAGACTAGTCATCATTATTGAGATTCTGCATGCCTTCATATCCAATTATATCTTCCAGACTATCATTATCTGGGTAATCATCAAAATCTTCATCAATTTGCTTAAAACACTCTGTATCCCATTCTTCAAATAATTCAAGGAGATTTTTTTTTCTTTTTCTGATAAGAATTTTTCAACTCCAATATCAAAGAGATAATAAAAAATATCTTCTAATTTCGCACCTTCCATCTTCATGTAATCTTTAAACTCATTGCTATAGGCGAAAGTAGTGTTTTCACAATGCATTAATGCTTTTCCTTGCTCGATTAACACCCAACGTTGATGATAAATGTTGAAAAATCCAATGGCTCTTGATAAAGCAAAATCAGTAACTAGGTGTACTGGATTTCCATGAATCCAATTTTATCGTTGATCATTGGGATCGTCGCAATCAACGATCTGAACAAGATAATGGGCTAGTTTGGCTTTTCCATTTTTATATTCAATAAGAGCGCAATAAATCTCTAAACTTAGGCATCTGCGGACTGGAATTTTTGTTGGACCAACAGGAAATGTAAGAATCGAATGGATTATTCTGAACATGCTTTGCTAGAATTTAGTTAAGGTTGTGAAAAATGAAAATTTTGGATCTGGGATTTCTGTGAAGTAAAGTATCATCCCGTATTTCCAGGCTTTAAATACTGGATCATTTGGAGATAATGAATTTGTTGGGAAACAAATACCACCAACTCCAGATCTGTCGGAAAAATAGATCGTTGTGCTCCAAGACTCCCAAATATCATATGAATAATGATGATAAAAGTCGATGCGGGCTGCATCACTTATTGAACCATTTTTCTCAAACATAAGAACTTATTTTTTCTTGGATATCATAAGGACACATAAGGTAACCAATTTGTAACTCTAGAAGGGAAAATCTCTGGGCCATTAGGTAGGCAATAGATAGTAGACCAAAACGTGATCTACTTTTTGTATGGAATTCTAAGTTATCGATAAGGACTTTACTATAAGGCGTAACCCGGTTCTAGTAAGAATGACATTTCATTAAAGATCTACTCCTTTTCTGGTAGGAGGTCGGCTTTGATGATAACCATTGGCGAGCTCTCGAGTTAGATTGTCTGCCAGAGTATTCTTCGATCCTTGTATATGTTCAATAAAGAAGGAAAACTAGTTAAGCCATAATTGCCAATGCAGGAGTCGCCCTTGCGCTTGCATATTTGATAAATTCTTTTTCACAAAACCAAGTATTCCTTTACAATCAGTTCGAATAAGAAATGATTTTGGGACTAGAAAGATTAAGAACTTTTCAATTTCCCTTATGGCTGCAAGGATTTCTTTTTCCATCGTGGGATAGTTGCATTCTGCTTTATTAACGCTTCCACTGCAATATTTGCAAAGTTTTTCTCCCTCTTTGATTTTGAGTGCTACACTAAAGTGTTCATTGTTGGCATCTGTCTCAAGAATTAAATAATCTCCCTTAGTAGGTAAATTAAGAATAGGAACATTTTTACACATCTTTTTGAAGTTTTGGACAATCTATGAAACATTAGTAGTCCATGTCCACATCACATCTTTCTTGAGTTTTTGTTATAATGGTTTTCTTGGTTTAGCCAAATCTTTAATAAAATCTGAAGCATAGGTAAGGCATCCAAGAAATCTCTCTAGCTGCTTCCTATCTTCATTCCTTTCAGGAAAATTTTCTATTTTTTCTAGAATATGCTTTTGTTGAATAATCTGTCCAACTTTTATCTATAGACCTAAAAACTCAATTTCTTGTTCAGAATAAATGCACTTATTTTTTTCAAGTATAATACCATGATCAATGCATCTTTGGGTGACAGCCAAGACATCATATTTGTGTTGCTTTATAATTTTGGAAAAGACAAGGATATCATCAACGTAAACTAAATAATAATGATTAAGGTCTTTGAAGATGTTATCCATTCTTCTCTGGAATATTTGGGGTGCATTTTTAAGGCCAAATGGCATTACTATCCATTCATAATGTCCTTGTAGGGCACTAAATGTAGTTAAAGGAATACTTTCCTCATCCATTTTTATCTACCAATAATCGCTTTTGCAATCCATTTTCGAGAACCAAAAGGCTCCTTGAATTCTGTTGAAAAGGACTGTTTTGTTAGGAATATAGTAACCATCAAAGACAGTATTATCATTAAGCTTTTTATAATTGATTACCATTATACCTTTTCCTCTTTTTTCTTCAGCATTATTTCTTACTATGAAAGCGGGAATGGTGTGAGGACTCTTACTATTTCTAATCAATCCTTTATCTAGATGTTCTTTGATTTGTTTATTGAACTCTTGGATGTCCTGATGCGTATATACTATTTGTTTAACTCGGATAATAGTGTTGGGATTTAATAAAGTGATTTTAGCAAATGTTTTGTCTTTATCTCAAAATTTTAGAGGATTGCCAGAGTATAGTTCTTTGCATAATTTTTCTTGTTGTTTAACAATCTGCTCCTTAATAGATAACTCAAGTAATGAGATTGTCAGTGCTACTTCTCGTTGTGCAGGCATTACCTTCTCACCGCACTGGCTGCATGTAAATTCAATTTTCTGATGAGTGTAAGCCTTACTTAATTTTTCAATAGGAACTAAGTGACTATTAACTGTAAATATTATTTGGTTTATAGTCTGGGTGCATGGAGAATATAATCTTTGGATATTATTTCCAATAATCATATTATGAGAGGATTCATCAATAGCACATAGAACTACTATAATGCATTGAACTCCTCCTAATTCTATGGATAACCCTTCTATGGCTTTATTGTAGCTCATAACATTATTATCAGCTATCCTTCCTTATAGAGGATTTTTAGCTCTTTTCCACATAAACTTAAAAAATAATGATTTTTTTCCAAAGCATATAGAACAACCACTATTTATGTAAGCATACAATTCATATTTATTATATCCCTCTAAACATACCTTTATTGGGATATAGATACTATTAGGGTTTGTATTGGCAGCCTCATAGCATATTTTCATAGTCATGTTTTTGACTAATTCATCCTCATAGATTGGTTCACTAACAGTTCTAGTTTTGTACCCAATTACCTTTCTATCTAGATTCATAATTCGATCTACATTGGGTCTTGTAGCCTCAAAACTCATTCTACTCATTTCACTGGTCATACATCTTCTTTAAGCTCTTCTTTAACTAATGAAGATCATTCTCCCCAATCTGACCTTGTACTCATACTTCTTAATAATTGGGGAAATGATGATTTTACCTTCCTCATCAATCGTTATTATATTTTTTTTATTGATCTTTGTAGGATTGGCAAAGTTAGATATCCATGAATGATCGATTTTTATCTCCTGAGGATTGAACTTAATCCTCCAGATCTTTTGCATAGGGGTAGGAATTTTAAATTTTTCCGCCTATATCATTGTCACCTTAGTCTTAGGGTCTATCATATTATCTAACTTGTAGATAATTTTTTGAAGAATCCTTAAAGGATATCCTCCTCTTTTCATGTTCATCCCATCTATTTTTATCTTAAGGGATATGAAGTTTTTAGCAAATTCATCTCTTAGACTCACATAATATCCAAGTCGACAGTTGAAACCTACTAACCCATTACATAAATTAGTTTTTATCCATGTGATGATCTGATTATTAAATTTGGTGTGCCTAATATCACAGAGTAAAGCGTAAAGATCAATATCTTTACCATAATATTGTAATGGAGTGATTTGAACTTGGACACTTCCGACATGGATATACCTATATTTTCTATCTTTGTTATGCTTAAGGATATTCTCCCAATTAATAATATTAACTTCTCCAGCGTCATACTCACAATCCTTTATCTCAAGATCATCTTCCATCATTTCACATACGTATTTGCTTTTTAATTGAAAGATGTAATTTTTTTATAAATCATGCCTTTTTGGATTATGGGAAGAACCCAATCTCTTTTGACTTATTCATGATCATTGTCTACAACAAACTCTTCTCCTTGAAGATCACTAAGGCTAACCGAACTACTTTCCATCATATGACTTACTTCTTCATAATCACTTTCTTCATATTTGTTGGCCAATATAATTTTAACAATTCATTTGTTGTTACTTAAGCTTAGGTCTAATGCCTCATCTTCACTAAGTTCAACATAATCTAGACTTCCCAAGGTTTCAATAAATTTGTTATTCTTCCTATTTTTGCATTCATTAGCATAATACCCTACTTCTCCACATGTCCAACATTTGCAGATGTGTTTTCCTTCAGGGCAATAAGTAGCTTTCCTAAAAAATCTTTGTTTTTTAGGACTTAGTTTGTTATAATATTTTCTTCTATGTTTTTCGCCTCTCTGTTTGTTAAAGCTCTTTTTCTTATAGAATTTTCTTTTTCTTCTTTTCTCAGATTCCCTTCCCTATTGGCGAGGTGAATCCCAACAAGTTGAGAACTGCTTCTTAATCTTCTTTTGCTTTTGAAGATCAAGGCATTGTTCATTGACCCATTTTCGTAAATAGGAAATTCTTGAACCAAAGGTATCAACAATATTTGTTTGTTCAAGCCATGCCATGCATTTTGCATTAATTATGGAATTTATCGGATATGGCAATTTGTCATAGAACATACCAAGATTAGTTCCGTTATGCCCAATTTTATAATAATATTGACTGAATTCAGCAATATAATTTTTCAGATATCTCATATCCTATAGTTCTATGTTGTTAATCTTTCTTTAACATTCTCTTGCTTTTTCTTCAGAATCAAGTTTAGCTCCGATGAATTCTGTTTCAATTTCTTTACACAAATTTCTGAACATAGCAGCTGATGTTTCCATCACTCTTAATGTATTTTTACCATCTTTACTTAATGAATCATACCAGTCATCTACAGAATCAGAGAAACTATGCTCGATGTAATTTAGGAAGTTTACCGCAGTCCATGTAGTATTTGAGTTTAAGATACTATTCATTCCTCTTTTCCAGTGCTCAAATATTTCTTCTCTATTACGGGCTCCATTAATGTTTAAGATATATTCAGTTTGGAGAATTGGGGTAAGGCCAATTTCTTCATAGGTCGTGGTTTTCCTTGGGATAAACCCAAAGGAAAAATTGCTTGTACGTTCTACTGGAACGTACCTAGGCCTTAGGAAGTGAGTATTTCTTCTAGATAGCTCACCAAATTCTTTAGGTTTAGGAACGAAATTTTTAACTAGATTAGTCCCTGTTTCATATAAATTGATTTCTTCTCCAATCTCATTAATCTCGTTTTCAGTGGTCATTTTACCATATTTCTTATCAAGTTTTCTCCTAATTTCATCTAATGGTAATACATTGAGATCTTCTAATTTAATCAGATTCATCTGCTGATATATTTCTTCTTCTAATTGGACATTATTGGTCTCTTCATTATCAGACAAAACACCATGTTTATCACTAATTGCGTCCATGATTTTATTTAATTCTTCAGGATTTTGTTCTTTTTCGAACATTTTTTCTTTCTTGTCAGTCGATTTTTCATCTGATTGTTCTCCTACTTCTTTTTAAATTTTTATCTCTTGTAAAGGAAATGGAATCTTATTTTTTGGGTTTTAGAAAGGATATTTGTTGAAAAGGAGTACTACTACTAGGAGTAGCTTTTTCGCTATGTCTAACTTCGTTAATAAGAGAAAGATGGACAACGATTAACTGATTCTTAAGCTCCTTCCGTTCATCTTAATTTTAGCTAATTCTGCTTTTAATTCTAATACTATATTAGTGATATAGTTTAAGTGAGGTGCTAATGAGGTAATACCTTCCGGTGAGTGAACAATATGTGTATAATTAGGACCAAGGCAAGCAAGTGATGATTCAAGCATTAATCGCAGTTAACAAGCTTAATATGTCATTAATTAGCTTAACAATCTTAAATATTTTTGCACACATGGCTCTCATACCAAATGAAAAAGGATGTCAAGATCTACTAGTGAGCAAAATACCACAAACACAATTTTAAATTTTTCAAAAGTAAGTTTTTAAATATTGGGGTTAAATTGTAAATTTTAAAAAGTTCAGGGACTTAAGAAAAAACATATGGTACCTAAAAATTATATTAAATAAACGTGGAGGTACTAAAATATTAATTCGAAATGCTCAAGGTTAAAAAAAAAAGAAAAGCTAAAACGTGAGGGCACCCAAATACGATTACCCTTTTTATTGATAGAAGCGCTAGTCACATGTCATGACTTTTAACAAAATCATTGTAAGGAAGAGATTTGAGAATGATTCATACCTACACAGAAAGTACAAGCATGTTTGCAGTATTTCCTTCAACGGATTAACACAAGTTATACGACATAATGATGAAGAAACATGTAATAGATAATGTTGTCACAATTTTCTACAACTTCACTGCATGTTAGTTACACTAACCCAATATGTTTTGAGATATTTCCAGCTGCAAATAGACTAGAAAGGTAAAAGGAAGTATAATCCTATTATGTCATTGCATAGCTCTCTTATGTAGAGCTTCAACCTTTCGTAAGAGTGAAAGAACTGCAATCTGGAAATTTCGCATCTGTATGGCCTAAATTTAAGTGTAAAAGTGTTATACCCATCTGCGAGCACTATTAGCTGTTTAATCAGCAAAAGTACTAAATATTATACTACTATTCACCTGGATTTTAGTATCTTCAAGCTTATTTTGTGCTTTAATAAGATTTTGTTTAGTTTTGCAAATAATAAGCGGATGAGGAAAAAGTTCGAAAACTGAAGGTTGAATAAATGATTTTTCATTAATTAGCATGGCGACTCAACTCTTGTGCAAACCCAGCCCAATCCTTGTTTTTTCCCCAGATTAGAAGTCAATGTCCCGCCCTCTTTCAACATACTAAGTCAAACCCAAAAGATCGTACGACGATTAGCACTTGAAAATTGGAAAGTTTAGAATTATAGTTGTGAAGAAATTGAGGAAATATGGTGGTGGAGATCCTTTCCAAATCAATGAAGAAATTAGAAATTGGCAGTTGGGTACAAGTAGGAAAATGTGAAACTTATTTGAAAAATAAGAGATCTACTATAATTCGGAAAGTTAATTTTTTTTTTTTTTGGAAAGTAGGAAATCTAGTATAATTAGGAAAACATGGGGGTTGCTACTAATATAAATAGGGGTTAGGGGTACACTTTAGAAAATCATCAATTTCTTCCCTCTCAATTCTAGCTTTAGTTTCTGGTAGTTTTAGAGATTATTATAGTTTTAGAAATTCTTTCGATTCGAATTTTATACAATTATTATAGTTTTAGTTTTATTTAAATTTTCTAGTTCCAGTTTCAATTCAAGTCTTGTAGTTTCAATTTTAGTTTGATTTTAGCTTCTCTAAAAATTCTCTCGATCAAAGTTTCGATTTTTACTATCCCCTTTGGTTTACAGTGGATGCTGAATTTTCATGATTAACACTCATCGAAGATTAAATATTCTCCATCGACTTTTAAGCATATATGGTAATCTCTTTCCTCTCCATTGCCTCTTATTTAGAATTTATTATTTCGTTAGTAGTTGTGATAATTTCTCTGGTAGTTGTTTAGTTTACAATTTTAATGATGTTTAGATTAGTTTTAATTTTTGTTAGTTGAATGATTCTATTTTGCTTATTTACTGCTTTCGATCAGTCGAATTACTTAGTTGTAGTGACCTAGATTCGACCCTGTCTCTGTGGATTCAACTCTCAAGTACTACAACTGATAACCGTACGCTTGCAGTAAAATTTTATATCCGTTTTGGATCATACCACGTTTTTGGTGTCGTTGCTGGGGATGGTGGTTTCAATTTAGGTTACTATTTTTCTTTTTTATTTCTTATTATCTTATTAGTTTCATAATTTATATTAGCATATTGGTTCCATAATTTTCATGTTTAGATTAGTTACTATTAATTTGATTCGTATTTGATAAATTTTTTTAGTCTGTTTTAATTGAAAACCCAAAAAATTGAAAATTTATATAAAAAAAAAGAAGAAGAAAATTTCAACAAAAAAATGCTAGTTTTTTATTTCTCACAAGGTGAGCATGAACCTTTTTGGAGCTATTTACGTAGACTTAATGATCATCGTGCTCAATTGCATCAAAATTTTTAAAAATAGAAAATTTGTGATGTCATTGTTGTCAGTTTGAATGCTAAATTTAGAGGTTATGTTGAGTCTATATATTCTGGAGAATTATTGGGATTATTGTCTAGAACTCAAGACGAGGTTTGGGATTTCTTCGAAAAATTAGCTTGGGACACTTATTAGTTTGAACAAGCTAGATCGGCCTTAGGATACTCGACTTATGGAGAGTACGTTTTTCATATCACTGTTCACTACTAAAAATTCTGTTTTTCCCGACAGAAAATGCCGACCGAAAAAGAGACCGTCGGACAGGCCGACGGACATGGCGAAGGAAAGACAGAAAAAGTAAAACGAGGCTGCAGGTGTTCCGACGGACTCTTATTCCGTCGGAATCTCCGACGCATTCCGACCACTCCGTCAAAATATCCGTCGGAACAGTGGTCAACGTTGGCCAGATCTCTGCAAAAAAAAATTTGAATTTTCCGACGGAAAAATCCTTCAGAATGCCGATGGAAATTGGATTCCGTTGGAATTTCCGACGGAATATTCCGTCGGAAAATAAAAAAAATCAAACTTTAAAATTTTTTTGCCCCAAGTTGATGGAGGGAAAATTCAAAATTTTTTGAATATTCCGACAGAATTCCGACGGCATATTCCGTCAAACATTCTCTTATAAAACTCGCTATTTGCTTAATTTTCCGTTGCTCCTTTCGTAAAATAGAGAGAGAAAGAGAGAGAGAGAGAGAGAGAGAGGGAGCACCGCCACTTGCCATCGCCCCACCGTCGGTTGCCACTATCACCTCCTCGTCATCATTCGTCGTTAACTTTTTGATAAGGTTTTCTCATGTGTAATTTGTATAAATTTATTGTTAATTAAGTATATACGTTGAATTTAATAATTTGTATAATTGGTTTGTATGTAACTATGCAAATTTAATAGCTTATATAGTTAGTTTGTTACGTTGATGTTAGTTTGTTAGGATGATAATTTACTCTCAATTTTGTACCTTATTGTTAAAGAATATAATTTTTAATTAATGAAGTATAATTTAATGATAATATCAATTTAACGTCAATGATGAGAATTTATTGTATATTAGATACATTTAAAAATATTTTTATAGTTTGGTATTATATTTTTATTTTTAAATAAATTTTAAAAATTCCGATGGAATCCGACTATTCCGACGAAATTGCTGACGGAATCCAACAGGTTTCGACGGAATCTGGGAAAAAAAAATTCGCGAATTTTTGCTTGCATCCGACGGATGAGTCTGTCAGCCCCCTAATTCCATCGGAGAAGCGGTCCGCCGGACTTATTACTTCCATCGGAACGCCTTCCGGACCCTCCTTATTCTGACGGACGCAGTCGACTAGAATTTTCGACGGAAAATGTTGCTTTTTCCGTTGAAAAATCCGTCGGAAAAATGTCCTTTTTGGTGCAATTATTGTGAGTCTTTTGATCATGATGTGCATAATTGCCCTTATCTTGATCACGTTGATGCTATATGTGCGAGTCTTGAAAAGACAATACATGAATTAACATATAAAATGATAGAGACTATGAAGGATAAAATTGCTAAATATTCTCACTATTTTAATCAGAGTATGGACGATTATAATTTGCATGAGTCTAACCCTAGTTTAAGATCTCTTAAACTTGCAATAAGTTTTTATGATGGTTTTGAGTCTTCAATTCAATCTACGACCAACTTGCATGATGGTATGGCTTTGCCTGACCTAGAGCAAGAGAATGACCTTCCTATGTCTATATCCCATGACTTTGTACCCAAAACAAGCACACCTAAGGATGTCACCGAGGATGTCATAATTTCTATCGGTCCACCTACCCCTTTTAATCAGTCTTGTGAGTTTGAGGCAGAAAAATTTGAAAGCGCTAGTGAGTTCGATGAGCATCATTACTTTAATGAATCAGAAGATATTTGTATACAAGAGTCATGTGAGGGAATGGTTGAGCCCACTAATTTAGAATTTAACAATGATACTTTCTCTGTGGAATGAGTCTTTTTTTTATGTGGCTTTGATGCCAATGAGGGTATGGATGTGGATATCTATGTTGAATATGAATCATTTTCTTTTGACCATATCATAACTGGTCATCTCTTTGAGCCATCCAAGTCTAAATTTTTAGAGTATGAGACTCTTATGCTGCTAATTTGGACCTGAAGCGAATGCCATGCCTATACAAGTCCAAGAGAACTCACAAATCCTACTTAATGCTGACAAGCTCCATCAAAGGGGACTTGGCCCTTGTGCTGATTTGGAGCTCCAATTCCAACGTCATCCTAAACCTTTGGGATGCGTGCCTCTTCTATTTTGGGAAGGTCAAGGGGCCTTCTAAAGGGTTTAGTCCATTAAAATGAAGTTAAACCCTCAGAGATAATAAAGAAGCCCTAAAACAGCGAGTTGTATGCTAACGGCAAATTAGGTCGATTTTAACCCAGTATTGTGGGCTGATTTATGCAAGCTTAGATTGGGTTTAATTTGCTGAAAACCCACTTTTTAGGAACCTTCTTATGTCAGCTAAAAGGGCATAAAAAGAGTTATAGGTGAAGGCATTGGGTCATAGGTCAAGATGAGACTTTTTCCACATGCAGCAGAATCGGCCCCAGCCTGCATATGCTGCACATTTTGCCCCATATCTCCCAAACAGTAGCTCCAAAGTGCCTGCAACTTAAACCACGTGAAAGCTGACTTCCTAAGCTTTCTAGGAAGGTCTATTTCATCAGATTTGGCTAAGGAACCTAAGAGATATGGTTATTTAAAGTTGACCCTATAAACTGAAAATACTGCCAGCCTGCATATGCTGCACATTTTGCCTCATATCTCCCAAAAGGCTGCTCCAAATGGCGTGAAACATGAGGCCCCTGAAAGCTGACTTCTATTTTGGGATGCGTGCCTCTTCTATTTTGGGAAGGTCAAGGGGCCTTCTAAAGGGTTTAGTCCATTAAAATGAAGTTAAACACTTGGAGATAATAAAGAATCCCTAAAACAGCGAGTTGTATGCTAACGGCAAATTAGCCCGGTTTTAACCCGGTTTTATGGGCTGATTTATGCAAGCTTAGAATGGGTTTAAATTGCTGCAAACCCACTTTTTCAGAACCTTATTATGTCAGCTAAAAGGGCATAAAAAGACTTCTAGGGGAAGGCCTTGGGTCATAGGTCAAGAGGCGACTTTTTTCACATGCAGCAGAATCTGCCCAGCCTACATATGCTGCACACTTTTCCCCATATCTCCCAAAAGGTAGCTCCAAAGTGCCTTCCACTTGAACCACGTGAAATCTGACTTCCTAAGCTTTCTAGGAAGGTCTATTTCATCATATTTGGCTAAGGAACCTAAGAGATATGGCTGTTTAAATTTGACCTTGTAAACTGAAAGTACTGACAGCCTGCATATGCTGCACATTTTGCCTAATATCTCCCAAATGGCTGCTCCAAATGGCATGCAACATGCGGCCCCTGAAATCTGACTTCCAGAGCTTTCCAACAAGACCTTTTACAGCTAATTTGGCCAACAAACCTAGGAGATATAGCCTCTTAAAGTTGACCTATGAAAATTGAAAAGTGCTGCCAAAAGTAAAAAACAATTTCAGCTTTTGTTTGTTGCTTTTTGGTCCCCTCCCTTGCTTTTTGGTCATGTGTATGGGTTTTTGCTGCATTCTTTAGCTTGTATGAGGCTCTCCTATATAAAGGAAGCCTTAGAATGTAGAAAGTGGTAGTTGAATGTTTATGCAAAGAAGCTTATGCTTTCATTTTCTCTCAAAAATCTTGAGTTCTCTTTATCCTTTCTCAAAAGGTGGTGAGTCTTGAGTGGAATCCTTTGTAGAATTGTGGGTGGCATTGCCTTTAAGCAATTCTTGGTGGGTCCTTAGGCTTGATTGGTGGCCTAGCCTTTAAATTAAGTCATATCTTGTATCAAAGTGGAAATTTGCAACTAAACTCAAGCAATCTACTTCTGGCCCATTAGCACACGCTCCAGGACCAGACTCTTAAGCATGCCAAGATTAAGAGACTTGTGGACTTAGGACCCATTAATGTTCCTATACAGCTTATTCATGAGGATCAACTTGCTAGGTCGATGACCAATTTGCTGGCTTGTTGTGAGTATGTCTATCTGTTTCATGACTGGCCCAACAATTTGATAAATTGAAAGAGACCCTTAATTTTGATGCATTGATTATATGGATATACTCTTTATGGCTTTAGTTCTTCGATTTTTAACGTTTCATTGTTGTTGAGAGGTTTTCTTGCAAGTTTGATAAGCTATTACGTTCACTAATAGGTTATGACTTGAGTATCTATGTTCAACTTGATATGGAATGGTTGATGCTCCATGAGCCTTTATCTAAACAGATTTTAGGAGGCTATAGATTAGGTGTAATTTTGCACCTCAGCTAGTATTATTGTTCTATCCCTTGTATCTTGTGCATATTATGTCCTTTATTTTTTTTAGATGCTCCTTTTCCCACAATGTGGACATTGTGTGATCTCGATGTGGGGGAGAGGAATTCATGCTTCAAATTTTCTGAAAAAGAAAAAAAAAAGAGGATAAAGTTTTTGAAAAACCAAAAAGATTTTTTATTTTTGTGTGATTTTGGGAGTTTTTCTATCTTGATTGACTTTGACTCCCTGTGACTTAGTATTGGGTTGTATATAAGTACTGTGTATGTGATAGACCTTAGTTCAAAGTGTATCGTTTCTTAACCCAGTTCTAACCCTATTATTCCATTATAATGTTGAGTCCAACCCTTATTTATATATCACTATTATTTTAAGGTCTTATGCTTTCATGGTTCGATTTTCCGACTTGTCTTTTCATGTAGCAAAAAAAAAGTTGAAAAAATAGAAAAAGAAGGAGAAAAAATCAAAATAAAAAGTTATAAAGTGGGGAATGACAAGTAACCCTTTTGAGGCAGGGTGTTATCCTTTGAGACAATACTAAAACTGAGAAAGCTTGCTTCTCAAGTCAATAAAGTAGTCAAGTGGAATTGAGTCAAATCTTGGTAAGCTTAACTCCTTGGGTATGACACACTTACACATCACGTACTAGGATGGACTCATAGTTTTGAAGGTCTATGAGGTCAAAAATTGGTGTGTGGGTGCCATCCTTGAGGATTAAGAGTCTTAATATGTACATTGTGCGTGTGTATAATATAGTATTTGGGTTGCAAGTGTGATTTGTTGGTTAAATGTGTATAGTTTTTCCTTATGTATATTTGATTATATTTGAAACGTTAAAAAAAAATTACATTTTTCTTTCTTTTTTTCTTTTCTTCTTTAAAGATTTTGTGGGCATATCTTTTGTAAACCCCCATGAGTCCACACTCGTCTACTATAGGGAACCTAGGGGTTTAAAGAGCTTGTTGCACGTGCTAAGTGCAATCACGATTCCTATTAGGTGTCTTCGGTATACTTTCTTTTGTTTTCTTTTACTCAACGACAGACAAAATCTTGGTGTGGAGATATTTGTTTAGTCACCAAAAGTTTAAATAGTATGCCTCTATTCACCTAGATTTTAGTTATCTTTGAGCTTATTTTGTGCTTTAATAGCATTTTGTGTGATTTTGTAGGTAATAAGCGGATGATGAAAAGGCTCGAAAATTAAAGATTGAATAGATGATTTTTTATTAATTAGCAAGACGCCAACTCTTATGCAAGCCCAGCTCGATCCTTGTTTTGTCCTCAGGCTAGAAGTCAACGCCCTACTTTCCCTTAACACGCCAAGTCAAGCCCAACATATCATATGGAGACTAGCATGTAAAAATTGAAAAGTTTATGATTGAAGTTGTGAAGAAATTGAAGAAATATGGCGGTGGAGTCCCTTTTCAAATCAATGAAGAAATTAGAAATTGGTCTTTGTTAGGAAAATGAGAAAATTGCTTGAAAAAAAATAGAAATCATTACAATTAAGAAAGTGGAACCTTTCATGGCCGCCTAACTCTTGTGAAATCTTTGGTCTCTATTAGAAACTATGTCCTTTGGTGTGCAGTTAGTCGAATTATTTCTTTGATATACAACTGTGCTTGTCTCTCTACACCCCAAGTGTCATGAATTGGTATAAAATGGGCTAATTTGGTGAGTTTATCCACAATAACCCAAATGACATTCTTCTTTGAAGCAGAAAGGGGCAATCCCATAATAAAATCCATTGAAATTGAATCTGACTTCCAAGTAGGAACCTCTAAAGGCCTCAATTCGCCTACTAGACGCTGACATTCAGTGTTTACCTTTTGACACATCAAACATTTATCTACATACTCTACAAGCTCACTCTTCATGTTATCCCACCCGAAGAATTGCCTCAAATTCCGATATATTCCTCTTGGGTGCAATGAGTACTGACTATTACGGGCTTCCTCCAAGATCTTTCTTTTTAATTCCTCCTTGTTCGGTACACACAGTCTGTTTCGAAACCTCAAGGTTTCATCTTCATGTATTACGAAACCAGGAGATTTCCCATGTGGGACATTAAATCTAAGCTTCTCTAGCTTAGCATCATCCTTTTGACTTGCCTTAATTTCTTTTATTATGGAAGGTTGCACCTTTAATGCTGGCAACAACCTATCTATGTACCATGGTAACACAAGTTCGATACCCATGTTTTCAAGGTCCCTTAGAATGTCAGGTTGGGTACTTATCACTATGTTTAACCCGTGGTTGGTCTTCCTACTTAGCGCATCTACTACCACATTCACCTTCTCAGGATGGTATTTGATTTACATACCACAATCCTTAAGTAATTCTAACCATTGTCATTGCCTTAAGTTGATTTCTTTTTGAGTAAAGATATACTTTAAGCTTTGGAGGTCGGTATAGATCTTACACGGCACCCCGTATAGGTAGTGTCACCATATTTGTAAGGCACAAACTACCGCAGCAAACTCTAGGCCATGAGTCGGGTAGTTCTTTTCATAAGGCTTGAGGTGCCTAGAGGCATAGTCTATTACCTTGTCATCTGGCATCAATAGACAACCTAACCCATTTTTAGAAGCATCACTGTTAGTAGTGTACTCTTTTCCTTCTACGGGTAAGGTAAGGATAGGTGATGTTGTTAAGCGTCTCCTTAGTTCTTAAAATGCCTCTTCACACTTGTCCGACCACTCGAATTTAGTAGTTTTCTTTAACATATTAATCATTCGTGATGCTATTTTTGAAAAATCTATCACGAATCTCCTGTGGTATCCTACTAAACCTAAGAAACTCCTTACTTTTGTCACATTGGCATGCCTGGGCCATTAAGTGACCGCATTTATCTTCTGAGGGCCAACTTTGATTCCATCCTTAGAAACAACATGTCCCAAAAATGTCACTTTAGTCAATCAAAACTCACACTTTTTCAGTTTAGCACATAACTGGTGTTCCCTCAAGGTTTACAATACAGTCCTCAAATGATTAGCATACTCCTCCTTGTCCTTGGAACATATCAGAATATCATCTATGAAAACCACCACAAATTTGTCCAAATAAGATCTAAAAACTCTATTCATATGATCCACAAGTGTAGTAGCGGCATTGGTAAGTCCAAACACTATAAATTCATAATGATCATATCTAGTCTTGTAGGCGGTTTTGGGAATGTCTTCTGGCTTAATCCTAAGCTGATGAGAACCAAACCTCATATCGATCTTTGAAAACACTCCAACTCCTTGCAATTGATCAAATAGATCATCTATTTAGGGCAAATGATGCTTGTTCTTAATGGTAATCTTGTTTAACTCCCTAGAGTCTATACACAACCTTAAGGTTCCATCATTTTTCTTCACAAAAAAAACTGGGGCTCTCCAGGGTCATGCGTTTTGCCTAATAAACCCTTTTTGTAGTAATTAATCCAACTGAGGTTTTCAATTGTTTGAACTCTGTTGGGGCCATCCTATACGGAGCTTTTGAAATAGGTTGTGCACCAAGAATTAATCAATCTCAAAGTCAATCTCCTTTTGAAGAGATAGACCTAGCAACTCCTTGAGGAAAACATTAGGAAATTCATAAACCACAGGGATATCTTCACGCCTTATCTCCTCATCCTTAACTTCAATAGCATAACACAAATATCCCATGCACCCTTGCCTTAATAATTTAGTTACCTTCATAATTGAAATTATGAAATATTCTTTCCCAAATCTTTCATCGTAGAAACACATTTCTCGACCCTCTTTGTTCTTTAGAGTAACCTTAAGATCTCTACAATCTATGGTTGCCCCATGTACAGTCAACCAATCCATTTCTGGTGTTATATCGAATTCTGACATATCAAATTGAATCAAGTCGTCAGGGAACTCATGCTTAGCAATCACAATAGGAACACGTTTATAAAGAACAGGGTATTCTATTACTTGCCCATTTGGCAAACTAATTCTATAGTTTGCCCACTCTTTATCTTTTTCTAAATTCAATTGCAATACAACTCGGGTGGATATAAATGAATGAATAGCGCCCGAATCAAAAAAAACACAAAATGGTTTTGAATTTTAAAAGAGGGTTCTAGTGACAACCATACCAGAAACTGTAACTTCCTTTTTGCGCATTATGTAAGCTCGTCTGGCTATTGGGGTTTAGACTTTAAAGGGCAGGGTTCCCTGTCGTGGCGGTGGTACATGCCTTAAAACTCCCTTTTCTACGGCCTTTTGTCCTCTAGGGTAAGTAGCAATCGAATGATGGGGGCTTCCACACCACATGCATATGTTAGTACCTACATGGCACTTGACTGTAGTATGGTTTGTCCAACCACACTTGATGCAAGGTTCTGTTGAAGCTGCTAGGCGACTCTTAGTAAGGCTAGCAGCAAGTTTCTTCTAAGCCACACTCTTGCTTGATGTACCACGATCATTCCACTTCCTCTTCTGAATTCATGAGTTCAAAGCTCTTAACTCACCATTCACTCAATTCACCTTAGCAGCTCTTTCATACAACTCTTGATAAGTTTGATTTGGTTGACCCACTAATTGGTTTCGAATGCCACAAAGTATGGAGCAAATCTTGATAACTCAGTGAACTTACTAGCATATTGCATCACCGTCATATCACCACTCATCTTTAACTCCATGAATTCCTTCTCTTTCTGTAGTTGAAATGTGATTGGATAAAACCTACCCGTAAGCTCCTCGAGAAATTTAGCTCAAGTAAGCTCAAATCCTTGTAACTTATCTTTCACAGTGCTCCATCGGATATCTGCTTCACCCGCTAAATAAAAAGTCTCTATACTTCAACTACTGCAAATATTTTCTCCATTCCCCTAATCCAGTCCTCAAGTTCTACGGGATCAAGGTTTTCGTCGTAAATCTTAGGGTTGCATCGGGCTTCCTTATTAGCTAGTTTATCAGATTTTGGAGGTTTTTCTGGAGGTACAAACATTATAGGGGGAATCCTGTTCATCAACTCAGCCCCCTCTTCATCAACTCAACTATCTAATTTTTCCAATAATCTAGACCTTCCTCATGACTAGAAACTTCCATAGTTACCATTGGACCTCCACTAGGGTTTTGCTGGGGTTTTTCACTTGCTTAGTTGCCTGGACCTTGCTTTCATTTCTATTAAAATTGTTGTTTACAAATTCTAACATACTGAATCACATAAACAAAGTTTATTATCTAAATCTGCATGATGTTATGATAAAGCAATAATCATGCGGAATCAATGCACACTTAACTCAAACATTACTTTCATTACAAATACATATATGTAAAGACCACCAAAAGAGTATTGCAGTACATCATGTTGGCATCTCCTACATTTTAGTTGGGATTTTTGACCTAGTCCCCTACCGCACCTACTAACTTAAGTCATCTATCTACTCAAATCCTCCCCAGACCCAAAAAGAAAAGGCGAATTACATCATCGCAGCTAGTTAGGTTAGCCCACCTATATATACTATATACACGCGAAATGTAAAAAGAATATCACCCTGCACTGGCCTTACGACATACACTAGCAAAAATCAAAGCTTAAACAAATATGAGTGGTTCAACTATAACGATCCTCATATTGATCATAATCAGGATCGGAGGAATCTCGTCCTCCTCACCCTTGTCACTGCTACCGTTAGTTATCTTTATGTCTAAATCCTCACAACCTGACTCCCAAACATCCTATAACTCATAGTAATTTGCTAACTTGGCTCTAATACCACAACTGTAACGCCCCAAGATATAATGCCTGATTAATCTAAATTAATCACTTATTTACTTATGGATTGCAGTGGAAGTCTATTGACTAGAGGCATTACTGTCGTTCTGTGATGGAACAAGGCTATCTAAAACTACAACTATGTTATCCTCGTAATCATCTTATCTATGAAACTTTGGAAACAAAACAAACATTTGTCAACTTATATAGTTCATAATACACGTGACAACTTAGCGTACCAATACCAAGCATTGTCAACCCAAAGTTCAAAAGAATAAACAATAAGCAAATCTCCAGGGTGCTAGCCTATAAATTGCTGTGAGCGTTTGGCTACCTATCGTTTAGCAAAAACAACTAATCTCACTCATTTCTTGCTACCTTCTGGCTTGCTAGGAGGAGGACTATTCATTAATCTTTTACCTAAAACAGAAAATATAAAAATATTCAAATAATGAGTCGAAACTCAGCACGTACATCTATATGCTGTAAAATAAGTTTTATATTCAATTAGTCCCGCATTTCAAAACATTTTGTTTTACAAATAGGAGAGAGAGAATGTGTAAGTAAAGTTGATTTGTCGGTTACTATCTGAAAGTGAACCTCGATTGACGTCTGAAGAGATCTTGAGATAGGTGCACACCTCCAAGCCGATTGAGAAGCCTGAATTGCAGCAGCGTGGGTAAATTGAAGGGCGTAAGCCCTAATGATTGATAATTGATGAGGCCACTTGCTTAGGTGACAAAATATTGTGTCAAATGATTCATTATATGAACATTACATTGATTTTGCATAGATTGAGAAACATGTGAGTTTTGAAGAGTAAAGGCAATGTACGTACCTAGTTTTTGAGAGTCTCTCTCATTTTTAATGGAGAACTTGTGTTCGCAGCTTGAAGCAACATAGGTGGCCTCACTCCTGCTTCAAATATGTAATTTTTGTGATTAGTGGGAGATTAAGAAGTTTTATTGAATTTTCTAACTGATTGAATAATTTAAATTCCCTCAATCTCACTTTTAATTATTCGTATAACGATTATTATTAACTTATATTATTAACTTAATCTGATTCTATTTTATTTTTGTTTTCGTTCCTCTCTTTAATATTGCTAACGCTTGTTTAATAAATGTCATGAGGGTATGACAGTGTGACTCACCTTGGGTTTATTAATATCAGCATTATTATCGTTTGCCTTGGGTTCCTCTCTTGAATGTCATGAGGCTAATTTCTATCGAGGCATTGTTCAAGTATTTATTTGCATTTGAATGAATTATTCTGAAGTGTAACTAAAAATTCATTTTGAGGCCACCCTGCCAATTCAACCTACAATTACATAAATAGACATACATATATATAAAGTACTAAATCGAAATGCGGAGTCCAACTTGATTAATTTGTAATCATTATAACGCAAGGTAATTAGCATGGCTTTAGGTTCGAGCTGTTACACACACTATTATACTATATCTATCTATTTCCTACAGGCCCTTAACCTCTTTGTCCTTACCCTTCTAGATCTATCATGGAGGCCATGGAGAATTAGAGATAAAGAAGTAAGAGTGTAAAATGCAGTTTGGGAGAATGTTATCGTTTTCTGTGGCTACTCCCGTGTTGCCATCTGATTTTATATAGACAGTAAGAATAAGTTACAAAGATCCGAGATCTTTTCGGTTTACAAATATAGAGTACTAAATATACACAATTGCTTATTTACAGAACACAATATGGATGTAATCAAAAGTTATCCTAAATCATACTAGTTGCCTAATACTCCCTCTCAAGTTGGAGCGTGGAGGTTGGTAACGCCCAACTTGCCAACTAAATGACGAAATTGACGATGCCCCAAAGCCTTGGTAAAAAGATCAGCAGGTTGCTCTGTGGTGGAAATATACCGAGTGACAACTTCCCCAGACAACAAGCGTTCACGAATGAAATGACAATCAATCTCAATATGTTTGGTGCGTTCATGAAACACCAGATTAGCCGCAATATGTAAAGCAGCTTGATTATCACAATATAGCTAGGCCGAAGGTACGAGAACATGAAGGGTCTGGAGCAAGTTACGAATCCAGATAGCTTCGCTGGTGGCATTAGCCATGGCACGATATTCAGCTTCAGCAGAAGACTGGGAGACTGTAGATTGCTTTTTGGTTTTCCAAGAAATGGGAGCAGAACCAAGCTGGACCAAATAACCAGTGACAGAGCGGTGGGTCATAGGACAGCTAGCCCAGTCAGAATCACAATAAACATGAAGACTGAGATCATTAGAGGAAGGCGGAAGGATGCCTTGCCCTGGGGAGGACTTGAGATAACGAAGAAGACGCATGACCGCATCCCAATGTCCTTGTCTTGGATCTTGCATAAATTGACTGAGAATGTGAACTGGGTATGTGATGTCTAGACGAGTAATCGTGAGATATATAAGGCGACCAATGAGTCGTCGAAATTGACCAGGATCAGGAATAGGATCACCGGTATCTGAGGAAGCTTATGATGTTGTTCCATGGGGAAGTAACTAGGTCTAGACCCTAGCATACCCGTTTCTGTCAGAATATCAAGAGTGTACTTCCTCTGACATAAAAATAACATGACAGGAGCTCGAGCGACTTCAATACCAAGAAAGTACTTTAAGGGACCCAAGTCCTTTAACTTAAAGCACTTATGTAAGTAATCCTTGAAAGCGGCACATCGCGCAGGATCATTGCCTGTAAGAACTAGATCATCCACATAAATTAGAAGAGCAAGAAAAACATTGCCATGGACAAATGTAAACAAGGAGTGATCCAAGGGGCACTATTGAAACCTATATGCATGTAGTGCGGAGGCAAGTTTGAAGAACCATTGACGAGGTGCTTGTCGAAGGCCATACAGAGACTTTTTGAGCTTGCATACCACATTGCTCTGAGTAGTACGAAAGCTTGGTGGAAGCTTCATATAGATATCCTCATGAAGATCCCCATGAAGGAAGGCATTATGAACGTCCATCTGATGCAAACTCCATCCTTTGGCTGCCTCCAAAGTCAATAAAGTACGAACTGTAACCATTTTGGCCATGGGGGCAAATGTTTCATGATAATCCTCGCCTTCGACTTGATGATTACCTAAGGTCACAAGACGAGCCTTGAAACGCTCAACGAATCCATCGGCATGGTACTTGATTTTATACACCCACTTACACCCGAGTGCCTTTTTACCAGGAGGAAGGGGCTGAAGTTCCCAAGTGTTGGCCTCGAGAGCGGAGATTTCTTTGGCCATTGCCTCACCCCATCGAGGATCCTGGACTGCGTGAGAAAAATGACGAGGGTCATCCCCATAGGTGATGGCCGCTAAATAGGCACGATAAGGAGTAGAGAACTTATCATATGCAACAAAATGAGACAAAGAGTGTGGGGTACCTGAAGATGCGTCATAAAGCGGCGATGAGTCAGAGGTGTTGGATTCAATGGCGTGGCACACATAATCACGGAGATGTCTAGATGGGCGGCGATCATGCTGTGGCCGAGAAGGTATAATAGACTTAGTACTAGAAGGAAGCTCCCCCTGACGAGTGGGACTACCAAGATCAGTATTGGGCCGAGACTCTAGGGTCGAAGAGCCCGATAAGGAAGATGAAAGGATGGTAGACCGTTCAGGAGATATGTGTAGTGTTGGGCTAGTGGCATTGGGCTCAGGGTAAGAAGCCGAGCTAGCGGAAGGAATTATGGTAGACATTGGCAGGGAATCATCTAGTGGGTTTAGAGAAATGGGGCCAAAAAACGAAGAAGGCTCAAGCTCACCAACAAAATTATGGGACAAAATTTGTGGGTTAGACGAGCTAGGAGAGTTGGGGTCAGTGCCAGTCAAATGGGTTTGAGCAAAGGGATAAATATCTTCGTGGAAGATGACATCCTGAGACACAAAAGTACGTTGGGTATCAAGTTCAAAAACACGCCACCCTTTTTTCCCTTGGGGATATCCAATAAACATGCATCTAGTAGCACGGGCATCAAATTTATCTTGTATACGGTCATGAGTGTGGACATAACACAAACAACCAAAGGCCCTCAAATGTGTATACGAGGGACTTTTTCCAAACAATATCTCATAGGGACTCTTGAGTTTATGCAGTTTAGTAGGCGTATAATTAATGAGATATGCAGCTATAAGCACACATTCCCCCTAAAAAGGGACGGGCAAAGACGCTTGAAAGAGAAGGGCTCGAGCAACATTAAGGAGATGACGGTTTTTCCGTTCAACGCGCCTATTTTGTTGGGGCGTATCCACACATGAGGTTTCATGGAGTATTCCCTATTTACGAAAATGATCCTGTAATTCTCTTTTAGTGAATTTTGTCCCATTATCACTTCGCACCTTTTTAACATGTGTTCCAAACTGAGTTTTAACCATCCCACAATAATCCACGATACGCTCACACGCCTCCGCTTTATCTTTAAGCAAATAAACCCAAGTGACACGGCTAAAATCATCCACAATGCACAAAAAATAGTAACAACCAGATGAAGATGGGGTATGATACCGCCCCCACAAGTCACAATGAATCAAATCAAATGGTTTACTTGCTCTAAAGTCACTTAACGAAAAACTATGTCTTATTTGTTTTGCCCTATGGCACACATCACAACAGCCCAACAAATCTTTATTCAATTGAAAACCACATATCGTAGATAATGGAGCTAAACTACCATGTGAAGGGTGCCCCAACCATTGATGCCATCTCACTGGGTTTACTTTCGTGATTGCTGCAAAACTTGTTCCACCATGCATAGTCCGCAAGTAGTACACCACGTTCCCTGGATCACCCGCTCCAATCAGCGTCTTCGAGGTGAGTTTCTGTATAACACAAAAATCAGATCCATAAGAAACAACACAATTTTCATCTTGTGCTAATTTATGGGCGGAAACTAGATTGCATTTAAAGGCTGGAGTGTACAACACATCCTTCAGCCAGATATCAGGACCAATCCTGACCGTACCAGCTTTTTCAACTTTCACCTGTCGTCCATCTGGTTGTGAGATAATAATAGGTGTTTTGAGATTATAGACATTTGCAAGGATGTCAAAATTAGATGTCATATGGTGGGATGCACCTGAGTCGAGAACCCATTGCATAGGAGTGATATGTAAACACTTACCACTCATTTTTTCCATCTTCTCTTGATTCTGTCTCTCCTTAAAGAGAGCAAATAAATGGTCTACCTGAGATGATGTGAAGCCCGCAAACCCCTTGTGACAATTGTTTCCCTGTGTCTGAGCTCCCACACGCTTGCCTGCAAAATCTTCCATCCCCATTATACTGAAAACCAGTTCCGGTGTCCCGACGGTGAAATTGGAGCTTCCACCCCAGTATCCTCCACCTCCGTTCCCGGCCATCATCGTTCCGTCATCGGATTCCATCCTTCGAGGCTTGTCGTTGTTGCCCCAATTTCTAGGATTCAACATCGATCGAGCATTTCCCAAGCCACCACCGGAGTTCTGTCGATTACAGCGGCGGTTGCCCCAATTGTTCGGATACCCAATCAACTCAAAGCATTGGCTTCGCTCATGTCCTGCCAGAGCATCAGGGACGGTTCATATTGTGGCGGTTCTACTGTGTCACTTTGAAGGTTGCCCCCTCCATGACTGGTTTAGACTCAGCAGATTGGGTAAATTGGAGTTGCCTCTCTTCACGTACAACAGCCGCATAAGCTTTGTTCAGATTCGGCAACGGCTCCTGAGACAGAATGTTCAATCTTACGGTGCTGAATTTCTTCCCATCTAGACCTATCAAAAACTGATGGACTCTTTCTTGCTCAAGCATTGACGCCATCGCCTTCCCACACTTACAGTCACATGTGCAAGCCGGCATTATCTGGTATGTCCCAAATTCATCCCGTAGTGACTTCAATTTTGTAAAATACTCGGTCACTGAGAGGTTTTCTTGTCCGACCAAGGTCATTTCCCGCTTCAGTTGACGAATCCGAATTGCATTGCCCTGTGAGGACCTCTCTTCGAGGTTGATCCATATTGCCCTGGCTGTGTTTGTGTATGCAACAGAGTCGTGCAAGTTTTTGTCTATCACATTATACAGCCAAGCTGTAACCATTGAATCACACTTCTCCCAGGCATGAACTTCTGGGGTTGTGCTTGCTGGTCTCGTTAATTCTCCATTCACAAATCCAAGTTTGTTCTTGGATTTGAAAGCATTGACAACAAGTCATGACCAATTCTTGTAGTTGTCCCCATTAAGGATTACGGGGCTTATGACGTATCTGGGATGGTCGGAATTATTGAGGTAATAAGGTGATTGATGGTCATTGTAACTGAGGGCAAGTGGATTTTGATTTTCTAGGTTTGCTGCCATTGCTGATTTCAAAGTGTTTTAGAAAAGCATAAACAAGCCTCTTTGGTCAAGCTCTGATACCATGTAAAATGGAGTTTGGGAGAATGTTATCGTTTTCTGTGGCTACTCCTGTTTTGCCATCTGATTTTATACAGACAGTAAGAATAAGTTACAAAGATCTGAGATCTTTCAAATATAGAGTACTAAATATATACAATTGCTTATTTACATAACACAATATGCATATAATCAAAAGTTATCCTAAATCATACTAGTTGCCTAATAAAGAGAGTTTTGAAAGACAGGGGGGAGAGAGGACTTTCGTGAAGGGCAAACAAGTAAATTCCCTCAGAACTCTTCTTTTGCATTTCACCTTGGAATATATAGGTGGCCTTTCCAGGAAAAGTTGGAAAATAGGTCGAGCAAGGGCTAATCCATTTCATGAACTACGGGTGGATGGATTTGGATTCGGTGAACCGCCACACACCATTAACAAAACAAGACGGGTTGGGTCGCCAAGCAAGGCCGAGCGAGTCGCGAATTGAACGAGTTGACCATTTTAGTTGTGACGTCATTAAAATTTGTATCCCCCGAATCCCGTCATGCACCATAAAAAAGAAAGCAGGGGATAGCCCGGTTCACCCCACAACCCTTTAATCATAGGCTTAGGTCGGATTTAACATGGCGTGGACATGGGTGATTACAGGTTCGAGCTCTACTTTCTGGTATGAAACGTCTACAACCAACTATTCATGAAATTTTCCCAATTTTCAATGTTTCCATTGAGTTTGGTATTTGCATTCAACATTTCTGCACTTTTTCCTTTGTTCCTTTTTTGGATGGAAGGATGTCAGCTTCTAGGCCCTTACAAACCAAGCTTCTAAAAAATATGAATAGAATGTGTAAATTCTGGAATGAAATAATGTCATTCAAAAGATATAATAAGATGGACAAAAAAATAGAGCAGACATAAAATTTTAGATGAATTTTTTTTATTTCATTACCTAGTTTATTTTAGGTTAGACAAATCAGACAAAATTAAATTAAGTTTGGATTAAAATCGTGTTTATACAATATATATATGTAGCAAAATAAACTTGACCACTTCAAATTCAAAACTTGGAGAAAAATTTGGTGATTTATTGGCCGTTTTTAAGGTTAGACAATTTTAAATATTCAACTTAGGCCCTGTTATTTTTGTTGGTAAATTGGGGTTGGTAAAATGGCGAAGTTGGTTGATGTAGATTGAAGTGGGTTGAAGTTGGTTGAAGTTGGTATTTTTTTGTAGAAATGCATTGAACTAGGTTGAAGTGAGTTGGTAAATTGGAGTTGGTAAAAGGGTGAAGTTGGTTGAGGTAGGTTGAAGTGCGTTGAAGTTGGTTAAAGTGGGTCGAAATTGGTATATGTTTTGAAGTTAGTTAAAATGGTGCGAATAAAATTTTGAAGGAGGTTGGTTGAAGTTAGTTGAAGTAGGTTGAAGTTGGTATTTTTTATTGAAGTGGGTTGAAATTGGTTAAAGTGGGTTGAAATAGATTAAAGTAAGTTGAAGTTGATAAATTGAAAAAGACCAACGAAAAGAACAGACCTTTAATCAAAAATTTGTCACTACCACCCTCACTAAAAAGATCATATTCAATGAAACAATTTCACAATATCTCTACGAGCACATTGACCTTTATATAAAATCTACTGAGAAAAGAGGGGTGGGGCTGTCTCAATCTTTTCATCATAGAGATGCCAAGCCAATACAATGAATTGGCCCCTTTTTAATTTTTTTAAATTTGATTTTTGATCAAAGAATATAACGAAAGTTGGAACAATGAAATTTTCAGTGGGCATCCAAGTAGCAAATATAGCATTCACGAGAATCCTGGTTTTCCATTCCCTTTTCATTAAATTTTGTGGCTTCCCCTTCCCCGTATTAATTACTACTATCATTCTGCTCCCCAGTTTCAAAATTGAAAACACAAGGGGCAGGCCAGGCATAATGTCATTGTCATCCTCCCCTTGTCTTTACTCTTCATTCAGGATGTGCTGTAAATTTTTGAATTTAATGTAGAATTTTTTTTAATAAATTTTGGTTTTAAGGATAAAAGAATTATAGTTTAAATTTCTTTATAAAAAATGCTTCAAAAGTTTTTTAGTGGTGTTTTGAAAATCTTGATTAGTTTTGAACTTTATACTAGATTAAATAAACACGACTAGTTTTACATAACATGTGTATATTTTTTTAAATCTTTTTTCCCTTTTCTCTTCGATCAATTGAAATCACTTATTTAGGCCGTGTTTGGCAAAATTATTTTGGATAGCATTTAGCATTCTGACCAAGTCAATATACCAATAAGTCAATTTTTAGTGTTCGGTAATCTAGTGTTTGGAATAACATTAAAAGCAGCTTTTAGCATTTCAAAGTGCGTTTTTAAAAAATTAATAAGATTAATTTTTGACATTCAAAAGTAGCTTTCATATTTTTTGCCCAAAAAATACCTTTTGAAAATTTTATCTTTGAAAATTTATGTCAATTTATATTAATTAACTAATTTAAGAGCTAAATTTATCAAACAAATTTGTTTCAACCGCTCATCTAAACAACTATCCATTAACAATTAAATTAGATTCACCGTCTGCTATTGAAACAGCTGTTCACTATCTGAACTATTACGTAAGCAACTACCCTCCTCTCGTATCATACAAAACTTTATGCACAAACTCGATAATTATTCAGCTCCCCTCGCATCTTTTTTCTTTTGGCACTCATGCCCATGGAAAATTCACGCCACTCTCCTAGTTAACAACCCGCATAGAATGGAAGACTTTCTCTTCTTTTTTTTTGGGTTTTAATTATTACATGAAATTTTTGCGATCAATCGAAGATAATCTAATTAGAAATTAAATTGAATGACTCGTTTATCAAGTTTAAAAAATATGCGTACCTATCTCCCAATGAGTACAAACCACCTACTCAAGATAGGAGGCTTTTTCATTAGGTATTGAAACATCAACATTGGAGAGGATTGTGTATTCTAAAGTTCAAAATAGAGATGTGTATTGTCCCTCTTATTAGGAGGTAAATGTGGTTGCTTATGGCCTTGTATAGTCTAGTTAATTTAATTTTTTCTTTTTTTGGTCTTTGGTCCTCAAAAAAGAGATCTAGTTTTCTCATTGCATAATTTCTTTATCAGAAACTTTTTCTTTACTGATATGTTGTCATAGAATGTAATAAATAAATTGATAACTTTTTAAGGTTGACATTAGTGAAATTTATAAATTTATTATGCCCTTCAGCGAAAAATATTATCAGGCTCTATTTTTGAATTAATTGTCAATGTTATGGCACTCACTTCTTCAATACCTTAACTAAAACGTGAAAAATTTGTAGAACTTAGGGTATGTTCATTTTCCAACATTAAGGGTTATTAACATAGTATTTATAACTCGTACTCGTTTATGGCTAAATTTTAGTGCTATCTATTGTGTCTTGTCATTTTTGCACGTACATAACTCCTTATAACTTACTACAATTGCTAAGCACCCCTTACCCCTTATGATATATGTTATTGCTTTTTTATTGGTCACCTTAAATCAATCACTAAAACAAATACACCTCATTCACGTGAAACAATCTCATATATTATTTTAATAAAAGTAGCATCTTTTTCAAACCTCTTAAATGATGTAATCATATATTCATACGAAAACGAGAACTTCCATTTTTTTTTTTTAAAAGTAAAGCTCTTCAATGAAGATTACGATTTGTTTCTCTTTTTTTGCCCTGAATTAATTATCATGTTTTAGATTAGCTAAAAACCATGAACTCAAATTTAATAAGATTATAAACATTCATATCCTAGTATTTATAGATTACCCATTTAATCTTGTTGTCACTGATGAAATCAATATATTAAACTTCTTGCATTCCATAATTTAACAATTGATAAATAATTATACACATTAACAATTTGGTATTTCAAACCATATGATATGTTAGAACACCTGCAATGCAAGGCTCACGGGCTAAAAATTTGACTCACGGTCCAAAAAATACTATGCATAATGCATTAGTGATTCGCTTCGCTCGCCGCACGGTCCAACTCACGGCCGTGTTCTGCACCCCATATATTTTCTCTTTTTTTTTGTCAACTAAGCCCTAAAAATCTAAAACCTAATAATATGTTAGTGGTAGGGTTCATAAAATATTATTTTATTTGATAATTCAAGTTGATAACCCATAGAATGTAAAAAAGAAAAAAAAAAGATTAACTTATAAAAAAATACAGATGATGTGAATCCTTACTTATAATTCAAAATTATAAATCCCCAATACATATGCTTTTAATTTAGCAAACATAAAAATTTCACTTTTAACTTTTTACCTCCCACAACTTTCTAAATGACCATGTCGTCAGACAGTTGACCAGACAATTTTTACCGCCAGTACATCATAGTACGATGAAACCGTTAGCAAACCATGAGCCTAATCAGGCAGGAAGGAATTTTTTTAAATTATATATTCACAAAAAGAAAATTATACTCCCGTCAACTGAGTTCTTTTTTTTAAAAAGAAAAATAACGCAAAGAAAATAATGATCACCCTCCTCGAAATTAAACAAAACAAAAGCAACAAAATATGCTGAGTCCCCTAACAAACTATAGTAACGTTCGAAGCAACAGACTGCCTAGAGCCATCCTCACTAAAAGACAGCCTCCCCTCATCCTGATACTCCATAAAACCCCCTTTGATCTCCTCATTTCTCTCTCTAGAACATCAAGAAGTAAGAGAGGGAGAGGGAGAGTGGAGGGGGAGATGTTGTCAAGAGCAAACAGTATTGGGTGGATGGGGGAGAGAGAGGAAGAAGAATCAACAGTCGCATCATTCAAATCAATGCTTGAAGTTGAGACTGATTGGTATAATACTATCTCAAATCCACCCACAATAACATTTTCTCCTACCAATAATCAATCTCAACAACAACAACAATCAGTTGCTGATAATCTTCTTCTCAACCCAATTGATTCATCCGCTTCATGTTCTCCTTCTCCTTCTGTTTTCAACTCCTCAACTCTTGACCCATCTCAGCTTTCCTTCTTCTTACCCTCTAAGCCCTCAATTTTCAGTAACCCATTAGCCCAATCTCTTGATTTGGGATGTGGAAGTAATGGAATTTTCCCTGAGAATCCCCAAGTTGGGGATTTGGTGAACAGGGGAGGTGTTAGTGTAGGTGGGGTTTTTAGTGGGTTTAGCGAGTTTGGCTCTCTGTCTCAAATTGGCAGTGCTAATTTGGGGTCTAATCTCCAATTCAACAGTGCCCATTTCTTCCCAATTGCTCAAAATGGGGATGCATTTAATAATAGTGGGGCAAGGTTTGGAGGGTTTGATGAAGGGTCGGGTAATTCAGTTTTTATGAACCGGGCATCAAAGTTGTTGAAACCCCTTGATAATTCTGCTCCAATTGGCTCACAACCTACTCTCTTTCAGAAGAGGGCTGCCCTTAGGAAGAATTTTGGTCATGGGTCTGGCAATTTGCTGAATTCTGGCTCTGATTCTGGGCTGATTCCCAATGGGGGTGACGGAGATAGTAGTAAGTTGAGGAATTCAGGTGGGGAGAGTGAGCAAAATAGGGTAGAAAATGTAAGTCTTGATGGTTCTGGATTTAGTTATGATTCTGATGATTTCACTGAGAATAACACCATCACCACCAATACCAACACCGGTGATGAAGGGGCTAGAAATGGTGCAAGTAATTCGAATGCCAATAGCACTCTTGCCGGTGTTGGTGGAGATTCTAAAGGGAAGAAGAAAGGGCTACCAGCTAAGAATTTGATGGCTGAGAGGCGCCGTAGGAAGAAGCTCAATGATAGGCTATACATGTTAAGATCTGTTGTCCCCAAGATCAGCAAGGTGAAGAATTTTCTTTTCCTTTAATTTGGTAATGAATTTATCCCGTGAATTTGATCATTAGTTTGTGTGAACTTATTTTTTGTTGTTTGAATCATTGCTTGCATCCATTATCTCGTGAGTTTTGGTGAGAGGAATTGGTGGCAGTACCATTGGAGTTGCAGATTTCCATTCAGCAAATCTTTTTTGGTGTTATTGAGTTGCTTTCTCTATTCTTTGTACATCACATCGTTGTTATAACGTTCTTTTGTGTAGCAATAGCTATATGGAAGTTAACATTAATTATATGGAAGTTAAACATTAAATAAACTCACATGAATTTGATGGATGGTTATAAATGGCTCCACAAGTCGAGTGGACCACTGTCCTAAAAATATAGTTGCATTAAGCAGGGGGTATTAACTACTGTCTCTTAATCTTGTATATTTGTCTAATAGAGTAAGATGCTAATATTGATTTTAACTACTCTCCTTGATTAGTTGGTTTTGTTCTTTCATTTCACTAATTTAGTAAATGGGCTCCATATCTCTTGGCCAACGTCACTACTCTCTCTTGCAGTCACTTGATTGTACACTTGCCATTAATTGAATGTGTACTCCTTTTTTGCTTCTGTCATGAATTGGTTGATCTCCATTTGGCTCGGTTATAGTACTTGGATTCCATCATGAATATCCACAAAAGGGTTATATCTCTAGGACCTCTAGGAGTGAAGCTCACCCATTTGATTTTCCAAAAGTTTTGCACTGTTGTGTGTGCCTTAAAATGAAAGTGTATGTATCCATGTCAAAGTGTTTTGTGTCTAACACGGGCACTTTAGTTGGAATTAGAAGCCTTAAGCAACACATTATAAATTATAAATTAGCAATAGTTAAACTCTGAAAGCATCTTTTTTCATTAGTGACACTTTTTAAATTTCAAACAATGAGTTGTCTATCTGATAAAGCTCAGCGTAATGAGTGCTATGCTTAATTATGAGGACATTCTTTCACATTTGAACTGAGAAGCATAAATTTTGTTTGCTCACTTTGGTGTTACATGGAGAGATGAGTTGTTTTTATGAACCGCACGCAAAGAAGCAGGCTTATGATTTTTTGGGGGGGGAGGGGGCCGGTGTTTGGTTGTCCTTGCTTATGATGTAGAACTGCTTTGGCTGTGACATTTTCTTCTTGCCCATCCTTCTTTTTGAGCTCTAAATGAGTAATAATACTTGCATGATCAAGAACAGAAATTGTCAGGTATTTAGTAGATCATGGATGCATGCTTAGCCAAGTGTTGTAGATAAAGAAAGCAAGGTTCCAGTTAGGAGAAGTTCTAACATGTTGCCATTATGTGGTTGATTTCATTGTCATGTGTCTACAGATGGATAGGGCTTCTATTCTCGGGGATGCCATTGACTATCTGAAAGAACTGCTGCAAAAGATCAATGATCTCCACAATGAACTGGAGTCAAACCCTCCTGCTTCTTCTCTGACTCAGACAACAAGCTTCCATCCATTGACGCCTACATTGCCAAACTTGCCATCTCGAATTAAGGAAGAACTTTGCCCTAGCTCATTGGCCAGCCCTAACGGTCAGCCTGCCAGGGTAAGTTTCTGATCTGGGTTCCTGAAGTTTTCTCTCATTATTTAGTTTTTCTTATTTTCATAAATTTAATTAGAGATCTTAATCTCAGCCTTTTGTGGTTGAAGTGTCTAAAAAAATTTTGTGGAACATCTCAAAATATGTTTGAGTACCTGTTGTAATATTTTTGCTTTGCTTGTTCAAAGCTTACCTATGCATGCCACTCTTTTCAAGGCTTATCTAGAGACTTATATGTTATTCAATTACTCCCACCATTACTCAAACAAATATGTTACCAAAATTCTGAACCTTATCCCCACAGCTTTTGAATTTTATGGTGAGGTTCCCCCCCCCCCCCAATCTCACCGAAAACACATCCCCAAAAAAAAAAAAAAGTGGATTGTCTAGTACCACTTTGGTTTGGTATGCTACTAGAATGACCATCATTGGAAAGCTCTATTCCAAGTGGTATGGAGTATTTCTTCATTTCACTTTACATATTGCAATGCCTGGTATAAGTGTTGGGATTTGTCCCAAATTCCTTTGCCGGTTTTGGAAACAATTAAATTGTTTCCTTTGTTGAAGATTATTACTTGGCACTAAAAAAAGTTGGACCCACACTGGGAGGTGTTGTTGTATTGCTTGGCACCCAAGGCCCAAGTTGTGTGGTTGGAAGTATTTTATTTAATGGAAATTGTATTATTTCCATATTTGTATTGAATATCTTTTCCCTTTTCTATGAAGATGATGCTTGGTGGCCAAGACGACATATGTTTGCAGTTAGGGTTAAACCTTTGATACCTTTGAGGCTTCTCTATAAATACTAGGTTGTTTAACCCTGTTTGGTGCGGGGTATCCGAGAGTATCTCTCGGCATTTCCCTCTTCTATTCCACATTTTACTGAGAGTTAGTATTGAGAGATTTTCGTTATAATTGATCTCTTCCTTGGGCATTTGCATTGAGATCTTTATTTCTCTTGTTGATCTCTTCCTTGAGCGTTTGCTTTGAGACCGTTTTATACTCACTCATATCATAGTGGATTTTGTGCCGTTGTTGCCGCCCGTGGTTTTCTCCCGATTTGGGTTTCCACATAAAAATCATGTGCCTATAATTTTTTTTTTATCTTATTTTATATTCTTGAATATCTACGTCCTTTATCAGTTCCGCATATACTAAGCTCGAATTTCAATTATTATTTTCCTAACAATAAGTGAATTCATTCTGCATTGAGCACATTCCTGTTTTATGGCTAGAAATTGGATTAATATATGAAATGAAACATTCTGAATGTGCTTTTTTATGTGCAGATTGAAGTGAGATTAAGGGAGGGAAGAGCTGTGAATATCCACATGTTTTGTGGACGCAGACCAGGTCTCTTGCTCTCTACTATGAGGGCTTTAGATGGTCTTGGTTTGGACATCCAGCAAGCTGTCATCAGCTGCTTCAATGGCTTTGCAATGGATATCTTCCGCGCTGAGGTTATTATCTCCCACTCTCTATTCTTTTCCAGTGTCTTGGCACATATAACCATGCCTTGACCCTCATGAATAGCATATACATAGTACCTATGCTTGATGACAGTTCAAGGGATTTGACTAGACCACCCATTATTATACTATGATATGAAACTCTCCTGGTCTGCTTAAGATTCTGGTTGATTCATGACCTTTCTGGCCTAAGAGTCTTGAACACGAATCTGATCAGCTGCCATATTAAATTTATTGTGCGAGGCAAGGGAACAGTCTCACAGCATCCACACTTCAAACCCACAAAACATGCTGGAAAACCTCTGCTTATCAATATTGATTACATGTTATCGAGAAACTCATTAGACAACAATTCTCTTCAATATGATCCAATCCTGAAGTGACCCAATCTAACGCCATCCAAAATTAGCCTGAGTGATCATGTGTCAGGCCTAAGTGCATGATGATTTCAAGCCGAGAGTTTTTTCTGTTGGGGGTTGGGGGGTTGGGGGGAGGGGTAATTTCACAATTGATAAACGAACACTTGATTTATTATGAACAACACCACTAAACAACTCTGTGTTGTCAACTCAATAGTGGTAGCATTGATCGTAATGTTCATATCTTTGAGTCAAAGCTTGCTTTCATCGTTATTTTTCAGCAATGCAAGGACGGACAAGAAGTGCACCCCGAGCAAATAAAGGGTCTGCTCTTGGATATAGCCTCCTTCCATGGTTCTACAGTTGTCGGAAATTGCGATATGTAATTAACCATATCAAGTAGCAACTCTTATTTTGCCTGTGTATGCTGGAAAGATGAGCCATAGACTTGGGTAACTCCAGAAATAGTTATTGCTGTTGTACTGTATTAGGCCATAAGAGAAATGTCAAGTTGTAATTCTGAGTTTTACAGTCCTTTTTCAGAACAAAGTCTTCCAACTTTCTGATGGAGATGCTTCCTGTTTCTTGCTTTTGCCATAAGATAGTCGTTTTCATTATAATTGTTGCCTGCTTTTGTGAACTGGGATATGCTCAAGTGAAACCGTGTAAATAACTAAATATTGATGTTTGTTAAATGGTAATTTCTTGCAAGTTATCCCCCCAAAAAAAAGGTCGTTTTCTTATGACAGAATATACGAGTTGAAGTTGGAAAAATGAAAAGAATTTGAAAGAAAAAATTGCATTCAACGGCCACATCAAAGTTCCTGTCAAGTTGGTGGGATTGTAGAAGATAGGGAAATAATTGCAATTTTAGACTTCATTTCTCTTCTTTATTCTCAAACGTAGGGGAATTAAAGTACATTGTAGGAAAATGGGTTGATTACACGTAGAATCATGTATGTTTACCTCTTCTTTTCTTTTTATTTGGTGCTAACCATGTTTGATCAATACATTTAAAGTAATATTTTTCTCGCAGTATAAATATTTGATGGATATACAAAATTTTTTTATATCGTAAGTTGGGTCACTCTATTGAACCTCTATCTCAAAAAATCTGACATAGTTACAGCGATCCAGTGGGGATAAGGGAAAGAGCTGGGTCAATGGGCACACTACCTATCACCAATAACTCATATAACCATAGGAAATTGTACTGCACAAGTATGAACCTGTGCAGCTGTCAACCACAATGCATGTGAGTGCTATTTGAGCTAATGCCACATTGACTAATGGATACACAAATGTGGAAACTAATTTTGGAAAACATAAGACCGAATCAAATTTTAGCTGAAAGAAAACTTTGTTTATGTCCTAAAATTTTATATTCTTTAGACATTTTTCCCTCCAAAAATTTGCATATGTAATGGCAATTCATAATTTTGAATCACAAGTGGGAGCCCACACTCTCCAAATCATCCCACAATTCAACTTTTTATTTCTTCTCTACATCTCATGGATCACCAAATAAAATAATACCTATGGACCCCACTATAAATATATTATTTAGTTGCAGACATTTATTTAGTGTAATTGTGTGAATAATTTTGGATTAATTATTTGGAAATTTTTCCAAAAAAGGAATAATTAATCTATAATAATGAATTTTTTTGAAAGTATAATATCAAACTTAATAAAAACACCACACATGAATTTATTATTCATCATTTGTAGAAGTATTCCACTTGACAATAGTTCGATATTTATAAAATTGTGAAAGTTCGATTAAAAAAAAAACAATACATGTGATTAAATTTTAAAAAAAAAACGATACAGGAATTTCCTTTTTTTACTTGGAAGTAACTGCCAGAATTCAAAACAACATGCCCAGGCGCCCCAAAACGATACCGTTTTGGGCTTACATGGCAAAAAAAAAGAAAAAAGAAAAAACTGTGACGAGTGGATCAGGGCCCTGAGCCAGATTGGGGGGCGAATGAACAGGCTCACTTATGCGTGGAAAAAGTTGGACTACAGGCCACATTTTTGGCCCGTGAAGCTGTGCTTTGCATATGCTCTAAGATCAACTAGGTCCTACATGTCTTAAAGCCTCCCATACCTTTTCCCCCTTTTACCCTCCGGGAAAAAAAAAAATCCATCGTTTTTGAACTGCGTCAGCATCTCGAATCCATAATTGAACAAGAAGGCCTTCTCACAGATGGATTTTCATCCATTGACACATTATAGTCCTCACATACCTATTTAAAGTTTTGCATGTACGATTGCATCTTCTATCGACATAACTGGGAGTTTTACATACGTAATCGCGTTGGAGAAAATTATTACACGTTATATATGTAGAATTTTTAATTGTGTATGCAAAACATTAATGATATAATAATGATATAATATGTATACGTAATTAAGCAAGGAATGAAACTTAACTGTTTAACTAATTCTCTAAGGAATACAACTTAGCAGCTTTGTTTCTCATACCTACAAAAAAGCCAGGTCCCAATTTTGTCCCCTACCCCCAAAAAATTTACAAAATGTTCATATTTAAATGGAAATGAGAAACATACCTTTGTCTTTAAAGGACCAAAATAAAATCACTAATATTTCAATAATAGACTGTACAAAATTGTTTTATTTCAGAGATATTGCAAAGATGAATACTTTCGAGTAACTTTTAATAATAATGGGATAATTAATAAATCATTAAAAAGTCACTCTAAAATGAAGTACTCACCACCCCCATAATCTTTAAAAATCACCCATCAAAATTTGTATCAGCCTATATTTTACATGAGACTACCCCAAATTTCCAATTAAGAATACTAAAATTTCAAAACCATGTTTCAAAATTACTTTGTTTCCCATCACATCGGCATTAATAGTCACCACCATTTTCATCTAGAAAAACATGCACCATCCAAAGTAGAAGTTGATTTGGGGAGAGGGAGGTAATTGATCAACAAGACCCCGGCCCTAGAAAAATTCATATGGATCCCGACCCTGATGCGTGGATTTTATCTGTATCATTGGGTTTTAATGTAAGGCAAGAGTCTTCTTATCTCATATTTTGTTTATTCACACTGGAACCAGTTACCTTACTTAAGAAGAACGAGTGTTAAACTATTTGCATCAACCTGTATTAATAGTAAAATATTAATTGTGTGCTTGGAATAAAATCTGAAAGTAGAAACAGGCAACAAGGGCACAAAATCATATTGTAAATTTGAGTCTATAGATTCTAGACATTACAGTATAAAAAAACTTTTTTTTTATTTTATTGCCCCCTAAAATTCCTTATTTTACATGTAACCCCCCATCTAAGTATCACGTGACTCAGAACTATAATTTCAAATCCGTACTATAAATTCTATAGCAACAGTGGGTATAGAATTTTATTAAGACAAATGTCAAATTATGAGTATATCCATTTGATTCAATAAGAAGATCTACTAAATTTTCATAGATAAAATTAAGTCAAAAAAAGTCAAGATTTTAATTTTTTTTAAAAAGGGAAAGATGTGACCTAAACTATCGACTTAAATGTGATAAATCATATCAAAATCAATATCTATATCATACCTTTAGGAGTATATATTTTATCTTATTCATACATAACTATCAAGTAATTCGAGGGAGAAGAAATTCCAAAAACTTAGGAAAGAGGAAGACCTTTAAGCATTGATTGGTGGTTCCTATGTTTACACCAAGCCTAGGTTCTTGAAAAAGGAGAACAGAGACATTTTTGGGTGAGTTTCATCTTGACAATTACTAATATGTGAACCTTGCCAATTCTAGCACTATTAGATTGTCACAATAGACCCCACATACTTCAAAATTTTCCTTCTCAAAGAATTAGACAACTTTGTTTTTTATATTACCATGCAAGTTGTCCTTGAATCCTCATTTGTCTCTTCGTTTTGTATATTCTTGAATCCTCATGAGCCATCAGCCTATCGTGTACGCCTTTGCTACAACGATGTTTGTCTCAACTTTTAAAACATGGATTGATTTGAATTTTGTTTCAATTGAGCTCTTAAGTCTCAACAAACTAGCCAAGAATTTGGTGCTAGGCCAATGCATATGCATATTTTATTCATTAAAAAGAGTATCTATGATATGAATTAAGACTTCATACTTGAAAGATTATTTAGATAATTAGATCAAATCGATCCCACGTGACATTTCTATAACGCATGTCAAAATAGCTTTTTACATATGTGATGGGTTTTGCATGCAAATGAACTTTTAGCACATTTAGCAAATAACTCTCTCTTTCATATGGAAAAACAAATTTGAAATTGTGTATGTATTGTGTTTTTCTTTTCCTTTTTGGGTTTTTCCCCCTCTTGTTATTTTCTTTTCTTTTTGTTGAGAGGGTGTTTGGGTGTGTTTGTTAACATACTTGTTGGGCGGCACCTCGAAACTAAGGCTAGAGTGTTGGTATGATCCTAGTCCTAGAAAATGAATCAATTAAAATAATCATATTTCTTTCTGAGATTTTGCAATCATATGGAAGTATTTCTTGTTATGGTACTCAATGAAAATAATCAAAACTATTATACCAATCCCAACAGGCATTCTAGTATTGTTTTCACATTTATAGTTTTATTATATAACTAATTTGAAGGCTCCAATTAATTGTAAGCCTTATTAACCGATACTTCGTTAGTGGATGATTTATGCGGGGTTTTTTCCAAATATTTTTCGAAGAACACCTAAAAAGCGTTCTCTTTTATGAAATATTCGATTCAATGATGATAAACCAATCACATAAGACTTGGTACCTTGGATATTGAAAATTAAGAGTATTAAAATGTGTCAACATCCATTAACCCCATCCAAACCAAAGATGCCCACAAAAGGCTAAAAGAACCAAAAAGAAAAACCTACGTCTAACTGAGATTATTTCCTTATTTTCACTCCACTTTAGGGTGCATGAAATTATTAACTGAGAGTTGTCGGTCTGACGGAGGACATGGCTCAAGATAGGAGGCTGTGGCGGGACAGGATTAAGGTCTCTGATTGTAGGGGACCAGCTCCATAGGGAGCAGTAGCTTAGGTAGTGTGGGGCGGGTAGGATTTTTTTGGCATTGCTTACCTGCAGGTCGTACTTTTCTGGGATGTGACGGCAACAAACGCCCCTGGTCTGTTGAGGTATGTCTCTGCTCCCCTTTTTATTTGATATCCGGAACCTTTTCTCTTCCTCTTTCTCTCACTCGGTAAATGGTTTTTGCAACCGGCAAATGGTTTTTGCAACCGTTTTTGCTATAACCCTTTTTCACAAACCTGTTTTTGTGGGTCTTATAGAATCAACCTCTCTATGGGTATGAATACCGGTAGAGGTAAGGTTGCCTACAACTGGATTTCCCCAGACCCCGCGAAAGCGGGACCCACACTGGGAGTTTGTTGTTGTTGTTGTTGTTGTTGTTGTTGTTGTTGTTGTTGTATATTTATATTCTTTATTGAATAAGTTTTCTAATGATATGCTATATGTTAAAATCTTATCTGCAACATACGAGATATATGTTGATAATCGAGACATATGTTGAAAATGTCACATATCTGCTATTTTACTTATATCTTGTTCCACACTTATCCAAAATTATGAAATTCATTTCATTAGAAATTAGATTCAATAAGATTAAAAAAAAATAATCACTCAAAGAGGGAGGACATATGTCAAAGTTATGACCAAGACAAGGTGAGCTACATAGCCTAAAGCACATATGACTTCTAGTTTAGTAGAGCCTATCTTGTTACTATTTTCTAACCTAATTTCTATAGACCCTAGTTGTCAACTCAACCTACTAGGAAGCCCTAGTCATGCAGCACCAAGCCCCTAAAAATCCTAGAAAACCCCGACCCTCTATAGCTCTAAGTACAACCCATCACATTGTCTTCAAACACACATTGAAAAACCTCAAAAGAAAAACCCTGAAAGAATACTGAAATATTCATAGGAGATAACTCTTCTCAAATTCATCCTCAAATCCCTCCAAGGCACGAATCAAGGCTTGAAGTTCTCGATCTCAGAGTTCCCTAAGCAGCTTAGACAGGTAACTTGAGGACGTAAATATTTCAAACCTACCTTTCTCTTTTCCCATTTTCTTCCTTCCTTTGTTTAGTTTTAGTTTAGATTTAAAGCATGTGATTTTTAAGTCCCTGGCCACTATAAATATTTATTTAAATATTTATTTGCTTTTTTTCCTTACTTTTTTTTTTGACATTTGTAACTGGCGTTATAATTTTCTATTTGCATTATTGTACTTAATATGTTGCATGCTTGTGTTTCTTTTAGTGTGATAGTTTTATTTTCCAATTTGATTAGTATAGGCCATCAGTGATAAGTGATCGCAAGCGACATTAGGGTGCACTCTACTCTTACATCGCACCATTGCCCCTAAATTTGAATCCTTTAGTTCATGCCAATGGAGTCACATTGTCCCCACATTAGGCACTCCTTTTCAAAAACCTTCTTCTACTAAACTTAAGTCCCTTTTGGTTATACCTTCGATTGAGGGGTTAGTAAAAGAAGTAAAATTATTTTTTGTCAATTTTTGACGAAATTGAGTGGTGACTTAATTTCTATTGATTTTTCTCAAAGTTCATAGAAATGATTGATTTTGGATCAGGGTAGAAAAGGAACATAGGTTTGTTCCTAGTCCAGGAGCACGTTTGTGTTCCTAGCTCAAGGATCAACGTGTTCCTACGCTGGTTGACCTCTTTTTCTTTTTACTTATTTCCATCTATATTAAACTTTTAACATGTTTCAGTCCAAAAATACTTTTAATATATTAAAGAAAAGCACGCCTAGTCGGTAGTCTAGCCATTCATGGCGGACCGTTAGGTGTATGCAGTGATCCTTATAATATCTAGTTAGCCCTTAAGATTGCAAATATGAGGAGTCATTTTGAAACCACATAGGATTATATTGCTAGAACAATTCCAATCGTATCGTTAATATGAAAAATTGCATGTATTTCATGCAAAAATGATACACAATATTTTATATAAAATATTCAAATAGTTTTTTTTTCCCCATACACAAAATAGGTCAACTTTTATTTAGGGTCGAAGCATGGCGGGGATTTTATTGATCAATTAAATCAAGCTCCGCCAAGGTTTGAATACGTGGAGGTGTAACATCCTTAAAAATTTGCTTATATCCATTATCGGGAGATAGTCTCATAGTTAAGTGTGCAACCACATTAACCCCCCTCCCCTGCGCGTTTTATATGGCAACAAAGTACAAAATTGAAACTAGGAATTAAACATCTAATCTCCTCGAACAGAACATCATTGGAAGCTAAACCCCTTACACCGAATAGTATTTTAAGAATTAGGTCAAGTTCGTTGCTCTTATCACCACCCTCTAAAACGCTTCATCTCTTACATCTTTAAGAGCCAAGTGCACCACAACAAACTCCACCTCCTAGCCAAGGGCCATTTACACTGAACCCCCTGCACCACTGCCACAAGCACCTTCACCGCTTTGTCCTTTAGCCCCACACTCTATCTGGATTCTCTATTGTTGAGATTAGGAGCATTTTAGTTACCTTTGATCTAGGCACTAGGATGTGGAAATCAAAAGGGGAGAGACATACTCTTTTGACTGGGTTGTTTCCTATAGCCTTCTTATTAGAGGTGATGTAGCCCTTCACCATCTTAATGGAACCTTCAACTAGCCCCCTCTGGCAATGCCTCTCTTTCCCAAAGATAAACTCGTTCCGTGCAAACCACATAGCCTAACCAATTGCAGTGAAACCACACACTCTTAATTATCCAATTGCACTAACAACCACTGCATTTTTTTTAAAAAAATTATCTCTTTCAACATTGTTGACCACCTGACCTTGGGAAGCATATCCTATAACTCAACAGTACTTTGACAAGTAAAGATGGTGTGATTGATTGTCTCTGGTTCCTTCTTACACAAGTTGCAACATTTGTCACCCACAATATGGCGTCTTCTTAGTTCCTATTTAATCGATGGAATGTTACTTGCTCTCCACATAAAATGCTTTACCTTTGGTGGTAAACTTAGACCCCTGAGGGTCTCCACTTTCCACAATAGGGAACCTTGTGGACCATGAGTCGCCCTCTAAATTTCTAGGTGCTCTATTTTTTTCAAGCCAATAATTAGACTTTTCTCGGTTGATTTGCATATATTGTTTGGTAGACTAGGTTGGTTGCACTTTGTGACTTTGCAAGAGCTGATTTATGAATGACTTGTTTGATTGTTCATGAGCTCTCTTGTGGTGGATTTGAACGAGATGTTTAGGGATGATATTGGGTGCATTAGGCTTTAATTATTCAATCACACTTTTGAGCTCAACCATGCTCGGTTCAATAAGCTTTTCCAACTTCCTAATGATGGTGTCTTTGCCCTTGTCCATGATGACTACAACCAAGGTAGTTTCTGGTTCACAATCACCTACTCTAGGCGAAGGTATGAGGCCTAATCTACCAAAGCCACATGGATTTGCAATTTTATGCTCCGCTACCTCTAGTGCCTCACAGCAAACCATGTGTTTACTTGTGCCGATAATCAGAATGGGGTATGCAAGGGGGAGCTATTCATCCTTTGGGCAGCATTAGATAACAAGACTGTGAATACTAGGGCTTTTATAACGACCTAACTCGAGGAACAACCCCAATCTTCTAAGGTCGTTATAGCTACAGGGGGTTTCATCGCCATTATTGCTTGGGCTTTAGGATTTGGTCGCCAAAGTTGACAACTCAGCGATATCGTGCACTCTTGGGCATATTGATGTAGTTACATGCATCAATGTTAAGCTCTTTTGAGCAGTTGATGAGGGGACAACTTTGGCTCAACCATCATGGTTGCCTCCTTTTTGCCCTCCAGAACCAAGAGAAAACTACCATCGCTAGCCCCCTAACCTTATATGTGATGATGATGTGGATTGTAAGTTTGAGGGAGAGGTGTCCCCCAATGAGGTCTTTGATGATGAAGAGGTACCAAGAGGCGGTGGAACTCGGAGGATAGCCATTTTTGATCCCGGAACTGGACTGTCTAGCACTGGTACTTACGGGGCGGTTGCTTCCAGTGCTGTGGGACCTTCCATGTGTCCAAACCATCCTGGACCCCTTAGATTAGCTACATATAGAGAATTAGGAGATCCTCCAGAACTAAAGAAGCATGACGCACCTGGTTCATTATACTTATGAATAGCAATGGTGATTGTACCTTCCTACTGATTGGACGCCCTGAGAGCCTCTCGGTCCCTATTGAGCTCGGTAAGTCTTTCCCCATCCTTTTGTTTTGCTTGCATGCACCTTTCATTAGGGGCAATGAATGACTTAAGCATGGGAGGTGAGCTGGCCTTTAGCTTATGGTTTATGTTGGTCTTGTGTGGCTACTTGATTGGTTATGTCATCTTATTGGCCATTGTGATTCTTATAGTGAGAAATGGTGGGTAATGGCACATGTATAACCCTTATGTGAAGGCAAAAAGTAGTTTTGTGTGGCTACTTGACTGGTTATGGCATCTTATTGGCCATTGTGATTCTTGTAGTGAGAAATGGTGGGTGATGACACATGTATAGCGCTATACATGTCCCTTGCATACCTTTCATGGCATTTAGTTAGGATAATATTCAGGCCATCATACTAGTTTGCATCAGAATAGTTTGGCTTTCATCTCTTACATGCATATGCATCTAAGGTAGATCATACCCTTATATTGTATATAGTTCTTATTGCCTTTGCATGATGGCTCACAAAAGGAAGTAAGGTGAAATTGAAATCAACATTAGTAGATGAGGTAAAATTCTTCCTTTTTCTCTATTTGTTTCCTTGTTGTGAGGTAATCTTTAGTGCTTTGTAGTTTTGTTTTTGTTTTTGTTTTTAAAAAAAAGGAAAAAAATCGAGGTGGATTTGGTTGTGAAAACCCCTTCGATGATGATATTTGAGGGTGATGATTTGGATTGATAGTTGTGGTGATTCATGACAAATGAGACTCAACTGGGGCAAAATCTTGTGAATTGGATTGTCTATGTGCTTTTGTATTTGCCTTCGAGAATTATTGTGACATGAATTGTTGAGCTTTAGTAATTGGCCAATCACTTGAGCTAGTTTCTAGATCATGGTAGAAGAACGTGTAAGACTATTGAGCCTATAATGATTAGTCATTCTATATAGTCTTAAACCTTCTTTCATGAGTGTTCAACCCTCTCCTGTATGCATCTCTAGGACCTAATCTAGCTTTCTTCAAAATTATGTTGGACATGTGCATAGTGTCGATATGATTAAGGCATTCAATTGATTTACAAACCACATGATCCAAAAAAGCCACCATACGGTATTATAACTCATTTGCTAGCCCTTTTGAGCTTTTCCTGGTGTTTGGTTCACCAACACCTACCTAACTCTTGGCCTGAAACGTGCTACCCTATCCGAAGCCAAGTTAGTAGAGCAATGTTATGATCCATGTAGAGCAATTTGGGATTTATGCCTATTGGCGTATCTTGATGGTTTGTCATCATTGTTACTTGATTTTCAAGATTGGGAGTTGAAACTTTGCTTAACTCTTGCCATCCGTTTACCATTTATTGAAAAAAGAAAAAAAAAGGAAAAGTGATTATAAAATGTTTGGCATAGGGAATCTCCAATAAAATTATTTCAACCCCTTTCTAAACATACATTTGTGGGATAGTGGTGATGATCATATGATGATGTGTAGTGGATGTTGATTGCTCTATGCTTGGCTATTTAGCCATGTTTCCCAAATCATCCCTCCTTAACCTTAGCCTTAACCCCGCTACAAACCTTGAAAAGTCCTCATGACTGACACTTATGAGATATGATCTTAGTGATTGAGAGTTGAGAGTTGCGCCAAGCCTATGGTAGTATGCATGCATTGAGAGCGACTTTGAGTGATTGTTTTACCTTAAACACATGAAATGAGCGTTTCATTTTATTCCTAAAGGTGAGATTCTACCTGTCTTACTAGCTCACTAATGGCTAGGGGGAGCGATGACATGTTTAGTAATTCAATACAATGTGCTTAGCCTGGTGATCCTTTGACTTGTTGAAAAAGTGAAAGTTTCGCCTCGGCTGAGTTTCTTGGTTGTGAGTTGTCATGTCTATTGATTTGATTACTATTGCTTGCTTGATGAGGTTAGTATTTTGAGGCAAGTCTTTCCCCGTTAACCCATTGATTGATAATCTTGCTTGGGGACAAATAAAGGATAAGCATAGAGAAGTTGGTAAGCCTCTATTTTGACTTTATTTTAGCCACATTTGGCCCCGCTTTCCCATTATGTTTATGATTAGATCTTCATAAGAAAGGGTCAATTTCACCCCCTTTGGTCCATGTTCTACTTATAAAGTGGTTTTTCTTATTTTCATGAGTTTTTGGCAAGAAAGAAAGGAATTCACAGGTTTCGATAGAAAGGAAGACCATAAGGACGAGTTTTGAGAAAGAAAAGAGGTCCATTGAAGTTCCAGGGGCTAGAAAAGTAAGACTGAAGAGCCCAAGAGAGTGCATGGTTGGTCATGCATTATGACGCAACCGTGCAAAAATCCTGCAACAAATCCTGCACTTCACTAGACTTCGTGTTACTGAATAGTTTTTTGGACTTTATGTTCAGTTATCTTTAGTGTATCTTAGAACACTTCTCTAGAGGCAATTTTAGGGTTTATTTGGGAGATTTCGAAGGCTCTTTTGCATTAAGTTTATGATCCTTGAATAATATTGGATGATCATTATTGCTTTTAATACAAGTTTGTTCCTCACTTCTCTTTTATTTTATTATTGTTTTTTTCTAGGTTCTCGTATTCATCTATGTTTATGAAATTAGGTTTTGGAATTATTGTTCTCAATATGTCTAAAGACTAAATCCCTACCTTGGATTGGGAGTAGCCCCTATTATGCTGGATTGATTCATGATTTAGGCTTTTGTAGATTTTGCCCAAGTATATGGTTTGGATTCTCACATTGCACATAGTTGCTTGAATGAAAGTCTTGAAAGAGAATATTTTCACTGTTCTTAATTAGGATTTAGGGGAGCATCAAAAGTTAAAACCTTCATCTAATGTGTCTTTGCAAGCAATACTACAAAAACACAGCTGATCTGCGACGGAAATACCGACGGGAAAAGTTTGTTTTTCCGACGGGAAAAGTGCTTTCCGACGGAAACTCCGATGGGATTGGGCTCGTCGCAGAATTTATCCCGACGGAATCCGACGGGTGTCCGACGGCATTTCCGATGGAAATATCCCGTCGGACATCCCGTCGGACAGGCCTGCAGCATCGGAGGAAGCGAAGATCGAAAATGGGGGGAGGGAATTTCGGATGGAAATTCCCGTCGTAATTCCCGTTGGAATTCCCTTTTTTTTAAAAAAAATTTTTTTTTTAAAAACAATTTTGTTTAAAAAAGAAATTTTCGGATGAAATTGTTTTTTTATTTAAAGAATTGAGAATCCGATAGAGAAGCTAATTTGTAGGAAATTTTTCTTGAAAATCCAAAAAAAAAATTACGCAAAATTAATATGCGCGTAACAATATAATTACCATGATAACATTGTATAGATATTTCTGTCAAAAGAAACATGCTGAATTAAATATGAAGTACGACATATATAGGAAATTGTTTAAAATGTGCACAAATTACTAAACTATTCGGAGTCGGATAAATTTGTGGGATCATCATCGTTGTCATCTTCAGAGTCCTCTTCATCGTCGGGATTCAAATTAATCTGGCTGGAGGAGCCTGCACTTTGACCTTTGAAAAATCTTAAAACTTTTTTCAGCATTCGCTCTGTCTTCCCCTGCTTCTTGGCTATTTGAGTTATAGCCTCTGCTTGCTTGGTTATGCTCTCATTGAAGAGTTGTGCTTGTTGTCTTGGATCAAAATGCTCAGTTGATGAGTGACGTGCAGCTGCAATAGTAGCCGATTTTTTCAACTTGACCCCCTCTACGCCAAAACCGTATACACGGCCCTTCTTGTCGAGATTTTCTTTAATCCAGAACTCCTCTTGGGTCATAGGTGGCAGTTGAGAACCCCCTTGAGATGCAGTTTGGGAGTACTCCTGCCATTTGTTCTGATGATCCTCCTGAAAATATACAACATAAAACTATTTTAAATCAAACCTGCAATTGTCACATATGAATTATCTGTAAATAGAATGTGTGAAACTTACATATTTTTTGGCAGATTTTTTGTCCACAAAAGCTTTGTCTTTCACCTTGCAGTGAGTGTCCTTGAATAAATCCTCACACGTGGGCTCCCTACCTAATATTTGGGTCTGAAAAACAAAAGTAAATCGCAATTAAATATAAGCGATGATGATGAACGAGGACCTCAACCCATATCATGCTTTATATATAACAAATATATTTATTAATAATCAAATTTCTTACCAAACGCCTTTTCCTTTCACTAATCGGAATTGAGCCACATGTATGCAACAAAGGACCAAAACCTTCAACATCACTCAATCTATTCTTCTTGTTTTGTTCACTCAATTTCTTGAAGTTGTCACTGTCACTCCAATGTTTGAGCATATCATTCCAAACACTATGCGGTAACCACTTCGGTTTTTTGTTGTACTTCCTAGCGTATCCTAGAATGTCCCTGAGTCGAGTGGCACCTCTGTACTCAAAGTTACGCCGTATCTGACTTTCGTTGTCTGGATGCCAGTAGTAGTGTTTCTGCGGCAAAATTGAAGTATACATATTAGTAATCAAACATTCCAAATTAACAATCTAATCACGACTTTGAAATTTATTGCACAGATAATTATGAACCTTGAACTCATTGAACCAAATGTCTCTTTGAGATTGTGGAACTTCCCCCCACGTGGTCCAAGGACGTGGGTACTTACCTGCAAAGCTTTCGACTATTTTCTGAACTACACCCTGATATGGAACAAAACTAAGAACACAAAAAGAATTGGTTAGTAATAAAGATTACACGTATGAAAAGAATATGAGACGTGAAGAAGTTGCAAACTTCATAATAAACTTACGTGTCACCATTAGGTTGTAAATATATCTTATTGTTGGTGGTCGATGTGTCACTTTCAGGTGTAGAACTGTATCTATCTCTTCCTCCCCCTTCATTGCGGACCCCTTCGTTGTGTACTGACTGACTTGGCATTCTAGGTTGCCCTATAAAATGACTACTGTTGAAATGCGGACTAACAGTACCGAACTGTTGATAAACTAATAGAGTAGATGAACCACCACCCATGTAAGGAATATTTGGTTGAATTGGTGTTTGCATACCCGCACCAAAGAAAGGTGGTTGCAGGTGGGATTGCTCATTCATACTACCAAAATAATTTCCGAATGGTTGACTTGGATCAAGAAAACCTCCAAACATTCCACTAAAGGTGTTGGGGTCATAAGTTTGATCTGCAGGATCATACTGTGGAGTCGGTTGTGGTACTCCTCTACCGGCATCACTCCTGGCCGTTCGACCACGACCACGTCCACCATTGTTTCCAGACATCTAAAAAATAAGAATAAAAAAATAAAACCGCGCCATTTTTGATACTATTGTTAGTGAAAAGTTACAGTACATACAGACAATTTTTTTTGAGTTTGCAATAAAAGAACGCTTTATATACATATGCATAAATATCCATATATACAACAAAACAATTCAATCAATCATGGTTGGACGCATTGTCATCGTCATCGTCATCATCACCACTTTGCACTGCCGTATTTTCATCATGACCCTCATCAGTGTCTTCTTCTTCATCCTCCCATTCACCTTCTTCATCATCTTCATCACCATCATCATGTTCACCATTCCCATCATCATCATCATCATCACCCCAATCATGTTCATCAACATCATCAGCCTCTGCAGTTTCATCGACTAATGTGCTTACTATGACATTGTCAACGTTCATGTTTGTCATTCCAAACTGTTGATAGGCAAGTTCTAGGTTTTCTTTATCTTTAGGAGCACCGCGAGGTTTGTTTGGTATAGCTACCCACCAATTCGCTTTTCCTGATATCCCCTTAGGGTACTTAACATATACCACTTGGGTTGCAACATCAGCAAATATGAATGGGTCATACTTTCTGTAACGTCTGGTATGATTCACCTCGGGATATGGGGTAAATTTAGGGTAACGTAATCCCCGAGGAACATCCAGGTCAAACCACTCACAATTGAAAAGAACACATTTTTTAATTGGCTCACCCGTGAATTCAACACGAACAATTTCGTGAAGTACACCATAATAATCCCCTGAGACTTCGTCACCTTCCCCAACTCCTTTGACACAGATGCCACAGTTATATGTTGCTTTACCTTCATTTCTGGCCTTGGTATGAAACCGATAACCATTAACTTTATATCCAGAGAAACACTCCACCACCGTAAGCGGCCCATGAGATAAGTTCACCAAAAAATCTTGCCTCTCATCATTAAACACCCGATAAGAATTGACCTGCGGAGAGAAAAAGAAGGCAACCCTCTTCAGAATTACACAAATGTGTTTTGGAAGTTGAAGATTACTTATGACAAATTACTTACATTACACTCGAACCACTGTGCGAAATTTGCCTCGATGAACAAGTCCACTTCCGCATCACTCGCACTTGGATTATGACCGCGAAACTGATGTTTGAACCAACTGTAATGTTTAACAAATGAAACTATTTACTTATTATTCGACAATTATTAAGTATTTAAATGAAACTTTCAGTAACTGATGTACTTACTCCAGATATGGTTGCACTTCACCACAGTTCAGTAAAATGTGAAGGCGAGCGACACGGTACTCCGCCTCAGTGAGATATCTTCAGCCTCGATTCCCAAATGGAGTACCCTTACGGTTGAACACCGATAGCGTTGACATTTGTGATTCAGGCTGTTGCATACCCTCGTTACGCCCTATACTTGGGCTATCCAAGCTTGACTGAAAATAGTACTCAGCGAAATGTTTTATCTCAAACGCCAAGTATGCGTGAACCATAGATGCTTCAACACGGGCTTTATTCTTTGCCATCGGTTTCAACCAACCAAAGTACCTCTCAAAAGGATACATCCATCGATATTGAACAGGGCCACCCAACAAAGCTTCTTCGGCTAAGTGAATAGGCAAATATTCCATGACATTCCAAAAATCGGGAGGGAACACAGTCTCCAATTTACACAGAATTACAGCAATATTCTTGTGCATCTCTTCCAGCATGCTTACTTGCAGCTCACTAGAGCATAGGTTTCTGAAAAATTCACTCAATTCGACCAAGGGTCCCAACACATCATCCGGAAGAGCAGCTAAAGCTACCTGAAGAAGATTCTCCAAAAACACATGATGGTCATAGCTTTTCATATTTTGCAACTTTGTGTTAGATGGATCCACCCAGTTGCCCACATTTGAGCAATAACCATCAGGTACATGGACCTCCCGCAACCATTGACATACAGCCCTTTTTTGAGGTAGCGATAGTGCAAACTTGGCTTTTGGCTTACACAATCTATCATTTGACCCTCTTGTAGCCAAGTCCAACTCTTGCCTGCTACACAAAATGGACATATCCATCCTTACTTTGATGTCATCCTTCGTTTTTCCCGGAATATCCATGACTGTGTTTATAATATTTTCACAAAAATTTTCTCAATATGCATCACATCAAGGTTATGCCTCAGAAGTTGATGCTTCCAATACGGCAACTCCCAAAAGATACTTTGCTTTGTCCAATTATGTTCATTCTCCTCAAATCCCGAAATTTGGAAATTGATATCTGTAGTCACTTTAGGCAAAGTGGATACAGTATCAGACAACATCTCACCAGGAATCCTTCGGGGAGGGCCAGTGTGTATGCTCTTCCCTTTACGAAAAGCAACTTTGTTAGCTCTAAAACAATGATTCCGAGGCAAGAACCGACGATGGCAATCAAACCAAGATGGCTTTCGGCCATACTGTAACTAAAATGCACAATTCTGATGCATACAAACCGGACATGCTAGCAGCCCATGAGTACTCCATCCAGATAACATACCATATGCGGAAAAATCATTGATAGTCCACATCAATGCGGCATGCAATCTAAAAGTTGCACCGCTTGATACATCAAATGTTTCAACCCCAACATCCTACAACAATTTCAACTCATCAATTAAGGGTTGTAAGTACACATCAATCCTGTTCTTCGGATTTGCTGGACCTGGAATAATGCAACTTAAAAACATGTATGGGGTAGTCATACACATTTCGGGAGGTAAGTTGTAAGGTGTTACCACAACCGGCCACATCGAATACGACCTTTCAGATATGGAAAATGGTGTGAAACCATCAGCACAAAGACCTAACCTCACATTCCGAGGTTCTGCAGCGAAGTTTGGATACTTTTGGTCGAAATGCTTCCAAGCTAAACCATCTAAGGGATGGCGGAGAACACCCGACTCTTAGCGGTGCTCATCATGCCATCTCATATGGACGACAGTCTTTTTGGAGGTATACAATCGTTGCAGTCTTGGAATTAAAGACAGGTACTGCATTTTTGCATATGGTACATCCTTACGACCTCGTTGGTTGGAGTTCTTCGGTAAGTGTCTTGCATGTCCACAAAATTTGCATGCGGATAAACTCTCATCTTCTTTATAGTAAAGCATGCAACCAGTTGGACAACAATCAATTTCCTGAACATCCATACCCAAGTCTCTCACTTTTTTCATTTGCTGATGATAATTTTTGGGAATGCCACTTTCAGAAGGGCACACATCTCTCATCAGGCCAACAACTTCATTGAAACAACGTTGAGACATATTGTGTCCCGATTTAATACTCAGTAGCCTCACAGATGTTTCAAGTTCAGTTATATCACACCCTTCATACAAAGGTCTCTGAGCAGATTCAAGCATAGTGTAAAAGGCCTCAGGATTTACGTCATACAGACTACTCATGTTCATTTCATTAGCTTGGAACGCAGCATGCACCATATTTTCCATATCATTATGATCGTTGTGATCATAATCAGAATTCATAGAATGTGAACTACTTGCACCCCCAACTTCCGAAGTATCTTCTTCTCCATGACTCGTCCAAAACCAATAACTTTTCACAAATCCCTTTCTATACAAATGGGACTTTACAACGTCAGGTGCAAAATATTGCATATTCTTACACTTGACACATGGACATCTATAAACTCCATTAATTTGATACTCCTCCTGATTTCGTGCAAATTCATCAAACATATTAACTCCCTCCAACCACTCCTCTCTAAGTCCATGTCCATTAGGATTTCTTCTTCTATACATCCATTGACGATGCAACGGCCCATCCATATGTTCCTAATATGAATTCCTTAATTGTTACGTACACTACATTTAATTGTAATTAAATTCTTGCACAAATGAATTCAACGTGTTTATAATACATGTACGAATTACATTAAAATATATTTCACAAAATTAAACATACTTAACATACTTAAACAATTCAACGAAACATTAAAGACAGTACGTATTATTTGGAAAAATAAATGTCATCGAACATCAAAACATGAAACACCAAACCAAAAAAATCACGCAGTTAACATTATTAAACCATTTATGAAAACGAAATACACATAATACACATACTGTTTAATTATTCAAAATAATACACGTCCCATATTCAATCAGAACACATTCAAAACAAAACTATTTAATATATCATAACACACCTAATTAAGCATAACACTTCATATACTTATATAATAAAAATTACACACAAATGCAATTATTACTTCGTACTTCATTGAAATAAATAAATCCCAACCAATTTAATTACATATATTACAATTCACATACTTACAAAACGTAAATATATATATCACAAACCAAAGAAAATATTCATGTACTTATGAAATTTAAAGTATTTCCTAAACCAAAACACATTACACATGTGTAACATACTTCAACATTTCGTAACAATTTAATTACATATGTGAGCAACAAATAAATTTTGTATTAAACCAAAAAAATGATTTTATGATGGAAAATCCGACGGAAAATGACTGTAGGAAAAAGTCCCCTAGACCCGCTGGTTTCGATGGAATCTCCCGTTCGTCGGACACATTCCGACAGAGAGAGACAGCCATCGGGAAGCGGGCCAACGGAGTAGGCGACGGAAGCCGACGGATATGTGGAACGAAACATTCAATGTAGCACCAAGAAAATCACCATCTTTTAATGGCAATTCAATGTTCTCTCCAATAACATTGGGTTCGGTTACTCATTTCAAAGATGATGATTTTCTTAGTGCTACACCGAATGCAGCGATCAGTTGAGGCAGTGAAGGGGCTAATTTCGAGGGAGGAGCGAAGGATGTCGGACGACCGCAGAGCGCGGCGATAGTGGCTAGAAGAGGGCGGCACTGGCTAAGGTGTAGACAGAAAAAGGTTTTTGTGTGTGTGTGGAGTGTCACATTGCTCGAGCAATCGGGTTTTTGAAGACAGTGGACCACTTCACCTTATTGGATGTTTTTTAAAAAAAATTCAGGAAAAAGTGTCATCTGACGGAAAATTTCGTCCGGTCACTTATTTCTAAGAAAAACGCAAAAAAAAAATGAAGACACCGACATTCCAAATAAGTTCAAAATTACACATTTTCAACGTCAATGCGTGTCTGTTGGAAAATCCGCCGTACAATTCCGTTGGAATATTCCTTCCAACAGGCATTTCCTAAAAAAAACCTATCACTTCTATCCGACAAAGAGAAGTTTCAAAAATCAGGTGAGCCGACAGAATATTCCGCGAAAATCCGACGGAATATGACCAATCCGTCGGAGTTGTACACGGAAATTGGATCCATCGAACAGTCCGTCAGTGTAATTTTCCTTCGCCATTTTCCGTCGAACAAAGCAAATTTTTTAGCATGTGCACGACTCAAAAAACGCACATTATTCACATATTCACCAAAATTTAATGCACACGACAATTCAAACAAAACACGCACTTAACATTGTTAAACCATTTACCACAACGAAACTTATATTAAATTAGGATTTTATTAAATTAGAATTATTTCACATGCTGTTTAATTATTCAGAACAATATACGCTAAATATGAAATCAGAAAAATATAGTACTTTTTCCTTATCATAAAAAAATCTCACAACACCTCAAACAAAACACTTAATGTAACTACACATGAATGCTATAAATAATTAATTTCACATAACAATATTATTTTTCTACATAAATCTTATTAAATAACAATAACAAATGACACCATCGATTACCCACCTCATCTAATTAAACAAACCAAACGAAATAATTACTATTCACATACTTACTAAACTTATATTAATATACAGTCAACATACATACATAAATTCAAAAGAGGAACAAAAAATGCAAACATACTTTAAAATTCATACATCTTTAACGTACATAACTTTTTTGTGACATAACTTACATCCATATATATGTTACGAACAAATAAATTTTACACTAAACCAATCGAATCATTTTAAAAATTAACTAACATTCAAGAAAAAACATATTATTCGCATAACCACCCAAAAATACATAAATTCACAAAAATAACAACAAAATCAAACATACTTTAAAATTCATACACGTTTAACGCATTTAACCTTTGTGGTGACATGTACATATTTATTATATAATATTTCACTTATTCAAATAAATACACTCCAGAAATGAAATAGAAATTTAAGTAAAAAATTAACTACGTCTCAAAAAACACATAATATTCGCATATTCACCAAAACATACATACTTTCAGTAAAATAACAATAACATTAAACATACCTTAAAAAACATACCAACAACTACATTTCATATCAAACCAACCAAATCATGTAAAAAATTAATTACGTCTCAAAAAAGGCATAATATTCGCATATTCACTAAAACATACATACTTTCAGTAAAATAACAACAACATTAAACATACCTTAAAAAACATTCGAACAACTACATTTCATATTAAACCAACCAAATCATGTTAAAAATTAACAACATCTCAAAAAAGGCATAATATTCACATATTCACTAAAACATACGTACTTTCAGTAAAATAACAACAACATTAAACATACCTTAAAAAACATTCGAACAACTACATTTCATATTAAACCAACCAAATCATTTTAAAAATTAACTACATCTCAAAAAAGGCATAATATTCGCATATTCACCAAAACATACATACTTTCAGTAAAATAACAACATTAAACATACCTTAAAAAACATACGAACAACTAAATTTCATATTAAACCAATCAAATCATGTAAAAAATTAACTACGTCTCAAAAAAGGAATAATATTCGCATATTCACCAAAACATACATACTTTCAGTAAAATAACAACAACATTAAACATATCTTAAAAAACATACATGGTTAACATATTTAACGTTTTATAATAACGGAACTCATTTTATTTAAATTATTTACAAAAACATATTAAACACGCTTGAAATACTTAATTTAAAATAACAAACATAAATATAACTTTAAAATTTTAAAACGAAACAATTTCGACTAACCTTCAAACACGGAATATCAAACGGATTACCGGCGTGAAAAGCCACGGGGCGGCGGCGACGGCGGTGGGGCGCGGCGGCGACGGCAGTGGGGCGCGGCGGCGACGGCGGCGGGACGGAGGCGGCGGCGCGGCGGCAATGAACAGTAACAGCGGCAACCAGAAATCTGACACGGTCACAATTGACAAATTTAAAACATGCAAAATACCAAATAACTAAACTAATTTAATTTTAAACAACTTACTAACGAAACAAAAAACTTACCGATTACAAAAATCTTCAACCTTCACTTTCTCTCTCTTCCCTCTCTTCCTCTTTGAGACCTTCTCTCTCTAAATTTTACAAACTACCGAACGCGAACGCCATCTCCCCAAATTTATAAACGAATGCGAACGCCCGCTCGTCGAGATCTGCGCAAAGTACCCGACGGATTCCGACGGAATCCGACGGAATTCCGTCGGAATTTCCGACGGAAAATGCTTCCGTTGGAAATTCCATTGGAATTCCTGTTTCCCGTCGGTCCCCGCTTGTTTTCCCGTCGGTCCTCTCTGACATTTCCCGACGTTTGTCCAGCCCGTCGTGTTTTCCGTCGGAGATCCACTGCATTTTTGTAATTAGAATTCTTAATATGAGAATAATTAGGTTTTGAATTGAGATTGTTGATGACTCAATCTTATGGTCTTATTGATTTTAGTTTCATGAAAATAGATGATTAGGGTTGATTTGGTCAGTCTAATGACTTTTAAAAGAAGATGAAGATGAATTTTAATTTGTAATTTATCTACTCCAAACATTTAGTTTAGCAATTGATTCATAAACCATAATAGCGTGGTGAATTCTAACCTGAGTTTTTTATTGTATGTTGTTAGGTTCAACCCTTCATCACTCAGTAGTTTGTAACTGATTCGAGTTAACTACACTCAAAGTGACTATTTGCCTAGATTGAGTGTCAAGATCAGTTGTGATAATTGAAATCAAGTTCCCTATGGACAGGACCCATACTTGCAATTGCTAATTGGCACCGTACACGTGGTAATTTACACAACATTACCTATGACTGGTTATGGGATGAACATTTTTATAGTGAACTTTAATGAATGTGAGGGTGATTAATAATTCATTTAGGATTTATTATGATAAAAGTCATCACTTGCAAATTGTGAGCACTCCAAATTAAGAAGTCACTTTGGTATAAATTATTAGTTTTATCAAAACCTTCAAAAAGTTGTATCTAGAGGAGTCCATCTCTACATAATTGTTGTGTAAGAAGGTCTCACCTAATAATTTGTTTGCTATTCTTTATCTGTAAGAATAAATTAAATCAGAGACATTTGGTTTCAGAATGGCAGATACTATTCCCATTGTTGATGCATTGAATATAAAATATCTTCATACCCAAAATATGTTGACCCATAATATGACCAGTGGTCGTATTTTTGAAATCCGTGGTTATATTCAAAATATTAAGTAGCAGAATATTCTTTGGTCATATTCAAGTAAATTCTTCAGTCGCCTTTGTTCGAAGTATTTTGTCCCACTTTGATGGGTTTTTCAATTAGTATTTTACTCTCGAATTGTGATCTAACTTTATGGATTACAAATGCTATTATAACAAATTATATAGAATATTTTCCTTTTAGTATCCCTAATTATCTAATATCAATCAAATAGGCATCAAGAAAGAAAAGGGTATACATAAAATAAATTTGACAAATTACTCTTTCCTCTAGTTTTCTCATAAGAGTTGTACTTCCACTTTGATTTGATCTTAGATGTTCAGCCAAGCTTGACTCCGATGATGATGATAAAAAGTGCATTAATGATTGTTGCTCTCAAAACAACTTCTTGTACGACTTTGACACTGCATCCAATCAAACATATAATTTACATGATAAATTTTTTTACTAGAAAATTCACAGACCAATTAGAGAAAACGATATTATTGCAAGGAGGGTAGCCCTCTTTCATGTGACTTTATCCCTTATTATCATTATTGTTACAATAGGATGGATAGTCATAGCTTGCCTAGATTAAACTCTTCTATTCTAATTAGTTGACTACGTGACTTACATTTCAAAGAAGCCTTATCTTCAGGACAAAGATTCCAAACCCTTGAGTTGTGTTTATAAGCTTTCCCCTTACAAAATCAAGGAGTTTAGAAATATAAATCTATCATGTGGGTCCAAATAAAGAAATCATCAAAGATATGCTTAAACTTGCTGACTCAGGCGGGGGCCCCCCCCCCCCAAAAAAACCCAAAAAAAAAACTTGCATTTTTTTTAAAGTGGGGTTGCAATTAAAAACTTGCTGAATATACTACAAAAAGTCGTACAAGTTAATAAGGCCCAATGATATTTTGTATGTGTACACCGACAATTGGTAGTAGTTATAGACCACAATATATTATCCTGTTTTTCGACATTTAGCATTTGCTTCATCTCTCAAACCTCATCTTAGCCGTTCCTTCCCCTTCTTTGGGCCGGGAGGAAGGACAAGTAATTCTGTCTCTCTCTCTCTCTCTCCGTCGACCCTTGTCGTCCCTTCTCTCTCATCCATTTCCTTCCTCCCTGTCTTCTCCTTCCTTCTTCCTATTTGGGTTAAGGTAATTTTTTCTGAAGCGTCTAAAGTTGGCTGTGTTTTTGCAATTTTTGAGTTCCTGCCTTGTTGTTTTAGCTATCCCAATTAGGGTTTACTTTTCTTTTTTTTGGGGGGTGGGGGGGTGGGTTGGTGAATGCTTTTCTGCTGCTCTATTTGTTTGTTTTTTCCCTTTTTTTGATTGATTATTACTGGGTTCCCTTTTTGGGTTGGTCGATAACCTTTGCAGCTTTTTGTTAGCTTATGGAATTGTGCTTATGTCGATTGTAAGTTATTTGCTTTTTGTGCTTAGCTCTTTTCTCAATCTGGGTTTGTTGAGATTTGGATTAGAGCAGATGTTCTTGGTTTCATGTCGGCTTATGTATTTATCATTTGTTTCAAGTTGTTTATTGTTTTTGACTCCTTAATTGTTTTCACAAATAAGATATATATTTTCTTCAGACTTGAGATGATGATGATGCTTTTAGAACACGGAAAGTCAAATGGTTAAGCAAAACCAAGGGTCAGTTCTGTGTTGGTGAAAGCTAATTTGAAGTTCAGGGAAAGGGAATATGTGTGTATAACCAGCTTATGTTGTTTCCAACGAGGAGTATGAGTGGTTATATGAAGTTATTTGATTTGTAGTTATGCTGGTTAGGTTGAGATGTTATGTTTTTGCGTTGGTGTCATTGCTTTTCTTAGATGGTTCTCTTGGGAAGAGGTTTATTTTATCGGGTGCATATTAGCTCAGATGGTTTGAAGATGGTGGTTTAGGATGCTTGAAGGAGAATTCTTCAATTTTGATGCTTGAATGTGTGCTTTGTCATGTTTAGTCATTTTGATATTCTTTGATGAGGCTTTGGGAGCATCACTGCTTCTCAATTATCAACATAATTTTATGTGAAGATTCACATTTTAAGGACTAGAAAGCAATTCGTCCTACCTAAAATACAGTAACAGTAGATCTAGAGCTCTGGACCAAATATTTATCATGGTTTTTGAGTCTCCTTTGCAGACTTGTCATCATTGTACCTTTGCTGTATGACCCGAGTAGACGGTTACTTTTCACTCTGTGAAATTGTGATTCTTGTTTTGACTTCTGCGGTTCATTCTAGTGATTTGTTTGTTAGATTATGGAAATGCAGCTGCATATCAGACATAATATGTGTTTTTTCGACTATGTTGGTTTTAAGTAGTTTGAAAATATTTTTAATTGTTCCTCATGCTGTTTTGATAGCATTTTCTTTTCTAATTGTGGGTTTCTCCAGAAGAACCTTTCTACTAGTTTCTGACTTGTCTTGTTTAACACTCCGCTTCCTCCAGCACTGCTTATAGCAAATGCACTTCTAGTCGTAGGAATACTCCTATTACTGGGAGTATTGCGTCAAGGCCATTTATGTTGTGGTATTAGTAGTATCAGTTGGAGTAGTTGCGTCATTGCTTATGGCCTTAACTTCCACATTGTGCGAGTTCACAAGCATAACACTTATCTGCTTGCATGCCATGCCTTTGCTGTCAAGTGCAGATTGTCTGGTAGTAGCCATGGCCGGGGCACTGCTTCAGTCAACTAATATTCCTGCTACATTTGCCTATCAAAGAGGTGGCCAATTTCAAAAGTCTGGAAAGGGTAAAAGTTCTGTGAAGATAATGGCTAGCCTTACGGCACCAAGATATAGAATACAGAGTTTCACTGGACTGCATGGAGCTACTTTCGGATCATCTAATGGATGTCTCTTTACCAAGATGAACTCTCACTTATCTGTACGTAGAAGAAAAGCAAGCCGTAGGGTAGTGAAAGTCAGAGCTATGTTTGAACGTTTCACTGAGAAAGCTATTAAAGTTATAATGCTTGCTCAAGAGGAGGCTAGACGACTAGGTCACAATTTTGTTGGCACGGAACAAATTCTTTTGGGTCTTATTGGTGAAGGCACTGGAATTGCTGCTAAGGTCCTGAAATCCATGGGAATTAATCTGAAAGATGCTCGTGTAGAGGTTGAGAAGATAATCGGCAGAGGCAGTGGATTTGTTGCTGTTGAAATTCCCTTCACTCCACGTGCCAAGCGTGTGTTAGAACTTTCATTGGAGGAAGCTCGGCAACTTGGTAAGTTAATGTGGCCTATGGGCTTTTGAATGTGAGTTTTAGTCTGTGTTTCACATAAAAGTGTCCTTAAATTTTTATGTATATCTTGCCATATTCTTAATGTTTGTTGGTCTTCCTGCCTTCTTGGAACAAATTAACCAGTCAAATGAAATGCTTACGGCTGAGGATTGTTTGCTGTTGTGGCTGCTTATATGTTTACATTGAATTCTTCTGAGGATCCTCGAAAGGCTAGTAAGCACGTCAGCATTGTTCATAATAATAGCATAATGCATAGACAACACTGCATAGTATTCGTCTGCAGTTAATCTTCCCTACAGAGTTTTTTATATTGTTTAGTAACAAATAACAATGGGAAAATCCTGCATGGTATTCATCATCAGTAGCATAGTGCATCCATCCCTGATGTATGACGACCATGTTGATATCAATTGTCTTTTAGTGCCTAGTTTAAACTATAGTGTTCTCATTTCTTACCAGTGCTTTCCTTCTTCCCTACAGCCGTGTAGATATGGATTGCCTTTTTTGGGAATATTAAATTGTCATTGGTTCATCTGTTCCACTTGATTAGAAAGTCTGAATTGATGATTTATCCACTTAGCTCTACTCATGAATGCAATTCTGTAAGATTTAGTTATCGCACTGGATAGATAATTTTTTTAATTATTATATCACTGCTCGAACAATGCAGGCCACAACTACATTGGATCCGAGCACTTGCTTCTAGGTCTTCTGCGTGAGGGTGAGGGTGTGGCTGCTCGTGTCCTTGAGAATTTGGGTGCTGATCCGAACAACATTAGGACACAGGTCAGAACTCAGAAGTACATTACTTTTGTGTCTGGTTTCGTGTTGTATGCTAGATGTTTGACAGTGTACTTTCTCTGTGATAAGTAGGTCATACGTATGGTTGGTGAGAACACTGAAGCTGTTGGTGCTGGTGTTGGAGGTGGCACTACCAGCAATAAGATGCCAACATTGGAGGAGTATGGCACAAATCTAACAAAATTGGCAGAAGAGGTGTGTGAAAGACTTGCTGCTACTGGTCAAATCAAATTTGAATAGAAGTAATTTTGTTCCTGTATATGCCCAGATGCTTTGATCTTAACTGCTTTTATTCCAATTGTTAGGGTAAACTGGATCCTGTTGTTGGAAGGCAGGAGCAGATTGAACGTGTTACCCAAATTCTGGGTAGACGGACAAAGAATAATCCTTGTCTTATTGGAGAGCCAGGTGTTGGTAAAACAGCAATTGCTGAGGGCCTGGCACAAAGAATAGCTACTGGGGATGTTCCAGAAACAATTGAGGGGAAGAAGGTAGCACTACAATCATTAATTGTTCTGTTTGTGTGTTTTCATTTTTTTCTAGCCTGATATAATGACTTTTTTGCTAAGCTTATATTTCTGGGAGACTTTACGGTCATTGCGGAGGTTTTGGAGATACAAGCATGCCCTAGCCTTGTATGGTTTAGGAGTTTTTGTAGCAGAACCTGTAGCTATCATCCTACAGTTGGAAATCCCTGTACATGTATTCCAGTAATTTATTTTTGGTGTTGGACATGCATACGTTCAAAGGATCAGAGCCTGAGTTAATGAGTTATACATTGGATGCATGATTACATACAGAAATCTGTTCATGAAAGTGCGCTTGTTTTACAGAATATCTTTAAACATTTTGACCTTAGATCTGAAGAATGCTGCAGTCTGACTATTTTTTGTGCTATACTGGATGTTTTCTTTTTAGCGTTTGGATAATTGTAGACTGCTGACATGTTAGAAGAGGGACCTCTAGGTCCATCCACTTTTTAGTGGTATAACAAAACTTAGTGATGAATGAGTGCCTGTAATAGGAATCATTCTATTCACTTTCATGTGTGCTTTACCTAGTGTGAGATCTTGATGCTCACGTTTGGATTTCTTAGTTTATTTGGGTGTTATATTGAATCCTTATGTCCAAACTTTTGTATTAATTTCAGGTTATAACTCTTGATATGGGTCTTCTGGTTGCTGGAACTAAATATCGTGGAGAGTTTGAGGAAAGATTGAAGAAGTTGATGGAGGAAATTAAACAGAGTGATGAGATCATTCTTTTCATTGATGAGGTACATACTTTGATTGGCGCTGGAGCAGCAGAGGGAGCCATTGATGCTGCTAACATTCTAAAACCAGCTCTCGCCAGAGGTGAATTGCAGGTTAGTTAAGCGTTTCAGTTTACTATAATTTTCCAAGCTGAAATTCTATCCTAGTTTGGTTGTGTTATGGATTGATTTTACATTTTCACCACGTTGCAGTAAGTACTGAAGGTGTGGATTTATGTACTTGTTTTCTTTCTCTGGTTATAGTGCATTGGAGCCACCACACTTGATGAGTACAGAAAGCACATTGAGAAAGATCCAGCTCTTGAGAGGAGGTTTCAGCCTGTTAAAGTGCCTGAACCCACTGTAGATGAAACCATCCAGATCCTGAAAGGGCTTCGCGAACGTTATGAAATTCATCACAAACTTCGTTACACTGATGAAGCATTGGTAGCAGCTGCGAAACTCTCTTATCAGTATATCAGGTTTGTCTTTCACTGCGATGTTAGTCACCTTCATGGCTGCATCATTTCCGGTGGTTGCCTATATAATTAAACATTTATCGTGTTAGCCTATTTTAGAATTCTACGTGACAAAACTGTTGCTACTGGGAAAAACCAAAATAGTATCAGTTGCAGAAAACCTTTTAGTCTGAAGAATTTTGCTCCCTCTGTAGTTGGTATTTTTAACCCATGAACTTTTTCGACTTTTCCTTTTGTACTTCCTTCGCAAATTTTGAGAATGGGCGAATGAACAAGAATTAATGCTCACTCGAGTTTCTTCCCGAATTTTGGGAAGTTTTACATGGAGTAATAATGTTTCCTTAAGAAAGGAAGATGGAGTGGTAGAGTAAGGTTGATTGGCCCCTTCTGGAAACTGGAGAACAAGGCTGCATAGTGAAGTGAAATTGGTTTGTCGTAAGCTTTTAGTTGAACATCATTTTGAAGTGCTTTTGCATTGGCTATGTGTTCAAATATCTTTTATTCTTAATTTAGGTTACAGTGCTTTTCTGTCTCATAATTCATATTTACCAATATTACTCACTAAGCTTATTGCTTCTCTTCAAGGAAAAAAAAAATACTTTTCAGTCCTCCAAGCTATATAGGCTTTCACAATTGCTAATCAATGAGACTTAATTTCATATATGTTTTGATTTGTGATTTAAATGTCAGTGTCATATATGTAACCAAACCAATGGGAAGAAAACAATATAAAAAATATATAATAGCAATTTTTTTAAAGAGCGTATTTCTTCTTCTTTTGGTACGAATCTTGTGTTCTGATGTTTTTGTCAACATGCTACAGTGATCGCTTCCTGCCTGATAAAGCTATTGACCTCATCGATGAAGCTGGTTCAAGGGTTCGATTGCGTCATGCACAGGTAGGATTTTGTGTTTTGGATTTATCCTTTTTCACAAGGTCACATGGCACATGCTCCAGTTTCTCACAATCTCGGTTATCTGCAGCTCCCTGAAGAAGCTAGAGAGCTTGAGAAGGAGCTTAGGCAGATCACAAAGGAGAAGAATGAAGCTGTTCGCAGCCAAGACTTTGAAAAGGTATGCTGTGGTCACTTTGGTGCAGCTGAATTATGTCCTGGTCATGCCTTTAATTTTCTCGGTTCCTTTTTTAGTTGTTTTTTTGGTTGGGGGAGTGTTTGGGGGGGGGGGGGGTTGTGGTTCTTGTTGCTAGGGCCTTTCTAGTTGGCAAATTTGAGTCCTTGATGTGGCCTGATGAATAGTGCTCTTTTATTATTGTAATTTTTTTTTCTTTTACCACAACAACCCCACCCCTTGAGGGCCTCACCTTGAGGGGCTTGGGGAGATTGATATACATGCACAGCCTTACCATTGCAAGTAAAGAGGCTGATTCTATTTTTTTTCTCATTTATTACAGAATATAATGTGTTTTCCCTTTTCCCTTCTCATCTTATATCAGTTATATGCCTTGAACAAAAAACTCACTGGTTAGAATTAGGGTCCATATGTGCTGCGTTGTGTTGTTAGTAATCTAAATACATTCTTCTTGGACCGATATGTGTTGCTTTGCGGAGTTGTTAATCTAATACAATCATCTTATACAGGCTGGTGAGTTGCGTGACCGAGAAATGGACCTTAGGGCCCAAATTACTGCTCTTATAGAAAAGAACAAGGAAATGACTAAGGCAGAGACTGAAGCTGGGGATGTTGGTCCTCTGGTTACGGAGGCCGATATTCAGCACATAGTCTGTTCTTGGACTGGTATCCCAGTTGAGAAAGTCTCCACTGACGAATCTGATCGTCTTCTCAAAATGGAAGAAACACTGCACAAGAGAGTTATTGGTCAAGATGAAGCCGTTGTAGCCATTAGCCGTGCCATCCGTCGCGCCAGGGTGGGTCTTAAGAACCCTAATCGCCCCATCGCAAGCTTTATCTTCTCGGGTCCAACTGGTGTAGGTAAGTCCGAACTCGCAAAAGCTTTGGCTGCTTACTACTTTGGATCTGAAGAAGCCATGATCCGGCTTGATATGAGCGAATTCATGGAAAGGCACACTGTTTCTAAGCTTATTGGTTCTCCCCCGGGTTATGTCGGGTACACTGAGGGTGGCCAGCTCACTGAGGCGGTTCGACGCCGCCCTTACACGGTGGTGCTTTTCGATGAGATCGAAAAGGCCCATCCTGATGTCTTCAACATGATGCTTCAGATCCTGGAAGATGGGAGGTTGACAGACAGCAAGGGTAGAACAGTCGATTTTAAGAACACGCTTCTAATCATGACATCGAATGTGGGAAGCAGTGTAATCGAGAAGGGTGGTCGTAGATTTGGGTTCGAGCTGGATTCTGATGAGAAAGACAGCAGCTACAATAGAATCAAGAGCCTGGTGACAGAAGAACTGAAGCAATACTTTAGGCCCGAGTTCCTGAACAGATTAGATGAGATGATTGTGTTTAGACAACTAACAAAGCTCGAGGTAAAGGAAATCGCTGATATCATGTTGAAGGAAGTGTTCGAAAGACTCAAGACCAAGGACATCGAGCTTCAGGTGACCGAGAGATTCAAGGATAGAGTGGTGGATGAAGGTTTCAACCCGAGCTATGGTGCTAGGCCTCTGAGGAGGGCTATAATGAGACTTCTGGAGGACAGCATGGCCGAGAAGATGCTCTCTGGGGAAATCAAAGAGGGCGATAAGGTAATTGTGGACATTGATTCTGATGGGAAGGTCATCGTCCTCAATGGTAGCAGTGGTGCTCCTCCTGAGTCCTTGCCTGAGCCCATCTCTGTGGGGGAACCAAAGCCCTTTTGACAGCTCGATGATGGTCTCTGGATAGTATGTACTTGAATTTAGCTTCTAATTCTGAAGTGGCTATAACCATAATATTTTTTTTTTCTTCTTGTTTGTGGTTGGATTTAAGAAAGATGTAGGAGTCATTTTCCTCTGTATGAATATTAACCAGATGCAAAGTTTCTTGTACACCTCTGAATTTGGTCAGCTGGAGAGACCTGTACCTTCAGCTTTAAAGAAGCTATTGATGGGATGCGCTGAAAGTTGTGATTTAGAGTTCGAGGCATGACTAGATCTGGCAAAATTGACTAGAGATTCGAAACTCAAACTGAACGATCCGGATTCATACCTGACTCGACATCCGAAACATGATCACCTAAAAATGGACTCGAAACCCGAATTGACCAGAATCGAATCATACCTGACTCGAAATTTTCTACAAAGTTGCTTGTTTTGGCATGTCGAGCGTCGTTGACCAAAAATTGGTTGATTTGAAATTGATACGATCAAACCATACCGGGCCCAAATTGAAGTGACCTGAAGTGTCACTTAACCCGAACATGACTTGACCCAAATTTGACCCAACCCTGACCTGGCCCAAATTTGACCAAACCCGTGCCCAAAACCATATTTGACCCAATCCGTATCCAAACCGAATAATCCATTTGCAAGGTCTAGGTATGACCAATTTGGTTTGCACTAATAATGAGCAATGTGATCAATTAATCATCATAGGGATTTTATCAGTCTTTTCAAGGAAGTTGAAAGTCGGATGAGTTTATGCCCAAACACGCCTACTAGATTTGTATTTTTTCTCTCAAAAATGCTATCAAAGTGTCCCCCCCCCCCCAGTGCCACTATGTTATAGCATTTTAGAAAGAATGTCATAGAGTTATCTGTTTCTTTTCAATCTGCTAATGAATTATTAGTTTTTCTCAAGTTGTCACTAGTAATTACAAGTTGTACCACCATTTGGTGGCAATTTGGGGGGAGGGGGGGAAGGGAGGAACTAAACACGGTGGTGTTAAAAGGGGATTAAAATAAGTCGATAGCATTTTTGAGACAAGATGTTAAACTCAGTGGCATTTTTAGGCCTGAACTTGAAAGTTGGAAATGTAGGGGCAAGCTCCCTCGCATTTAGTATGGTCAAGAAGCTCTAACCCTTCTGACACAAAAAGAAAAAAAAAAATCTCTAGCCCTTTTTTTGGGTTGGGGGGGGGGGGGGTGGAATCAACGACGAGAGTGGGGAGAATTGTAGTAAACCATTTTCAATAAATGAAACACGTCTTTGTCGTCTATCAGATCGTTGATAGAAATGAACAATTGCATAAGTAACCGCATTGCAGTCCACTCCTAGCATTCTTTCCATGAAATAAAACTCAAAACTGAACTAACCTGCAAAATATCTGAAAGAAAAAAACCAACTAAATTATCAAGGACAGACTTGCCATGTAGCTTGGTGATCAAAGACAGACAGAAACCATCCACTGCCAGGTTCTGGTCTACGGCGTCTTTGACAGCAAATGAACTAGCCAGCAAGAAAGGAAAGCATCTGAAAGCAACTTTACTCATGGAAGCCAAATTGAACAAGCCGTGTGCGAGCTATTGACCAACACAATTGCACGAGCCAAAGAGCGCATCAAGAACAGGTGGGCTATGAGTACCCTTGGAGAACTGCAAGATGGTCAGATGATAATGCTGAATGATGACGAAGAGGATACAAATAATAGCAATAGTAATCCGCCTAATTGGAAACTATGCTTGTTTGTTCAGTACTCCTATTATTTTTATTCTGAGATGGTGTATTCTTCGTTGACATGCTGCATATTTGAATCAGACCACCAGCATTGAAAGGAGTGAATATGTTTTTTTTCCATCCCATGCAACATTCTCTGCTTCTAGCTTAGCTCAGTGTTTGATGACATTATAGCTAAAGTATATTTTTGCTTCAATAAGTTCAATATGTATTTTGTGGGGAAAGCCATACATGAGGATTTTACTCAAAAGTTTACAGAAAATGCTCCCCACCCCCTAATTGCTGTTTGTTTCAGTCCAAACCAACCTAAGGATACCGTTTTCATTTTAAGAAGTTGATAGCAATTAGGAAAGCCGAGTTTCTAATGCACATACTTCAATAGTTTGGGATCTCTTAACACGTTCAGCCACTCTATTATGCGAGTAGGCAGATCTCTTGAGAGAAGGCTTAGGCATTGTATTTATGTTTTCCTTAAAAGGTCCCAAAAGGGGATCTCCCCCCCCCCCCCCCCCAACTCCCCGGGCCAACAAAAGAAAACAGCCTTAATGCTTGAAAATAATAAAGAAAATAGGGCCTATCAATATGGACAAAAAGTTTGCAAAGCGCCCTTCTGGATATAGATTATTCATACAGGATATGGGGAATGCTTTATACGAATATCAAACTATTTTCATTTCAACCTATAAATTACAACTCCCCCAACTTGATAGTCTGAAGAAGGCATTCTTTACTCAGAAGTTATGAACATTGTGTAAAATTTGGTCAAGTGGACATGCTTAACTAGCCTTTATTCCTAACTCTATGTGTACTCAATTTACCATGTTGTCTCTTGACCTGGATTTTCCATGGATAGGATTAGTTGACATCACATAACTAAGGTAGGGGAAGGTTCTCTGCATCATTATCGGTTATCCTCCCAGAATTCGGTGGATTCTAACAATTCTGACCAGGTATGAATGGACTCTGCTCAACTGCTCCTTGGCTAAGCATGCATTTGACACAAAGCTGTAGGGCAGTAGCAGAGTCAGATATGCAGCATAGTTGTTGGTGGCAATACAAAAGCCAAATGCAGAATATTTTTGCTGTTATTGAAACTTAACAGAGCATTTAGTCAGTGGACCTTGCGCATCTAGCATGATGCTTTAGCACCTGAGACAGCGACATTTTTATTTAACCACTATCAGCGACTTTTTGAGCATCCTCATTGATAATCATGAGAAAAATTACACAAAGCGTTGCCCCCTATGAATTTTAGACTATGAGTCCCAGCCTTGGCATTCAATGGGAATACCAACTTTTTTGGCAAAATCGAAAACACACTATAACTTAGATAACACACAAGTGATTTCTCTTAGCTTTGAATAACGAGAAACGAAGGCTAAAATCTTCTTGTCTCGAAAGAACAAATAAAACCAAAGGGGATGTAATCACTAAAGGTAAAGGTATATTTACTTACACACAAACGAGATCAGTAGTTGAAAACTCATCCACCAAAATAAAAATAAAAATATGAGTGACGAAAAGATGACAAGGACAATATTGTTCATTTGAGTGACACCTGATGATAGCCTTGGATAGATTTGGGGATAAGAGTGATGAATCACAAATCAGACAACTGGTTTGCAGTCATCATGATAGCACAGGATGTTAGAAAGCTTGCCAAAGTTGGCACAATTATAACCTCATTGTCTTAACTACGCACAAGTGCAATTTGCAAGTAGGTAAATAGCCACATCGCCACCTTTATTTTACCACTCGTTTTGCCAACCTTGAGTGATCAGTTGACGGTGAAAATTAAACAACCTACATGCGTGTGATCTCCTTGCCACCCTCAATTCCTACCAACCTAAAGCTGACCAACTTTTTCTTTTCAATCATGTTTATCAGATACCTAACAAGTATAATCCATACCATGAAGCAAAGTTGTATGACCTATACTAGTTTTGATTGGAGAGTCTATTATGAATCACACAATCAAAGGATATATTATGATAAGTTGGTGAATTATGGTACAACCATTCTTTCAAGTACGAACTAAGGTTTTTTTAAGTTGTGCGTGGCTTTGAGAAGGGAAAAATACAATTGATTCCATTGAATTGATTCAGGGTTCTGGGTCAATTAGTTGGGTGATTTTAGGTGGGTTTGACTTTAGGGTCTTAGGTTTCAGGTTTTGGGAAGAGTTGTGGTTGAGGGAGATGAGGAAAACCGGTAGCTTTCGGGCTATAGAGATTATGGCTGTGTGGGAGCGCATTTTGCTGGACTTGTTTCCTTGGCTGATCTAAAAACCAAGGAAAAGATGGGAGGTTGGGACCAGAAATTTAATACGAAATTTGATGTATATTTGACCAAATTCCTATGCTACATAGATTTAGAAAGCCAAACAAAAATATGTATGACAAGAAGTCTCAATTCATGCATTAGTAAGCCGTCTAAGTGTCTCGAGTCATAAAAACCGTGTGAATCCCTAACATAATTGAACAATGCGAGCTTAAAAAATGAACGTTTCTAGGCCAGACCATACAGATTTCTCATGGAAGCATGGCTGGTTTCAGCTCTCACACTAGAAGAGTACCAACTTCAGAGAGAGAGGGAATGACTGACACCCTGTGCCTGGAATATGCCTATCCAATTGAGTAACATCCTCACATACCGCATAGTGCGGCGTTTTGAAACAAGGTAATAGCGCAAAGACATGACCAACTTCATAGCTCAAATACAGGCCAAAGAGCCCTCGACTTGGTACCTCTTGAGAAGGTCTAAAATTCAAATGGAAAACGTTTCCTTCCTAGTACAAGATTGTGACATCCTTAATTTCCTTGATTACAACGTCTCATCGTTCCCCTCTCCATTCCCTAAATGTCACTCATGCATAAAAGGCTTTATAATGATAACTGCTTTTAGATTTACCATTTTACTTGTTTTTTTGGCTGCAATAATGCAGGTATATGTAAGCGTTGCTTGAATTTAGAGCGTGTTGGGTATTTTCCCTCCTACATGGAGGAAGATGAGTACATGAACGATTAAGTTTGGGCATAAGTTATCTATCCACATCTTTATATGGACAAATTATATTTTAACGATTTGATTTGGTTAAACAAGACCCACTTTGTCTTTTATACTTGGCTTCCCAAAAAAGAATTCTTTATGTGGTTAAATAGGGTTAGAAACACCCTTTATTATGTGAGGATTAAAGGTACATATGTAAAATTGGGAACCAAACGACCTCCGATCACCGCCAAATTTTAATATGTCGTCCCTGACCTTGTCTACTTCAAATCCATCCGTTAGATTTTTTCCTGAACTCCCAAAGTTAGTGTATTCTAAATTTCTAATCTATTTCTTTGGTTACTGAATTATTATTTTCCCGCTTTTGAGTGAACAATTTGGAGACTGATTGTGTGAAGGGCTTCCTTTGATGCTCGCAATGCCTCTAGTTTGACAAAAAGAGGAAAACTTGTTCTATCCACCTTGTTCTTAGTGATTAGGGAAAGGTTTTGGAACCTAACAATCCCGTGGTTCTTTCTCAATGGGGGTTTTTTCACGTAAATCCTAGTGTCTCTTTATTTATTCTTTGCGTGGTTGATTATTTTACCTGTTAAATTTTATCTTATATTTGGTTGATTGCTCATTTAATGACAGAAGAGGAAACGTTTTGTCAAGTCTTCCATTTGCATTTGTGACTTTGTGTGTACTTTCCCAACAGAGCTCCGTACCAATCGCAAAGATCTTACTAATGCCGAAGTGGTATAATTTTACAATTGATGAGATCCACGTAACCACATCTTTAAAACAAGGTTCGAAAGACATCAGACCTAACATTATGATCCATATTGGATAGTGGTCCTGCTTAAATCTTTAGCAGCTTCAGAGATGATGCACGTCTGTTGCACATCTAGGCATCGATTGCTATTCCATTCATCAAAAGCTAACCCCCACAAAATTGTGGATGGTGTCATGGTACGAAGTTACAACACAGTCAGTTAAGTTTACAATACAAATGCACTTCCATACTGCTATTGTTTGCCTGTATAACACAAGAAGAGACAAATAAGCTTACACGGAAATAATATAATTCAATAATCACAATGAATATGTAAACAAAGTCGGATGGTAAACCTATTTCAATCTAACATTGATGGTGACTCTCTCTGAGTAGGGCTAACACTGCCTCCGCGGCTAATCTTGAAAGCGCTTATCGCTTTCTGTATCTCTAAGGACATTGCACTATCCACACTGCCTGATGACAGCTTCTTGTGTGATTTCTGGAGATGAAGTTTAAGTGAGCTGCTGCTCAAGCCAGCATTTTTCCCACAAATAGGGCAGACTTTCATTGAAGGTTTCCTCTGTTGCCACTCCATTGACACCTTCCCATGCAAAGTTTTATCAAGTTCCAACAGAATCCTAGCAAACCCGTCATTTGGTTGGGCTCGACGGTGAACTTTCTTCAAAGCATTCCATGCCTCGAACAAAGTTTTCTTTCTGCACCATGATCAACGATAAATTTATAGATTAAGGCACTCTTTGGCAGCAGTTTTCATTCAGCATTTTGTGTTTTTGACATCTCTCATTCATGATTATAGATTAGCAAAAAAGAAATCAGTATCAGCATTTAGCAGTTTATCTAAGTTTCTGGATGTTATAATTGCTAGCATCACATAAAGTGTGCATGGGTGATATACCCTTGGAGTACTTGATTACCGAGGCGCCCCCCCCCCCCCCCCCAAAAAAAAAAAAAATTTTTGCCAAATCTGCCCTTAATTTGATGGCCAACAGTCAGTAGTCATATGTCCGCTAATGTCATTTTACTTGCACAACATATATCCAGCAACAAGTTTTACCAGTTCTTTATCAAGTTGATTATAACTATTCAGTCAGCCAAAATATAATAGCAACTACCACAGCAATTTGCTCTTACTAATAAAAAAAGCAATCTACCAGAACCAACTAGTGCCAAATAGGACATGTACATCAAAATTGCATAGATCGATAGACTTTTTCTCCCCAGTCGTATTAAGGGGGGCAGAATGGACAATATAGATAGGTTTTGAACCCAAGCACTAATCCTCACTTTACCGACTGAACTGACACCCACGGAGCATAAAAGTGGAATATACATAGCCCAGAAGACAGATGTATGCCAGCGAGTGAAGTTGCCCACTATGCCAAGCACCATTTCATCCAAGGCATTTAAGTTGGGCCTAAAGCAGACAGCATTGAAATTCAAGAGCAATTGTAAGGGTGTGCACATCTTGTCTAGGTGGGTTTCTGCAGTATCGGTTTGGTTTGCATCTGATTTACGTTGTCCAAATTATAAGACATGTAGAATTAGTTTTTGACTTACTTCCTTAGCATAAGGTAAGCAAGAACCAAAGTTGCACTTCTACTTCTTCCTTCAAAGCAATGAACCAAAACCTTCCCACCTGCCCTCTCGACATCATCTATGAAGTCACATGCTTCTTCGAAGATACTACTGATGTTTGAATCCTCCTCATCAGTAATCTGTGCCATTAAGTGGTACAATAAGCAGCATTCTCAGAAAATAAGAGACATATAAGCAGCTCATAATTAAATGATGTGCTTTGACAATTGTGCATCCCTAACAATCAAGTTACAAATTGTGTTCCATGATTTTACCTCATCAACAAGTGCAAAGTTGTATGGTAGCCACTGGCAAGTTTCACTCGAGAAGAAAACAGAATTTTTATTACAACCAAACATTTCTAAATTTTATTTCTTAATTTTGAGGGGAGTGGGGGATCATAGAATAATGAAGATAAGCTTTGGGCCTGAGATTCTGGTAATAACCTCAAGATGATGTCTTTGTATCCCCTAAATCATGCTTCTTCATGACAAAGCATTAGAGAGCTGGAAGAAGCATCTCCATTCCCACAGTATATCATATACATTAATGCAAATGCAGAAGGGTAAAAAATAGTCGAATAAATAAATAAATAATAGGATTCCATGTTTTGTTTCGAGTATATTCACGGATGCCTGGAGTTATCATCCAAGATTAGCCAAAGTTGTGAAGGAGGTCAAGGACACTGAAATGCCATGGAAACATGCTGGGGCCAAGGTTGTTCAGAGCTCATATGATAGCTGATGCCAGAGAGCAGTTACTTACAGAAAAGTTTCTGTATTCAAATAAGTTGGGGAATTGTGAGTCTGACTGTCCAATTTCATTTGAGCAGAGACAAAGTATATGAGTAATTCCCAGATGTTGAAGTGTGTTCACAGACCTAGCAGCCAGCGCTCCACCAATGAACAAATTAGTTGTAACAGATGATCGCTTCTCTGTGTTTGCAGCGTCAGATATCAATGATATTCTCTCAAGGATATGCTCCAGTCTGACCTACAAGTTGGCCAAAAAAGATGTCAATGATTGTTTTAGCAATCACTTCTCCCACTCCATGAGCAGAAGAGTAGTAGCTTAAAAGATATACGGAGACTCCGCTCCCGAAAAAAAAAAAAGGAAAAAGGCTTTCACCTTCAATTCGTAAGCATCAACCACAGTGCTGTTCTCGCTTCCCTCAAAGAAACCAGTATTAAAATTGTTTTCCTGGCACAATTTAACCACATCATTCCTGAGCATTTCATTCCATTGTTCCAACTCCTTGCTCAATTCGGCATCCACCTGAAAAACATCAGAGGAAAGCATCAAACTTGCAGGATTAAATTAAGCAACCTAAATTAAGCAACCTGAGTTTTGGAGAAAGGGAAATCACATTTTGGTTCCATCACCAAAATACCGTCGGCAGACAACCTAAACATAGAAATAGAAATAACTTGCAGCGAAATCAAAGCAGAAAAGATCATGAACAAAACTCTCACTGCAAGTGAGCTTTGATTCCAACAAATTCATTAGATATTCTCAGGAGTGTAACAGAAGGGTGATTAGGGGCTATGGCACTATGCTACATGAACTTGTGTACGGCGTGTCATCCATAGGTACTCATCCAACTCTCTGAATGGTCAAAGTTCTGAACTAAGACACAGAAATGTCGCGCAGAATTTGGACACAGGTACAGGCATTCATTGTTTCAGATTTGGCAATACATGACTTATTTTTAATTGTTCATGGAATTCATAGCCTTGAATCCAACAATCATGGATACAATGGAAATATCTCCCCATTAGGTATCTTAATTCTTAAACACTAAAACAAGATATGCTCCAACAATCATAACAGATGCAGCCCAAATTTGTGATTAAAGAGGTAATAACAACGTTCCTAAGGTAAGATGCCAGGACAGACTCTCCATTTAGATATCTTAAATTCTAAAACAGAGATGACGTTATAAATAATACTGCACATATTTGCAGCTCTTTACATGTTCATGAGCAAAGACATGAGAACAGCATATCTACCAATTAGCAGGTGCCTTGACATAGTAATTGCCCAGCAAGTTCAGAAAACAGACTCTGTCAAATGCATCAACCATTTTATCTCACTCTGTGGGAAAGATGCTTCACAGTGATTGGGAAAGATACCTTAGCATATTTATGGAAATCCCGGAGCTTAGTTGTCAAGCGCAAGCTACGAACAGGCTCCATGCTCCATCTTGAATGCTTCCCTTGTGAGCTTTCACGTGATGGGGGAGAACTAGATTCTGTGTTCTCCCTAGATCCAGAAGATGATTGTCTAGGAGCTGTCCTCAGAAATTCAGCGTCGTTAGCGTCTGAAGTGTGATCATTTGTTGTGTGTTCCTTAGTAGGTTGAGGTGGAGAAGGGCAATGGATTCCAGCAGATATCGGTGACTCTGGGACCATGAAATCCTCTTTATCAAATTCTCCTGATGAAGTGCGATTAACAATGCTCATAAAAGAGCGTAACACAGCATCCAATCTCTGGTTAAGTGTCAGGAGGAATATATGAAAACCCTGTAAGTCCCTAAGAGCAGCACGAAACCCACCGCGGAATGCTTGGATGATTGAAGTCTTTTCAGCAGAAGATATATCATCTATCTTGTCACCTTCTGGAGATCCTAATTTTCCTCCGGTTATCTCATGTAGTAGATTTGACGAGTACGTGGAGCTGTTGAGAAGCAACTCCACCAATTTTGGATAATTTACCTGGTCATTTGCACGTTTCCCAGCTGGGGGTCGGCGGGGAACACCAGAGTCAATAGCGATAATATTGAAACCAACATTGGCTTTCTCACTCAATTGTTGACCCGTTTTCTTACTGGATATTGGTGACTCCATAGCATCAGACAGATCAGACCTCTGTGATCCGACCCCTGCATTGTGATTATCCAATCTGCTATCAACAGACGTTGCCCTTCTCTCTTTTTGCAGAGCCATGACTACTCTAGGCCTGTACCTCTCAATTGCAGAATTATAAGCATCCTCTAACATATCTGTACTTGCAGAGCCAGCTTTATCAGCAAACAACAAATTAGCAAAATTGCCACGCCAGCCAAGGTGCCGGCAAGGCAATCTGTCTTCGTTTCTGATAACAAGATCTAGCATCAATATCCTGCCAAGTGCTGCTGCTGTCTTCACTGCAGCTTCTTGGGATGCAAACGCATTTGAGTGTTCCAACAAGGGAGAACCATGTACATAGCTGCAAAAACAGAAATTTTCTCATCACTTGAAGTCAAAGGCTTCAGATAAAATTGAGTCACTTGTTGAGTCTACATCCACTTTCCAAACACTTGAGAAAGCCAATTATGGGCAATTTTTCAACTAAATTTATAGTAAACTAAAGCAAAACTTCTAAATTGTGCTTTACTTCTTTTCTATGAAGTAATGGGCATTCAATGACTTTCAATCTAAGGTCTAACGAAACCAGCCTCTTTGCACTTTAGGATACAACCACTACATCTAAACCCCCTCCTAATACCCCATCTAGGTGGGACCCTCAGGGTATTAGATTGGGATTTGACTTGCATAATTGTCGCAATAAAAGGTCAAGAACCGCCACCCAGTGTCCATCCTGCTTCTAATGCCTATAAGAGAGAAAAGAAGTAGATCCCATAGTACTCCAAACCAATCTAACAAAAACTATAAATCCAGGTAGACATAATAAAGCTAGAAATTTAAACGTTAGGAGCTGCGAACATTATAGGTTGGGATCCTATTCTGCCAGTTTTTGTGATGAGTCCAGCCTCCACCATTATATATAACTCTATTATATATTATTCTTGACTATATATTGACCCTGCTCTTATCTATCATTTTTGCCCTTTTTTTTCTAGGAAGAGAACACAACACCACCTCCCCGTGTGGGTCCCGCTTTTGCGGGGTCTGAGGAGAACCAGATGCAGAGAACCAGATGTAGACAAGCATCCCTGCTCGTAGAGAGATTGATTCGAAGAGACCCCTTTCTTTTCTAGGAAGACTGATACTGGGAATTCAATCATTCATTGTTTTATAGGAAGGCAGTCAAATTTGAGAATAAGGGAGCCGAAATGCAAAAGGTTTATCCTTTAAGAATAAAAACTGTGTCAAAGACCAAAAAAACAAATGATAATAACAAATAACTGCATACTTCATTAGAAATAGACATCGGCTCAGCTCAAGAGCTTCCAGAAGCTCAGAACATGTCATTTCACCAGCTTCATCTCCCTCTGAAACAGCTACATCTCTGGCTTTTTCAGCAGCTTCCTTTATTCGGAGCCACTCTGGACTAGAATTGTGAATAACTCGTGCCTAAATAATACAATAAAAATCACAATCAGCCCCACAGAGCCACCAACAACTGCGATATCAAAATCACTAAAATAACAGAATACGAACCTGGGGGATTCGAACTCCCAGCCATTTTGCGAATTCATAACCAAGGCGTTCTGATTGTGTGGCCATTCTTGAAGATGAAAACTTGATCACAGCTGCAGCTTCCTTAGGTTTGGAATCTTCATTTTCTGCTTGATTAAACAAACCAAAGAACACAACTCCACCTGAATTCACAGTGACCTATAATCATAAAGTTCAGAAAAAGCCAAATGAAGAAAAGGTAAGATACCATGCAAAGCAGCTATGCAGAAAATAACTAAATGACAAAACAGATCTCTCGAAATAGGTTGAATAAATCAAAGACACCCAGCAAATACCCCCCCCCCCAAAGAAAGATTGTAACAAACAAAATAAAATACGTACAATCTACAGAATCACAGAAGAACCGAGTAAGCCTTGGTTTGCTGGGAGAGGTTCCTTCTGCCCCCTCCCGAATCTAGGTAGCTAAAGGGCTTTGGCCCTTGCTATGGGCTCCTAATTGAAAACAAGAGTGGAGGCGGGTAAAAGAACTGCAAAAACAGGAAATAAGATGACTAAAGGTAACCAAACGACAACCTAAATCCCTTTATTATATATAAATGCAAATTCTAAAAAAGTCAAGATTTCGACAGTGACAAATCAGATACCAACATTGCTATAAATGTTAGTTCTCAGAAGAATCAATAAGAATAGGACCTTATCAACGGAGTTCCTCAAATTGCTGTCAGCAGAAATTCAAGAACTATCATTGACAACTATCACTTTATATTATGTACAAATGTAGATTCTAAAAAAGTTCAGATTTTGACAATAAGTAGATACCAATGTTGCCATAAATGTTACTTGCTAGAAGAATCCCTTCAAAATAGGACCTTGTCAGTGCAATGCATGGAGATCCTCCAGCTGCTTCAACAGATATTCAAGAACTATCATACAAAACTATAGTGAGTTTAAGTAATTAAGTACACGATTACCACCCTCCCAACCCTCAAAAAAAGGGAGAGACCAATGGAACAGATGGAAATTTTGAAACATCAAGGATATGTTACCAAAAATATTTTCAGGTCATTCTTTCACAATTTTTAAAGCTAAATATGCGTTAGTAAATGTTTCTTTACGATGCCTCTTAATACCTCAAGGGCTTTATTAGTATCATCTTCCGATTGTTCACTGCAGCCACTGTGCACTGTATGATGAAGTGAGGAAAGTGACTTCCATGAGAAGGAGCTTGATTCAATGTCCAAGACAGCAGCTTTACCGAGTCGTTCCCAGAGACTGACTTCAGTTGCTTGTTCACATAAAGAAGAGCCTTTAGAGTCAAGATCTGATTCCCCTGCACTATACAATCAAAATTACACGTGCAATATTCAATACCTAAAAGCAGAGAAAATGCTGGGACTTATCATGCGTCTCAACTAGGGTCCTAATGCTACTATTTTGGCGGCACATCATCCATCAACTTTCTGGGATACTTGTAAGCGCACTCTATTGCATGAGACTCCCTTGAGTTCCAAAAAAAATTTGTTCATCATTTATTTGGGACCTACATTATCTTGTTCACCATAATTACTTCTACATATGATTTTCAGAAATAAATTATTTAATTCAATAATTCATAAAAGCAAATTTATGCTTAGAAAAAACTCCAATTTTGAAAACAACATGGATGTTAGAAAGGACTACATAGCAAACGACTATCATTCGCCACCTAAACAAGCAATCCTTAGATATCTATATAGCATGATGTTCTATCTGTTAAGATGGAATTAAAGCCATACATCTAGGACATTATCCTTGTTTGGCATATTCTAAATTAATACAATGATATTCGAACATTTTAGAAAACCATCAAAGTGCACAATTTAAATCAATGTAATGGCATTCCGGCATCTTAAAAATTATCAAAATGAATAACTAACTAAAGTCATGTCAATATTTGCAACAGTGAACTAACAGTATTTGGTGGCCCAATGTGAAATAGGCTACTTTTCATGCTACCACGTTACCCTTCATAGAAGACTGCCCCCAAAATTTATAATACAACTGCAAAGTTCCAAGCCCATAACCCACCACCTGCGTAAGCAATGGAGGCCTGAACATAACAGCTTCATCTGTTAATCTCTGAATTGTTGGGACTTGAGAGGTCATTTGTGTTGGACTCTATATTAATTAATTAAAAATTGTTGGCTGTGTATTTCTCCACGAACAAAGACACAGAAGATAGTTTAGCGATGCATTTCTCTACAATCCATCAAAAACCAAGCCAACCACACTCCTCAAAAGACACTTTAGTGCAGCCCTGTGGGGTGTTCAAGCCCATAACCCATACTTCCTTTCTGCTACTAATAAAAGTCAAATTATAATAACGATGGCACCTCAAAACAGGCAAATCCAGACACCCCCCCCCCCCCAAAAAAAAAAAAAACAGAGAGACAAGCTCTGGCCATTTGTTGCATAATAATCTGATCGTCCATTTGTATAATAACCAACATGAAACCCATGATTGTCTGAGATCTAAAACCTCCATTAGTCCATTATCAAGTCAATAATTTCCTTTTTTTTTCTTTAAGGAAAAATACTGATACTTGTACTATTCTACACACAATCAAGGAGTTCGTATTATTTTGTGCATTACGAGCACGATGTGTGATAAGTTGAATGATGGTTTACCTCAAGGGCATATCAAGATCAAGTCGTGGAGGGCGGTGAGGGAAGCCAGATGATCGATACTGTGAAGTTCGTTTACGAACCAATTCCAACCATTGCGAAAACCTAAATGCTGGCCCAGCTGTCAAATCCCCCAACATGTACATCACCTGTTCTCACATTCAATCAAACCTCATTTATCAGTTGAACATCCAATAATCACAGCAAAATTCAATCAAACAAATTCCAAGCTCCAAAATCAAATTCACAGAAAATGCAAAGCAATAGCAATGAGCAGCTTAACCCACCCGAGAAGTGACAGTGAGTGGCAAAGGGGTTTCGGGCTCGTCGGATCCCATTCCCGGGTCAAATTCTTTCCTGTCACTTTGTTCACCATCTTCTCTGCTCTCTCTCTCCTGCCATTTAGGCACATACAATGCACGCATTTCGATCCTCAGTAAATCTCAGATCGACCGAAACTAGATTTAAATTGGCCCTGGATCGAAACTTCTTTTTGGTGCTGTAAGATAACTATGATGATGAAAGAAAAAGCAATGCAGAATAAACTTTTCAGGAGAGAGAAAGTGAACAAAACCTGGAGTGCCGGAATTATGACTGATTCTTGCTTTTGCTTTTCATCCACCATTTTCCCTTTTTTCTTTTTTTCTTTTTTTGGGTAAAGAGATTCAAAATTTCTGAAAGAGATTCGAGCAACGGCCGGGCTGTAGACTCCTTGCTCTGCTACGGCGCCACGGAGTGTGTACTTTTAGCAAAGGGGCGGTTAGCTGGTTACCATTAGACCTGACAAATAGGTCATTCGGTTCGGGTACAGATTGAATCATGATCGGATTAGGTCATGTTCGGGTTAAGTAACATTTCAGGTCGTTTCGGTTTGAGTCGGGTATGGTTCGGGTCGGATTGATTTCAGGTCAACCAATTTTTTGTGAAATATGTTCATCATGCCAAAACAAGCAACTTTGTTGAAAATTTCGGATCATGTATGGTTCGGGTCGGGTCAATTCGGATTCCGGGTCCACTTTTGGGTTAGCATATTTCAGGTGTCGGGTCGGGTATGAGTTCGGGTCATTCGCTTCGAATTTTTGGTCAGTTTTGTCAGGTCTAGTTACCACCTTCTATTACTTTTAGTGGGGTATATTTTTGTCATTAATTCATTATTTTGTTTTCTTAAAGGTTTTTTTTTTGGAGTTATTATGTAAATGATGGGTCCATGCTATATCACAGTCTAGATTATCACTCTGTAATTATAGAATTATTTTACAAGACACTTTCAAAAATATAAGCCCCTTTTTTTCACTCCCAAAACTCTGTACATCCATTCTAAAGTTGCCATACAAGTACTATGCATTTTACATTTTATTTAACAGAGTAGGAAAATCTTAGTGTTTTTTATTGTAGTTAGTAGATCATATCTCTACTTTAACCAAGTTAAATCAGAACTTTAGTTTTAATTTAATTGTTATATGTATTTGTTGCAAAAAAGGAAAACTCTTTTAGCTGTTAGTAGATGGGTTACAATTCTACGTAAGCGCAAGTCTAATATGAACGCTTTGTTTTATGATAATCTTAGGTGTCGTAAATTCGGGTTTGTTGCACGCAGAAAGATGAAGTCACCTTTTACGATTTCTATGATACGTCCAATGGTTGCCTTGAGAGAAAACATGTTTTCCTCCCAAGAACTCGATCTAGTTAATCGTTCAAATAAGAAAATCAAATACAATGCAAATGGAGATCCAGTCAGCCAAGATGGTGTCGCTATACCTATGGAGATGGAAGGAAACAGTCGCAAGCTACAACAAAGTGCTCAACAACCCCTTAGGGTTTTGATTTAGGGACATGTTGGCAAAGAATTACCCTAATATGGTTTTTCATCATATTCCAATCCTGTTTGGAATGTGGATGATGAGGAATATTGTACGTCTGATGATGACAAACTAGACCCAAATTGGGAAGATGATCCTCGTCGCCCCACTATTCATCTAACAAAAGAGTAGAGGCATCGATTTAGACAACCATAGAAGAACGCACTTATCATCAAGATGTTTGAGAAAGGGTTAGGTTTCTTACGACTGCAGAGAAGTCTGAAGTCTAAACGGAAACTTAAGGGAGATTTTTCATTGATCGATATTCGGTGTGATTATTATATCACTAGATTCACAAACATGGATGACTACCGCTATGTTCTCAAGGGCCCTGGCTGATACGGGACAATTATCTCACTATTCGAAGGTGGGTTCTGCACTTTGTGCCTGATGAATTGCCTGTAAGATTTCTAACTGCGTGGATTTGTATTCGTTATGTCAGTATTGAATATTTCGATTTGGAATTCCTAGAGATGATTGGATCAAAGGTAGGGTGAGTAATTGGCATTGATCAGACTACTGCTAATGTAGACAGAGGACGGTTTTCCAGGTTAAGTGTTGAAGTTGACCCATCAAAACCACTTCTATCAAAGTTTCACCCACGAAGTTAGGGTCTGGAGAATTCAATACGAGGGCGTCAAGTTCATGTGCTTCAAATGTGGAAAGATGGGTCACTGCGACGAACATTAGCCTACATACTCAGCTGATCAGAATCAATGTGCAGCTACCCAGGATAGGATTGCTAGAAATGATGCCACAAATGCAGTACCTTTGCTAAGACCCAAATGCACTGAAGAGTTTGGACCTTGGATGCTAGTGAAGAAACCCACCCAAAAGAAAATTCCTAGGTCAAATAAGGTAAGAGGCAAGGAAAGGAACCTGGCACCACAAGACTCGCCCATACCGAACCCACATGAGACCCAACCTGAGGGTATGGAGGATGACTCTGAAAGAAACAACATACCACAAAAGGAAAGTCCAATCCCAAATCAAGGCAATTTAGCAAGCGGATCCTGTTATGCAATTTTGGAGAATATCATGGAAGAAGATCAACAAGATGATTTTGATAATATGGCAATGTTGGAAGATATTACGTATTTGCCTATGGGAAATCAGGAGCAGTTTTTGGATCATGATATTTTAGTGGATGCTATACTTGATTTGGGCCCAACAGGAGAAGATTTGCAAGCCAAGGAATCCAACACTACGGAGAGCTCTTTGGACCTTAACTCACTTATTGGGCTTGATAACCTTATCACAAATGAGGTGAGACTCCAAAATGGTCATGAGAACGCAAGAATCCCTCTAAGTCCATGCAACGCCATCCATGCAAAATCCCCAGCCCTAGGTAATGCCCCAAATAAAGTGTCCATGCAAGCTCACACCAAAGCCCGTGCTTCAAGAAGTTACCAACTCATAAAGAAAACTGTTAGGTCCAAACCAGAAGCCCAACCACATCTCGCAATCCATCTCACCAGCATTGATCCCTTCGTTGGTCACATAGAGCTAAGGGATTGCAGACGGCTTCCTCCCGATGACATTATGGGGATCCTCCAATCCTTGTACAACCAGTGTCCAGAAACATGAAACTTGGACCTATAACTCAAAGGGAGAATCATATAGAGCCCATGCTACAATTTGAACCTAATGCAGAAGCCTCAAATGCAAATGGGAAGGGTAGAGACCAAATGTATGTTGCTAATGTTCCTAACTCTTCTTTTGGAGATTCTGGGAACATGCCATGTGAGAGGTTTGTGATTTGGTTTTTGTCAAAGGGGTTTCCTATGGGTAGACAAGATAGAAACTCACATTCTATACCTATAATGGTATGGAACTACTAAGGAGCTGGAAGCAGGGTGTTCTTTAATACTCTATCAGAATTATTAAGGCGTTATGATCCCACTATCCTAGCATTAGTGGAAACTAAAATAAGTGGCTAATATGCTGAGGATTTATGTAGATGATTACATTTTGACAACAACTATAGAGTTGAGGCTCAGGGGTTTAGAGGGGGGACTTGGATCCTTTGGAAATCAACCAATGTGGATTTACAGGTGGTGCAAACAGATTCTCAATTTATCACTATGGAAGTCAATCAAGAAGGCACAGTACAATGGCTCCTAATGGTAGTATATGCAAGCCTGAATAAGTCACTAAACACTTTTCGCATGAGTTACAGTCATTCGGTCATACTTGCATTCATCCATGGCTCTTAGTAGGTGACTTCAACGAGGCAAAAAGCATGGAGGAACGTTTTAATTGTAGTGAGAATCTTACCCGTCGATGCAACAAATTCAACTTCTGGATCGAGAATAACCATTTGCTTGATTTGGGTTTTTCTAGGCCTCGGTAAACTTAGGCTAGATGCAACATGCTAAAGACCAGAAAGTATGATTAATTGGACCGCGGGTTATGTAATGAATAATGGAGGTTATTGTTTGAGGAAGCAAGTGTGCACCATCTACTCCAAAACAAATTTGACCATAGCCCCCTACTTATATCCACACATGGTTTTTCATTTAGATAAGTAGTTATGAGACCATTTAGGTTTCAAGCTGCCTAGACATCTCATGCTCTACTTGAAAAATGCTTAAAGGAGAATTGGCAACCACATGCTCCACTTTACCCCTTATTATCCCATGTTGCTTCAGCTTTGGAGGAGTGGAACAAATCTGTTGTTGGAAACTTATTCCACCGTAAATGTGAGATTTGGGCATGTCTTGAAGGCATCCAGACGAAATTGTCTTTGTAGCAAAATCACTTCCTTTTAAAATTGGAGGCCCAATTAAGAAAGGAATTGGACGAAGTACTTGAACAGATTGAGCTACTTTGGTTCCAAAAATCTTGGACAAAAGCCATAAGAGATGGGGATAGGAATACTCGCTTCTATCATCCCTGTACTATCATCTGGAGGAAAGCAAGCAAAATTGAATTATTGCAAGATCATTAAGGCAACTGGGTTGGTGAAAAAGTAGTTCTCTAAGCGATAGTGAGGGAATACTTTTTGGATATTTATACTGATCATAATCCGAGTTATACTCCTTTTCTATTGCCTGCCAACTGCTATCCTCGATTTACGGATAGAGAACTTTAAGACTTAGAGAAACCCTTTACTGAATATGAGATCAAGAAGGTGCTGTTTGATGTGAGTCCCTTCTAAGCTCCTAGGCCTGATGGTTTTCAAGCTTTATTTTATCAACGTTATTAGAACCTCATAAGTAACAACGTCACACAGTTGACACTCAACATTCTTCATGAAAGCAAGTTACCAAAAGGACTCAGCGATACCTTTTTGGTTCTTATTCCAAAATTGAAAATCCGCAGTTGGTATCTCAACTTCGACCCATTGGCCTATGTAATGTTGCTTATAAAGTCATCAACAAAGCTATTGTTAATAGGCTAAAGCCCGTGCTAGATAAAGTCATAGCTCTGACCCAAGCGAGTTTTGTTCTAAACAGACAAATCACGAACAACACTGTTATTGTGCAAGAGATGCTACACTCAATGAGGGATAAACAAGGCTTCAAAAGTATCATGGCTATCAAGATTGACTTGGCAAAGGCTTATAATAGACTTCGATGGCAATTCATCCATGAAACTCTTCTTGACCCGAGCATAACTATTACACTTGTGGAGGTGGTCATGAATGGTTTAAATAGCTCTGAGTGTAGCATCCTCTGGAATGGTGAACAGACTAAGGCCTTCAAACCATTGAGGGGGTTCGGCGAGGGGATCCATTATCGCCCTACATGTTTGTTCTGTGCATTGAAAGACTTATCCATCTTATACAAGAAGCTGTAAGCAAGAGAAACTGGAAACCAGTTCCTGCTAGCAAAGGAGGCCTACATCTGTCCCATCTGTTTTTTGTAGACAATCTCATCCTATTTGGTGAAGCAACACAAGAATAAGCAGGGGTTGTCAAACATTGTTTAGAACATCTGTGTCATGCTTCTAGGCAGACGGTTAGTTTGCACAAGTCCAGGTTTTCAAAGAATACATGTGAGAGTACTAAGGAGCAAGTCAGCGAGGAGCTAGAAATACCTGTGATTAAGGACCGTGGGAAATATTTAGGACTACCTACTATACATGGGAAAGTTATGAGGCACACATTCCGAGCCATTTCGGAAAGAGTAGATAAAAGACTTGCGAGGTAGAAAGCCAAAACTCTCTCCATGGCAGGACGAGCTATCATAGTTCAGTTTACCATTGCTACTATTCCATCATATGCCATGCAAACGGTTCTTAAATACCTGGGACCCTTTGTGATGAATTGGATAGGAAGTCAAGAAGATTTTTGTGGGGAGTGATAGAACAGGTGAGATGCATTCATAATGTTTCTTAGGGACAACTCACAAAATTTAAACAAGTGGGAGGGATAGGTTTTCGAACTATGAGGGAGAACAATGTTGCCTTCCTCACCAAGTTAGGGTGGAGATTAATGGTAGAGAAAACAATTTATGGTCCCAGATATTAAGAGCCAAGTACTGCCAAAACCGTTGCGACATTGATATGTTCAAACCAAAAGCTGCTGCATCCAACACATGGTGAGGAATTGTGGAAAATGTTAAGTTTCTCAAGCAAGGAATAAGGGCTAATATTGGAAATGGAAAAAGACTCTCTTCTAGTATCACAATTGGGCTGATTTTACCTCTCTATGTCAGCATGCATTGGATGTCATACCCCTTCATATTCAAAACAACACCATGGAAGAATTACGGGACACTCAGACAGGTTGGAGGGGGGGATCTCTTTGCTCATCTTCGAGGAAACTTTAAAAAAGATCATATCATTTGATATCACTATAGGAGACTAGAATGGAGATCAGTTAGTTTGGGATGGAACAATGCATGGCGGTTTTTCAATCAAGTCTGTTATGGCCATTATTCAAAAGGAGGTTAAGGAGGAGCTTGACCTAATTTGGACTCTCATTTAGCGCACACCCATACCTCAAAGGATGTGATTTTTCCTTTGGTTGGTAGGGCATGACCGTTTAACGACTAATGCAAATAGGTTTTCTCATGGGCTATCTAATGACCCAAGGTGTAAACGTTGTCTTAATGGAGATGAGAATGCCATACATCTCCTCCATGATTGCAAATTTGCTAAGGAAGTGTAGACACTTCTGGTACCAACTACATGGCATACAAGGTTCCTTTGAGAGCATGGCTTACATTGAATCTAAAAGGAAAATTTAATCAACAAGAAAACTGGGCCACTGTATTTGCTGCAGCTACTTGGTGGCTGTAAAAATGAAGAAACAAAAGGTGCTTTGATGACACCCAGATTTCATCAATACCAAGCATGAAAGTTTGTAACAGTCAAAGCAAATGAAATTTTTAAAGCCTTCAATGAATCTTTGCGCCTCAATCAACCTATCCCCACTTCGCGGAAGCATGAAGTTTCCATAAACTGGCAACCTCTTCAGAAGGGATGGGTGAAATTTGAATGTTGATGGGGTGGCAAAGGGCAACCCAGGCCCTACTGGAGGTGGTGGTATACTATGGGACCAATATGGGAAATGGATCAAATCTTTTGCCTTCAATTTTGGATGGTGTTCATCGTTGAAGGCTGAAGTACTCACACTTCTTAAGGGTTTGCAATTTGCTAAAGAAGCTAGCTATAAAAAGGCTGAGGTACACATGGACTCCCAAGTTACCATGAAAAAGGTACAACAACCTTGTAAAGAGAATCAGCCCTTATATTTCATTGTGAATCATTGTCGGCCTTTAATCTCAAGCTCAGATTGAGAAATCAAAATAGGTCACTATTTCAGAGAAGCAAACAAAGTGGTTGACCATTTTGCCAACTTAGGAGTGAATCAAAGTTCATCATTTGTAATATTCGATTCCCCTCTTATGTCTACTCTCCCTTTGCTCTTTAAGGATGTATTTGGGGTCTCTTGGCCCCATCTTATTCGTAATGAATAATATCTTTTAGGAAAAGCTCCTCTTTCACAAAAATAAATAAATAAATAAATTCTATTGGCGGATTATTTGACTTGGCATAGAGAAGATGCTACTACGATGGTTGTGTCAAGCTAAGTTGTGGCATTGACACAATCTTCAAAGATGGGGTGGTTAGTATAGTATGCTTGTATTACTCTTGGTTTTGGACATTAGTTTGGAGTCTGTCCTTTATTTCAAGTTATATATGTATTATGACTCTATTCCTTTTTGCGAAAAGATGTAGTTGTAAGTTGTAAAAAAGAATACTTCATTTATAGAGGAAGCTATCTAGCTTTGTATAGTCAATAATCCCAATGTATCATTACGATCGACTTATACATAAAAAATTAGGTGTATCACTAGAAGAAAAAATCTTGCATTTTCTTTTGTTGGGAGCCAATTGAGTACTTGAGTAACTACAAAAGAATACTTCATTTTTAGAACAACTTTCTTTATACCATGTACTTTAGTGTATTGATATTTTGGACCCTATAGTTTTGGAATTGATTTTATATATGCTCATACAGTTATGTTGTCATATTTTAGTCCTTATGTTTTAGTCTTAAAATAACTATTATACCCTTCTTAATTTCATTTCTTACCTTTTGTTCCAAAAAAAAAATTGTTATTCCCTTTCGATGCTTACACACCATAAGCACCACCCAACCCAACCATTATGACATAGACTACTAGCAGATTGTGTAGTGGTTGGGAAGGGTCACCAACCGCATTGGTGATAATTTTTAGCACCTCCTTTCTACCTTCCTTCCCTTAAATTACTTTCTCTCTCCTACCATGTATATTACTTTCTTTCTCCTCCTATCCTTAACCATTATAAACACCGCTCCACGCCACCCTAACCAATAAGAGGTAGGCGACTAGTGGATTGTGCAGTAGTCGAGAAGGGTTCCACCGCTAGTGGTAATAGCTTTTAAAACCTCCTTTCTCCCTTCCCTTAACCTTTTTCCTCTCTTATCTCTATCATCCCATATGACTTTCTCTGAATAATTTCCTTTTTGGTACACCGAGGCTTGATATAATGATTTTCGAAATTCACTTTTTTAGATAAATATTTTCGGGACTATGCAGGTTTGTATAATTATTTTTCAGGGTACAAATATTTAGGTTATAATATTTTTGGGGGACTAATAATTCTATTTCTAGCCCTCAACTTTCTAAAATTGCGAATTGGTCCCAGATATCCAAATATAATTATTTTTAATGCTTTTTCTTCTTATAATGACTTTACTGATACTAGTTATCACAATCTACTACTTATATCCTAAATATTATATTTTCTGTGATTAGCGGCCAACCATGCTTAGCAAAATCATTAAAGCTTGATTAGAGAGTTTTGACCATTATCTGAACTTAGTCGGCGTTGGACTCCTGCGTTTCTCTAGCTTCCAATTTACAGGAATTGCTAATCTCAACCCCACATTCCTTAGATTAGGCATACCATAGATCTGTTTCGTTTTCTACATCAGATCGTAGTCACTAATCAAGTTCTAAGTATTTTAAAGGATAGTGAGACTTTAATCAAGAAATTATAACATTTCACACATAAGGTTAAATTGAATAACGTTCCCTACTAGTAAACTTCTTTTATTGAAAGCTTAAAAGTGAAAATATTACAATGGAAAGATTTGAAGATGGACTTAAGCTAAGATCATTAGAGAAGCTTGCTTATAGAGAAATGGAGAATTCCGACTTCTCTTTTGCTCAAGAATGCTCAAATGATCGTATTCCTTCTCAGCACTCGGCCTCTCATTTTATAGAGGGTTGGGAGTACACTAGATGCCCTAATGGCTACAGCACACACTGATTTTTCACATGGCTACAGTAGACTGCCTTATTTTATAGACGTGACACTTATCAAAATAGTACACAATAATAGAGCAACAACTTTTCACAGCTTTTAATGATGACTGAACTAGTCGTCATTATTGAGATTTTGCATGCTTTCATCTCCAATTATATTTTTCAGACCATTATTATATGGATAATCATCAAAATCTTCATCAATTTGAAAATGCTTTGGGTCCCATTTTTCAAATAATTCAAGAAGATATTTCTTTTTTTTTATAAGAATTTTCCAGCTCCCACATCAAAGAGATAACCAAAGATATCTTCTGAGACTGCTCCCTCCACCTTCATGTATTCTTTAAACTCATTATCAGAGGCGAAAGTAGTATTTTCACAATATATTAATGTTTTTCCTTGTTCAATTAATACCCAACTTTGATGATAAATATTGTAAAAATTGATGGTTCTTGTTAAAGCATGATCAGTAACTAATTCTCATCGTGATGGAAACCATTCTTGTTGTTGGTCAAAGGAGTTGTCGCAATCAACGATCTAAACAAGATAATGGGCTAGTTTGGCTTTTCCATTTTCACATTCGATCAGTGCACAATGTACCTCCAAATATAGGCATCTGTTATATGAAATTTTTGTTGGACCATCAGGAGATGTAAGAATCTAATAGAACTTCTTGAACATGCATTGTTGGAATTTAGTTAGTGTTGAGAAAAATGGGAACTTTGGATCTAGGATTTTCATGAAGTAAACTATCATCCCATATTCCCAGGCTTTAATGACGGAATCATTTGGAGAGATTGAGTTTGTTGGGAAACTAACACCGCCAACTCCAGACTTATCAGGAAAGTAGATCGTTGTACTCCAAGACTCCCAAATATCATAGAATTAATTATGATAATAGTCAATGTAGGCTACATACCACTCACTGAACCATTTTTCTAGGACATGGGAACTTATTTTTTCTCGGATATCATAAGGACATTTAAGGTAATTAACTTGTAACTCTAGAAGAAAAAAATCTTTGGCCTATCAGGTAGGGTGAAGATAGTAAACCAAAACGTGATCTACTTTTTGTATGAAATTTCAAAATATCAATAGGGACTTTACTAGAAGGAGAAACCCATTCTAGGAACAATGGCATTTCATTATGGAGTTCCTCCTTTTCTAACAAGAGTTCTGCTTTAATGATCATCATTGGTGAGTTCTTGAGTTAAACTATCTGTCTGAGAGTTCTTCGATCCCTGTATATGTTCAATAGAGAAGGAAAATAGGTTAAACTATAATTGCTAACGCAGGAACCGCCCTTGCGCTTGTATATTTGATAAAAATTGTTTTTCACAAAACCAAGTATTCCTTTGCAATAAGTTCGAATAAGAAAAGGTTTTAGGGCTAAAAAGATTAAGAACTTTTCAATTCCCCTTATGACTGCAAGGTTTTCTTTTTTTATCATGGGATAGTTGCATTCTACTTTATTAAAGTTTCCACTACAATATTTGCAGAGTTTTTTCCCTTCTTTGATTTTGAGTACTGTGCTCCAATGCTCATCGTTGGTATCTATCTCAAGAACTAAATCATCTCCTTCATTAGGCAAATTAAGAACATGAAGATTTTTACACATCTTTTTGAAGTTTTGAACAATCTTTGTATCATTAGTGTCCATGTCCAACTTACTTTTTTCTTAAGTTTCTACTGCAATGGCTTTCTTAGTCTAGCTAAATCTTTAATGAAATCTGAAGTATAGGTAAGGCATCCAAGAAATCTTTCTACTTGCTTCCTATCTTCAATTTTTTCAGGAAAATTTTCTGTTTTTTCCAAAATATGTTTTTGTAGAATGATTTATCCAACTTTTATTTCTAGACCTAAGAACTCAATTTCTTATTCAGCATAAATGCACTTGCTTTTTTCAAGTATAATACCATGATCAATACATCTTTGGGTGACAACTAAGTCCTCATCTTTGTGCTGTTCTATGGTTTTGAAAAAGACAAGGATATCGTCAATATAAACTAGGCAACAGTGATAAAGGTCTTTAAAGATGTTATACATTCTTCTTTGGAATATTAAAGTGCATTTGTAAGACCAAATGACATTACTATCCATTCGTAATATCCTTGTGGTGCACTAAATGCAATTAAAGGAATGCTTTCCTCATCCATCTTTATACACCAATATCCACTTTTGCAATCCATTTTCAAGAACCAAGAGACTCTTTGAATTCTGTTGAAAAGAACTATTTTGTTAGGAATATAATAACCATCAAAGGCAATATTGTCATTAAGCTTTTTATAATTGACCACCATTCTTGCTGTTCCTCTTTTTCTTCTGTATGATTTCTTACCATGAAAGCAAGACTGGCGTGAGCACTCTTGCTATTCCTGATTAATCCTTTATCCAGAAGTTCTTTAATTTATGTATCAAATTCTTGGATATCCTAGTATGTACACACCATTTGTTTGACTCGAATAATAATGTTGAAATTTAATAAAATAATTTTTGCAAAGGTCTTATCTTTATCCCAAAACTTTAGTGGATTATTAGAGTAGAGTTCTTTACATAATTTTTCTTGTTGTTCGACAATCTGCTCTTTAATAGATAACTTGACTAAAGAAATTGTTAATGCTACCTCGCGTTGTGCAGGCATTACCTTATCACGACGGTGGCTGCTTGTAAGCTCAATTTTCTGATGAGTGTAAGCCTTGCTTAATTTTTCAATAGGAACCGAGTGACCATTAATTATGAATATAATTTGGTTTATGGTCTGTGTGCATGGAGAATATAATCTCTGAAAATTATTTCCAGTAATCATATCATGAGAGGATTGATTAGTAGCTTATAGAACTAGTATAATGCATTGAGCTCATCCCGCATTATGGCTCATAATACTATTATCAGCTATCCTTACTTGTAAAAGATTTTTGGCCTTTTTTCATATAAATTCTGAAAATAATGATATTTTTTCAAAGCATACAGAACAACCACTATCTATGTAAGTACACAACTCATTTATTATATCCCTCTAAGCATATGTTTATTGGGGGTAAAGATGCTATTAGGATTGGTATTGGTAGTCTCATAACAAATTTCCATAGTCATGTTTTTGACTAATTCATCTTCATAGATTGGTTTACTAATAGTTCTTGTTTTGTACCCAATGACCTTTTTATCTAGGCTCGTACTTCGGTCTACACTATGTCTTGTGGATTCGAAACTAATTCTACTCATTTCATTGGTTATGCTAATTGTATTGTCTTCTTTAAGCTGTTCCTTGACTGATGAGGATCGTTCTCCTGTTCTGTTCTTGCACTCATGCTTAGGGATGACAACGGGGCGGGTTGGGGACGGGGAGTATATTCCCCGTCCCCGTCCCCGCTAGGATCCCCGCTCCCCGTCCCCGCCCCGTTCCCCGCTTCGGGGAAAAAATTCCCCCCATCCCCATCCCCGTCGGGGCCCCAACGAGGATTTTTACCCGCTGTTTTTCCCCACGTTCTAAACTCTGCACGGCTATGAGTACTAAATCTGACATATATTTAGGGTTTTTACAAAGAAAATTACAAATATAACCTTAGTTGTTTCATTTAAAAATTTTAAAAATAAGGTTATTTTTGTAATTTTAATTAAAATTGGGAACGGGTGCGGGGATTTTTCCCCAATCAGGGAATCGGGGACGAGGATGGGAACGGGGAAAAATCCCCAACGGGGAAATGGGAACGGGGACGGGTTGAACGATGTCCCCATCCCTGTCCCCATCCCCGAGCGGGGATTAATTTTCCTCCTCGTCCCCATCCCCGTCGGGGATGGGGATTTTTCCCCACTTCGAGGCGGGGCCCCGACGGGGAAGGGTATTCCCCAAATTTTTGCCATCCCTACTCATGCTTCTTAATAATTACGGTTTAATGGTAATTTTACCATTCTCATCAATTTTTGTCACATTTTTTTTATTGATTTTTGTAGGGTTAGCAAAGCTGGATATCTATGACCGATTAATCTTTATCTCTTGAGGATTGGATTTAATCCTGTGGATCTTTTGCATAAAGGTAGGACTTTCAAATTTTTCTGACTCTATCATTATGACCTTAATCTTTAGATCTATAATATTATCTAATTTGTAGATAATTTTTCAGAATATCCTTAATTGATATCCTCCTCATTTCATGTTCATTCCAACTATTTTTATTTTAAGGGATAGGAAATTTTAGCAAATTCATCCTTTAAACTCACTTAATATCTAAGTTGACAATTGAATCCTACGGATGCATTACATAAGTTGGTCATAATCCCTATAATAATTTGATTATTAAATTTGATATGCCTAATATCACAGAGCAAAGCATAAAGATTAATATCTTTGACATAATATTGTAATGGAGTGATTTGAACTTGGACAGTTCCAACATGGATATACTTATACTTTCTATCCTTATTATGCTTAGGAATGTTTTCCCAGTTTACAAGATTAACTTCTCCTACATCATACTCACAATATTTGATTTCTAGATCTCCTTCCATCATCTCACATGCGTACTTACTTTTCAGTTGAAAGATAGACTTTTTATAGATCATGTCCTTCTGGATTATGGGAAGAACTCAATCTCCTTTGACTTCTTCGTTATCATTGTCTACAACAAAATCCTCTCCTTAAAGATCACCAAGACTAATTAAGCCACTTTCCATTATATGACTTGTTTCTCCATAATCGTTTTCTTCATATTTATTATCCAAGATAATTTCAACAATCCCTTTGTTGTTACTTAGGGCTATGTCTGACACTTCATCTTCACTAAGCTCAACATAATCTAGGCTTCCCAAGGTTTCAATAAGCTTGTTATTCTTCCTATTTTTGCATTCGTTAGCATAATGTCTTATTTCTCCGTATGCCCAACATTTACAGTTGTTTTTCCTTGTAGGACAATAAGCTGCTTTCGTGAAAAACCATCGTTTTTTAGGACTTGGTTTGTTATAATATTTTCTTCTATATTTCTCTCCCCTTTGCTTATTAAAGCTCTCTTTCTTATAAAATTTTCTTCTTCATCTCATTTCAAGTTCTTTTCCCTAATGGTGAGGCGAATCCCAATAAGTTAGGAATTATTTCTTAATTTTCGTTTGCTTTTGGAGATCAAGACATTGATAATTGACCCATTTTCTTAAATAAAGGATTCTTTATTTAAGAAAATGGGTCCTTTATTTAAGAAAATAGGTCATGGGCTTGTTCAGGGACAGAAAGGTGGATCTCCATATGGTGTTCATTGACCTGGAGAAAGCGTATGATATGATAGAGTTCCAAGGGAGGTTTTGTGGAGGTGTTTGGAAGAGAAAAGGGTGTCGCCCGCATACATTCGTGTAATCAAGGATATGTACGAGGGAGGGCGGACGAATTTTAGGACTCCAGGAGGGGTCTCAAATGACTTTGCTGTTAGTTTGGGCCTGCATTAGGGCTCCGCCTTAAGCCCGTTTCTTTTCTCATTAGTTTTGGATGAACTCACTAGAGGAATCCAGGATGAGGTGCCTTGGTGCATGTTATTTGCAGATGACATCGTTCTTATCGATGTGACTAGGCAGGGGGTGAATGACAGGTTGGAGAGATGGAGACATACGCTGGAGGCTAGAGGCTTTCGGTTGAGTAGATCGAAAATGGAATACCTCCACTGTTGTTTCAACGGAAGGATAAAAGAGGGGGGGGGGAGTCGTACTGGAGGGGAGACCAATACCGAAAGTCGCTAAATTTAAGTATCTGGGCTCGATCATCCAGCAGAATGGGGACATTGACGAGGATATTAGTCAGCGGATTAGAGTGGGCTGCCAAAAGTGGAAGTCAGCGTCAGGGGTGCTGTGCGACAAGAGAGTGCCCATGGGTTTGAAAGGCAAAGTCTATCGGATGGTAGTTAGACCGGCTGTTCTCTATGGATCGGAGTGTTGGCCTCTAAAAAAGACGTAGGTCTAAAGGTTGATGGTAGCTGATATGAGAATGGTTAGGTGGATGTGTGGTTTTACGCGATTGAACAGAATTAGGAATGGAGTAATCAGGGGCTTAGCTGAAATGGCCCCCATAGAGGAGAAGATGAGGGAATCGAGGCTCAGATGGTTTGGTCACGTGAAGAGGAGAAGTGTGGCCGCCCCAGTGCGAAGGTGTGAGATGATCAACCCCCCCGGGGGTAAGAGAGGGAGGGGTAGACCGAAGAAGAGCCTAGAAGAAGTGGTTCGAGAGGACCTGAGAGTTGTTGGTCTGACGGAGAACATGACTCAGGATAGGAGGCTGTGGCGGGATAGGATTAAGGTCTCTGATTATAGGGCTCCGTAGGTGGCAGTAGCTTAGGCGGTGTGGGGTGGGTTGGGTTTTGTTGATGCTTGTCTGCAGGACGTGCTTTCTGGGACGTGATAGAACCAAACGCCCCCTGGTTTGTTGAGGTATGTCTCTGATCCCTCTCCTTTTGCTATCCGGAACATTTTCTCTTCCTCTTTCACTTACTCGGTAATTGGTTTTGCAATCGTTTTCTCTATAAACATTTTTCACAAAATTGTTTTATGGATCATATGGAATCAACCTCTCTATGGGTAGGAATACCGGTAGAGGTAAGGTTGCCTACAACTGGATCTCCCCAGACCCCGCGAAAGCGGGACCCCCACTGGGAGTTTGTTGTTGTTGTTGTTGTTGTTCTTAAATAAAGGATTCTTGATCTAAGGGTATTAATGACATTTACTCGTTCAAGCCATGCAATATACTTTTCATTAATTATGAAATTTATCAAATATGGCAATTTGTCATAGAACATACAAAGATTAGTTTCATTGTGCCCAATTTTGTAATAATATTTACTGAATTTAGCAATATAATTTTTCAGATATCTCACATCCCATAATTCTATATTATTAATCTTTCTTTCCCATTCTCTTGCCTTTTCTTCATAATCAAGTTTAGCTCCGATAAATTCAGTTTTAATGTCCTTACATAAACTTTTGAACATTACGACTGGTGTTTCCATCATTCTTAATGTATTTTTACCATTTTCATTTAATGAATCATACTAGTCAGTTACAGTACTAGAGAAACTATGTTCGATGTAATTTAGAAAATTTGCAGCAGTCCATGTAGTGTTTAGGTTTAAAATACTTTTCATGCCTTTTTTCCAATGTTCAAATAGTTCTTCTCTATTACGAGCCCCATTTATATTTAACATGTATCCCATTTGACTAATTGGAGTAAGACCAACTTCTTCAAAGGTTATAGTTTTCCTTGGGATGAACCCGATGGAAAAATTGGTTGTACATCCTACTATAACGTACTTAGGTCTTATGAAGTGAGTATTTCTTCTAGAAGGTTCACCAAATTCTTTAGGTTTAGGAACAATATTGTTAACCAGATTGGTCTCTATCTCATTCAAGTTGAGTTCTTTTCCAATTTCATTAATCTCATTTTTGCCAATCATTTTACCATATTTTTTTATCTAGTTTTCTTCTAATTTCTTCTAAAGGTACAACATTAAGATCTTCTATCTTGATTAGATTCATTTGCTGATATATTTCTTCTTCTGATTGGACGTTATTAGTCTTTTCATTATCATTAGATAACACATCATATTTATCACTAATTGTGCCCATAATCTTGTTTAATTCTTATGGATTTTTTTCTTTTTCGAACATATTTTGTACTTCCACAAGAGTATACGACTTATATTCCATCATCTTCTTCTTTTTCTGCTTTTTCAGCCGATTTTTCATCTGACTTTTCTCCTACTTCTTTTGAATTTTTATATCATGTAAAGGAAACAGATTTTTTTGGGTTTTGGAAAGGATATTTATGTTGAAATGAAGTACTAATACTAGAAGTGGATTTTTTACTATGCCTAACTTCGTTAACTAAAGAAAGGTGAATTACAGATAATTGCTTCTTAAGCTCCGTAATCTTACTCTTAATTTTAGCTAATCCTGCTTTTAACTATAAAATTATATCAGTAATACAGTTTAGTTGAGGTGCTACTGAAGAAAGACCTTCCAGTGAGTGAATAATATGTGAATAATTGGGTCCAGGACAAGCAGGTGATGATTCAGGTATTAATCATTGTTAATTAGCTTAATTAATAATTAATTAGCTTAATAATCTTGATTATTTTTGGTCATGTGGCTCTAATACCAATTGAAAGAGACCTTCAAGTAGTACTTATGAGCAAAAAACCACATGCACAAATTTTAGTTTTTCGAAAGCAAGTTTTTAAGGATTTGGGTCAGATGTGCAAATATAAGAAACTTAGGATCCTTGGTAGAATTTTAAAAAGATAAGTTTGGTCGAATTTGGTACCAAAAAATATTTACTCAAAGTTGGATGGACTAGTAAATATTTATCAGAAAATGTGAGTATGAGAAATTATTTGCCATAACCTCGATGGTCCAAAATATAATTTTATCGACTTTCTCTTCTCCTTCTCCATGATCGGATGATCCCATAATGAAATGCCCTATCCCCAACTACAATGTGAGGTCGCAATAGTCACCATCTCCCCTCTTATCACCTATCTCCTCTCATCTCTCCTAATCCCTAAAATAAGGAATCCCCTTTTTCTTTCTCTTTGTCTCTAAAATTAAACCTAGAAAAATTGAGAACTTCCCAGAGAATGTCTTCAATTTAAGATGAAGTCACAACAATAATGAGAAAACCATGCTTCTCGCTAAGATTTCACAAGGGTTTTGATGTAAAATTTGAGGAAAAATTCACTTGCCTATCTGGGAGGTAGCTTCCTTTTCCAAAGCTACACGGTGATCACTAGGGGTTTGGGTGCATTGGAAAAATGAAACAGAAAAACCAATCCAAAAAACCAATTAGCTGAAGTGCATATTATAAAATGACCAGTTTGGTTAACCAAACCAAAATAAATTTCAAATAATGTTTTAGCTATGGTCACGAGGTTGGAAAAATGAAGTTGGCTTTTTTTTAATTGAACTATAGGAGGAAAGACCTGGGGTCTAAAAGCATATTCTCCATGCAGTTCATTTTCACTTCCTCCAGCCCGTGTAGCCAATCTTCTCTGAAATATGGATAACCATGCAATAAGTGTGCTAATTCAAAATGACACTATTAGGAGTGTTTTGTCATTACTAAAGTTGAAAATTGAGATTTTCAATCGACGAGTTCTAAAAGGTACAATTTTATTTTCTTATATTAAGGAATTTTGGATGCCAATAATCCACTTTTGGGGTATTATCACGAGAATAATTTGACCTTCAAATTTGACACGGAGTCTTCCTACCTTTAGAGTTATTTGTTTTTAACAGGTCACCATCAAGTAAATGACTCTTTCACTTGCCAATTCGATAGTGTTTGAACTTATTTAGCATTTGTTGGTGTATATTTCCATTCAATTTCTCCAACATCACCATTTAGGTGTGATAAGTGAGCAAACACTAGTAAGTGTCAGATAAATTTATCAAGGCCCTTAAGATATGTTTGGGAGGATCAAGTGTTATTTTGTGTGGGACAAATGACTGATACACCTTGTCAAGTGGCAAGCGAAAGTCCTAGGAAGTTAGTAACATACCCTTGCTTTCTCTCATCTTCCTCACATATATACTCTCACCAGAACTACCCCTCCCCATTTACTTTCTCTCTCTTTTTCCCCACTATGCACAAAATCAGTCCATGATCCACTATATTCTATTCTCTTGATCATCTCACTCCACACCACAAACCATTACTATCCTCAATTTAACAAGAACTAAATAGAAAACTTAAACAAGAAGGAACAACTACACCAACGAGCGATACACACAAGCAACCCATAATTCAATAAGAGAGAGAAGGAGATGAAGAAGAAGATCCCTTAGTTTGATTCATTTGATCCATTGACTTTTAGGTAGAGGGAGTGATGCTTGGGGAGATGGCTACGACATATAAGCTTGGGGAGGAGTTTTATATGACGGGGAGGAGCACGGAGAAGATTCTTATGGAGCCCTGGTTTTGGCTGAGATTCAGGGCCTTGCTCACCCCTTTTTGTTTGATAATCACCAGGTTAATCTTGGTATGCTTTCATTTATTTCGTGTAACATCCCCAATCCTACCTTAGAAGATTAGGGAAATATGGTATGTTTATATAGTGATGTAATAGGCCTACTACAACAATAAGTGTTTTTCCTTTTTAAGCCCAAGTGAGAACAACGAGTGTTTAAGGGCTAGTCTTTGGGCTGAAGTGCTAGAAGTTAGGATGTTTGACAGTAGTTTGTCAAATAACTCAACCACTTGGGTATGACCATTATGAGTAGTATCAAAGTGGATCTTGGACTAGGTAGTTACGGACCTACTTTGCACCATGGAGAGAACACTATGGTTGTTGATCATCAATATTACTCTCCCAACTATTAGAGCGAGGGATGATCTGTGGACCTGAGAAGGATGTCAGCTATTCAAGTAGGGGAGACTATAACATTCACAGTCCCACATTGAAATATTATGGGAACATGGCGTGATTTATATAAGGATATCGTAGGCCTACTACAACAATAACCGCTTTCTCTTTTCAAGTTCAAGCAAGGATATCAGGTTGTTAAGGGCCAGTTTTTGGGCTGAAAGACTAGAGGCTAGGTTGTTCACCAATAGATTGCCTAATGACCTGGCCCATTGGATTTGAGTGCTACATTTCTTGTTAGAGAATTTGCTATAGATTGGTTGTTGTTTAAGATGAGTTTCTCTATTTGATTTTCGAGGATCTTAATTGAATTGTTACTAGTGAATTATGCTTCCTTGGTTGCTATTTTTGTGTCGGTGATGCATGCATTGCCATATAATCTACCCTTGATTTTTTTCATTGGTGTGTGTGTAGGTGTGTGTACTGGCGATTACGGCGGTTGAGGGAAGGTGAGCTAACTAGAGGAGGACCAAGCAGGCTTGAAACAGGGGTTATCAGCCCCTTTTCTGCTAAATCTAAGAGGAAGAAAAGACAGGAAAAGTTGGAAGAGAAGATGAGGCAGTGGGGTCAGGTAGTGGCCCTAGTAGAATGTGATGGCTAACATTAGCTAAGGTGGTTGGTTAAAGAAAGGGGAGCAACAATCCTTTTTTTTTTTTTTTGACCAAAGAGTAGAAATAGAGGGGGTTTACTTGTTTGTTGGGCTTGAGCTTTTCTTTTCCTTTTTTTTAATGCATTAAATAAAAATTTATCAACTTCCAATTGGCAACAAGATAAATAAAAAATAGATCACAAAATGAAATAATTATCATGTATTGTTATTTAAATTATTTATTTTGAATTTTTATAATAATAATAATAATAATAATAATAATAATATTCAAGAGCCACTCAATATATTTAAACCTAAAATCTTATGATTAATATAAAATCAAATTAAGTAATTAAGAATATAGCTTGGATAGATATTTAGATTTTTAAAATAATTTGGACACAATTTGGATAAAATCTTTAAAATCTGGATAAATAATGGGCAAACAATAGTGTATTATACATATTGGGCTTCGATTACTTTAAGATTTTAGTTGCATAAAATTTGGAAAAAAAATATTTGTTAGCCTTATTTCTATTACTGACGTTCTTGTGTAAAATTATGTTATTTATCAGGAAAACAGATGATTACGTCTTTGTCTGTTTATGTGACGTACAGTTAAGTGCAATTAAATTTAATTTACATTGTTTAAGTGTTTAAACATATTTATCAATGTTGACTGAGAAGGCATCTAAGGGGTAGGTGACTATGTACATGATGCATATAATTAATTTAGTATCTCATTATAATGTGCATAATAATTCATTACCACACACCTAGAAAATTAGCTAATATAACCAGTTAGTTGTACAAATATTTCAAAACTATTATCCTTTTGGTTTCGTTTTTTTTAAGAAACTCTACAAAAAAGACCATAAGAATTTATAAACTGATTAATAAAACTTTTTAACATGATATGATGATTAATAATTAGAAATCAAAGTTTAAAGAAGGTAATTATTAAGGAGAAGAGCTACCGAAAAAAAAAGACAAGAGAAGCAAAGAAACAAAATTAACTACCTAGTTTTGTTAAGAATCTATTTGGTTGGCTATTCAACGCAAAGATTAGTCAAAAGTGAAGTAATCTTATGTTAGTCATGACAAATTCTGTACAGGGGAGCATTACTCTCCTGAAGTATTAGGATCATGTTCATTTCTATCATGATAGAAGTTCTGGCTTCTGAGTCATAATTTCCATTTTTTGCTCATTTCCCTTTGTTTTCATGCATGTGCTTTTTTTTTTTATTTATAAAAATAACGAACCCTATATAAACCCACACATATCCTGAAGATCATCCATGATTAACTTAGGCTGTTGTGTATATATTTCTCGGATTAACTTGTGTGAATTATTATATATGTTACGAGCAATATTAACCAAGTTAGACTTCAACTACTAACCCTAAACCGTACACCCACACCCACACCCACACCCACACCCAAACCCTAAACACTATGCTCTTGAACATTAACCCTATGATTAATACCCTAAATCTTAACCCTAAACCTTAAATGCTAGAATTCTGTTTATTTTGGTTTCTATTTTTGAGAAACCCTAAGAAAGAGACCAAAAAATATCATCTGATGAAGCTACTTAATATGATTTACTAATAATTGAATATCACAATTTTGGAGGTAATCGTCTTACGTTAAGGAGAAATACTAACATTTAATATGATTGTATTAATAATTCTATGAAAAGATTAGTCGCAAGTGAAGTAATCTTATATTAGTCATGAGAAATTTTGTTAGTCATGAGAAATTTTGTAAGTGGAAGCATTGTCATCCTATTTTTTTGTATCATAATAGAAGATTCTGTCGTTCGAGTTGCAGTTTACTACTTTTGCTTATATCCATTCATGTTCTCTCATGTTTTTGATTTTATTTAACTATATAACAACAGAATCTCATATCCATCCAAAGGATCTTCCAAAGTTAACCTTGGCAGTGTGTATATATGTTTTGGGTTAATGTCTATGAATCCTCATAGATGTTACGAGCAAAGTTAGCCAAGTTATACTCTAACTACTAACCCTAAACTCTAAACTTTTGAACCCTAGGATCAATACCATAAGCCTTAACGTTTAGCCATAAACTAAATCCAAATCCAAATCCAAATCCAATACCCAAAAACTTTAAACCATAAACCTTAAACGATAGAACCCTCATTGTGTTTCTCTGGTTTCTTTTTTAAGAAACCCTAAGAAAAATACAAAAATAACATATATAAATCACTTAATGAAACTATATAAGATGGCTTATTAATAATTAAATACCAAAATTTTGAAGGAAGTACTCTTATACAAAAACAGAAAAGCAAAGTAGAGATTGCAAAACTAATTGTTCTATTATTGTCAAGAATTCATTTGATTGTGCTATTATATGAAATGACTAGTTGAAAGTAGAGCTAGGTAATAGATCAGGTCGGGTCGGATTTGTGTTCGTGTCGAATTTAAACGGGTTGAGATTTCCTCGATCTGAACCTAACCCGTTTATTAAACGGATTGAAAAACCTTGACCTGTACCCATTTAATTTTTAAACGGATTGACCCATTTAACCTGTTTAAGATAAACAAGTCGAATTTAGTTGCCTAATTAACCATTTACGCATTTAACATTTTCAACTAATATATAATTACAACGTTAAAAATTAAGTTTACATATCATATTAAACTATTACGCTTTAAAATTTCCAAGATTCATTGCAATTCATATTTTTTAAAATTGTTATATTCTTAATTATCTAATAAAAATTAAATGGATAAATGCAAAATGGAAACATTAGTTGACTTATTTAACCCATTTAATTAAATGGGTTAAATAGGAATTTTTTTGTGTCGAGAATTTTAACTTGAACCTAACCCATTTAATTAAACTAGTTAAACATGTCAACCCATTTAATTAAACAGATTGAAAATTTATACCAAAACCTACTTAATTTCGTATCGGTTTCGGATCGGTAATCGTGTCAAGTCAGCTTTTTTTAACTCTAGCCTAAAGTGAACTAATCTTATATAACTCATGAAAAATTTTGTTAGTGGGAGCATCATACCCTTAAGCATTAGCATCCTATTCGGTTGTACCATAATGGAAGTTATAACTTCTGAGTCTTAATTACCTATTTTTAATTCATTTTCCTTTATTTTCTCACTTTTTTCATTTTTTTAAATGCACCACGCAGAACCCGTGCACATCCTGAATTACTTCCCATATTAAGGAGTTCCATGTACATTTTTTGGAATAACATGTATAAATTAGTATATATGTTACGAGCAATGTTATGTAACCAAGACTCTAACTACAAATCGTAAATCCTAAGCTCTTGCACCCTAAGCTTAATACCCTACACCTTAAACCTTAAATCTTAAATCTTAAATCATAAACTTAAATATTAGAAGTCTCACTTTTTTGGTTTCATTTTTTAACAAACTCTAAGAAAAAGACAAAAAAAATCGATTTACGAAACTATTCAATATGATTTATTAATAATTAAATATGAAAAGAGAAGTAGAGAAACAAAACTAATTGTCCTCTTATTGTCAGAAATATATTTGATTATGCTATTCTACAAAAAGATTAGCTAAAAGTGAAGTAATCTTATAACTCATGACAAATTTTGTAAATGGGAGCATTAGTGTTACAATCTAAAAGGACGTAAAATTTTACTGCAAATGTACGATTGTCAGCCGTAGTACTTGCGGGTCAAATCCATAGGGATGAGGTCAAACTTAGGCTACTAAACAACTACTAACTCATATCAACTAGATTGTAAAGAATAAATATGATAACAAAAATCATTCAGCTTGCATAAATTAATACTAACCTAAACATGATTGGATTTAACATGCAATCAACATAACGATTCAGAAAGAAGTAAACTTGAATATAGGAGGGGGGGGGGGGGAGGAGAAAGAAATTACTAACTAATGGAAAGTAGAAATTGAAAGCTCAATCGAATAGATCAATAAAACTTAAGCTTGAATTAATCCTCAATACTTGAATTACAGATTTTGAGAGAGAATTAAACTAAACTAATTTGCTTCTAAATTCTAAACTAAAACTTAAGCTATGATGATGAAGAATTGATTGATGAATTGTGATACCTTATGCCTCCTTTTATAGTGGTGATAGTCATCATGCAGTTTTCAAATTCTAGTTGGGGCAGGTTTCTTATTCTCTTCTCTTGATCAATATATTTCCAATTTTCAGTTGGCTGTAACTTTCCAAAATCTGTTCCAATTAGTCTTGCACGCCAAGTTAATGATCTTCATATTTCATCAAATCATTATTCCTACACAAACACACAAAAACCAAATAAAAATCTCAATTACAATTAAAAAACTAACTAGAAGTACTTAAATGGTTATTTTTGGTATCCAAACAAATATTCCGCGTAAACTGTAACGCCCCGCCCGAGGGGGCAGGCGCGTCACCGCCGTGAATGTTCGATTAAGAACACTCACAAGGTTCTCTAAACTTCTCAACCTTAATAAACCTGATCATAAGCGATAGCAGCGGAAGCTCTTATAGAAATCTAACTGAAGTTTGGGAAGGTCAATCTAAAACATACATTACATACATACTTAAACCGTATCCACAATGTTCTTACATATATCCAAATCAAAATACAGAACAATATTTACTAAACATAATCCATAACATATACATACAACGAGCCCTCTAGGTCCAAATAAGTTCTCTTAATGCTCCTGTGGTCCCTCCTTGCTTTCAAAACCTGAAAAATGGTGAGGTCATGAGTTCCCCGAACTCAGTGAATAACCCTTACCTTCCCAGTTGTTACACTTTGCACATTAACCGATTAACACATAATCACACAGTACAGGCAACTCATGACGTATGGATAGAACATATCATATGGCATATACAAGGTGACATAAGAACATTCACATGCTTTAAGAACTAAAATAAATTTATACATTCCATATCTAATTTGTTCACAAATGTCACAAATACACACAACACATTTATGTCATGGGACGGGCAATTAGAGTAGCTTAGTCGTACTTGTCACATACTAGGTACGATTCAAGGTCTCTCGTTTTCACTTAAATCCCTAAACAAACCTTGCTGTTAGTTTATTCACTAAACTAACCATGATTGTCCCATACCAATCATGTCCTTTAGGCTCATAGTCCTCACTAGAGTCCCAAAAGAAAACAAAATCTACTAAGCAACCTAACGGTCCGCTTATGACCATAATTAGCATATACATCAAATCAGATTTATCACAAAAGTTCACATAAACACATAATATGTATCTTAAAATCAATCACAAGTTCATAGATGTTTTGAATGAACCTTCAAATCCAAATCCAAAGCCCAATTTAAATCCAAAAAGGATTTCCACATCATGACTAAAGACCAAATTCAATCCAAAACTAATTTCACAACACATCACATATTCTTAACGGAATACAAAACTTTTAGTTTAGGGGAATTCAACTCATAACTCACACAAAGAACCATCACAACACAGGGGTCACAAACACATCCTGGCAGACCGGGCAATGCTCACTCAAGGTACCAACCAGGGACTCAACGCTCTACAGTACATAGATGCCCTCAAATCACAAACTGTGGAGTCACATTCACATCATGGAGAACCAGGGACCCACACAGCTCCCAAATAACACAAACTGAGGAGCTCTAGAACGCTCTGTAATAGCCTCAGTCAAGACACGAATTTCTTTCCCCAAAAACATAACTTAATGAAATCATATAATCACAATTTTATTTTCAAAGAACCTTAATTTCTCAACTATGAACAAAACATAGTCGAAACAGAGCATAACTCTACCCAAAATAATTTCACAAGTTTTCCATACTTCATCACACAAACAGAATTCTTAAGAAGCTCAACAATGGCCTTCTCATATCTAATGTACGGATTAAACACACAAATAATCCATAATTACACTAAACAAGGTACTTTAACTCACAACATACACATCCAATCTTCACCAAACTTTGCAGCAAATTCACAAATCACATGTAGATTCTAACATATAAATTTCATGATTTTTCTCCAGGCCCATCATTCCCATAAATTCAAATAGTCAGCCAAAAGAATCAAAAGTTTGCGAATTAAACTCAAACAATTCATAACTTTTAGCATACACCACCAAAATTCACAAAAGTTTACAAGCAATCACCCCATATCATGAGGAAGCTACATTAATAATTTTATAATTTTTATTCAAACAAATACTTCAAAATAATTAAAACAGTAAACGAAAACCAGCATCCAAAACAGGGCAGTCCCAATCGAAAATTCATAACTTCTAAAATACATATCCAAAAATCATGAAAATTTACAGGACTTTTCCAGTAATCCTAATAAGTTTACATTAAAACTTTCATAAGTTTTAGCCAACCCAATAGCTCACAATAATTCAAACAGAATCTAAATTTCTGCACTCAACAACAGGGCAGTTTCACTAAAAAATTCATAACTTATAAACTACACATGTAAAATTCATGAAAAGTTACCAGAAGTTGCCTAATAGCTTGGGTACCCTACAGTAAAAATTTCAGAATATTCCAACAATCTCATAATTCCCAGAAATTCGAATAGTTACTGAGTTCTACAAAACGCCGAAAATCCCATCCTATTTTTCTATCATCTTGTTCAACCAAATACAAGTAACCAATCCAAAATCCATAGTTTAGCATGTATTTGGACGAATTCATAGCATCATCATCAATTGACAACACCCAATTAATCCAAAAATCACAAATAAACATACAACTTTTGAGATTTGGTTTCTAACAATTGAATTTAGGGTTCTAATCTATCATACCCTAAAAACATCAAATTCAAAGCTTCAATTCTAAATTGATATATCAAATTCGAACATAAATCAACAAATTAATCTTACCCTAATCAATTTTAGTTGAGGAAAACAAGAATTACTCACCTTAAATTTGCAATCAAAATCAAAACCCCAAACTTCTTCTCCTTTTTCTTCTTCTCCTCTTCTTTTTCTTCTTCTTTGCCTCCTCTATGCGTGGTGTGTGTATGTGTTTGTGTTTATGTGGGTTAGGGAAAGAAGAGGAATGGGAGAGCAGTGAACCCCCCCTTCACGTGATAAAGAAAATCCCCGCCCCTTTTCTTTTTCTTTTCCCTTTTTTTTTCAAGCCCCCCTTCTTTGACTTGTCTTCCCATTTTCTTTTCTTCTTTCTTTTTTTTTTAAAAACCAAAATCTTAGCAAAACACGAACTCAACTAATTTATTTCTCAAATATAATCATATTAACTTAAAACACATATATATTTAAAATAAAACACATAAAATACATACACATTAATTAGGAATTCACACTTGAATCAAAATTAGTAACAAAAAATTTCGGGGCGTTACATAAACTTTGCTCGTTCTTAAGTAAAATGAAGACTTAGATCGCCCTAGAGGGGGGTGAATAGAGTGATTGCAACAACTTAAAATCAAAATCAAATGTAAATAGAGATGATACGTGACGATATTTTAACGAGGTTGGGCTTCAATCAGGTTTAAGTCCCCACCTAGAGTTATAGGATTCAACACTCTACCTTTTTTTTTTAATTAAGATGAGCTCTCAACAATCTCTCAGAGCTACCTTACTCTAGAGATCCTAATCACTTAAGCCAACCTATTGGTTTAAGTTAGGGTGGAGTTGACCTTACAAACTCTAAGTTCACTCCTTAATAATATTTTTTCACCTCAATTCTTTGATCTCAAAACAACGCTTAGTATAGTAAATCCATGTATATTCTCAATGCTTTTTCACACTTGCTGAGTTGCTTGCTCTTGCTCATGGTCACTGTTTATAGCCTTGCAAGTCGAGAGCTTAAACTACCAAGAAGGAAGTTTCTGTCAGAATACTCTAAAATCTGATTCCAAACCCTTGAAATATAATCTTCAGATTCTGATTTGATTTCCTTTTGAGCTGAATATTCTAATTTGATCTTTCGTTCAAATCAGCCATGCTGCACATGATATCTTTCTTTCACATGATGTTAGTAATATCTTAAAATGAGTAGCAAGATAATTCGAGTATCATGTTTGATATTACTTTGCAATTTAAGCTTGTATCTTTTTTGGTGGAATCTTGTCAAGATCAAATCAAATAATATTGATGCAAGGTAAACAGTCCATAATTGATCTTGCATGATATTCAAATTTGAAGTGGCTAGAATATATCAATCAAATAATATCTTTCAATTTTGAGGGATACTTCATATTCTCTGGATATTTGCCTTTACCTTCTATTAGCATAAAATGCTACTTTTCTCATGCTTACATTAGTTTTTCCAACCTCTTAATTTTACCTCCAAGTCTTTAATTAATTTTGGGTTTCACTAAAACCTTCTTAGCCACTAAGAGAGTCAACAATCTCCCCTTTTTTGATGAAAGATAAAATTAACTTCAGTGGCTTATTTGAGCTTTATGTAGCTATGTCATGCCAAATTCATCATATTAAGCATAGATATAAACAAAGGCATTTAGTTTACCAGAACGAAGCTTATAAAAGTGTATGATCTAGATATTGGGAAATTATGCCAATTATGCAATCTAAGCATTTTAAATATTACTAATCCGTGCAGTAGACATACTTGTCAGATAACTTTGTTTAACAAAATAGGCTATCCAAGCAACCAACATTGAAATCTAAGCAACTAGCAATATAAGCATGCGTAATAGGTAATTACACTTTCTCCCCTTCTTTCATCAAAAAGGAGAAAAGTGAGAACAAAAATGTGTGAGCAGGCCAACATGATAGTGGAAAACTAGTTGTGCTAAAAAAAATAGAATAGTCAAGGAGAAGATCAGAGCTTGATCTTGGAGGCTTTGCTGGCAATAGATAACAGTTGAGCAGCGTACGTAGACAGAGCCTTGGGCTTGTTCAATGGTAGAGAGAGGAACGACTTTGAGAGCGCACTGGTGACTCAAGCTACCCAGATTGATGAGGTCGCCTAGCTTTTGATGCACCTCAGAGACATGAGTGGTTAGTAGAGTGTGGATGCGATTGAGATGGTTTTTGATTATGGCCTGATTGTGAGCAATACCATCCAACATATTAGTGTGCTGAACCAAGATATACTCCAGTTTATCGGCCGTCTCCTGGAACTAAGCTTGGTCCAGAATTTTGTTTCTTGGAGTGCCAAGAAACTAAGCTTGGTCCAAGGAACTAACAAATTCCTAACGTACTTTTTCTATCTACTTTATAACCTGTATAGTCTCCATTAGTGTATCCCACTAAAGAGAAATCTCCCCCCAAGGGTACCATAGTCCTAGATTTTTGGTCCTAGCTAGGTATCGAAATATTTGTTTTACACAAGTTAGATGGGATTCTTTAGGGGAGGCCTGAAATCAAGCGCATAAGCATGTACTAAACATGATGCCAGGTTGGCTAGCAGTAAGATAAAGCAGTGAGCCAATCATTCCTCGATAGGCCTTCTCACTAATAGGTTTTCCGTCTTTGTCAAGATCTAAACTTTCATTCGTAGGCATAGGTGTCCAGCATGTTTGGCTTGATCTATTTTGTACTTTTTTAGTAGCTCATTTACATATTTGCTTTGGTTAATGAAAATGCCATCTCTACACTGTTTGACTTGGAGGCCTAAGAAAAAGGTTAATTCTCCTATCATGCTCATCTCAAATTCTTTTCACATAAGATTGGAAAATTCTTCACAGGGGGAGTTGTTTGTAGCGGAAAAAAGTATATCATCTATGTAAATTTGAATAATTATGAAGTCATGACCTTTAGTTTTAGTGAATAAGGTTTTATCAATGAGTTCCCTTTTAAAATTATGTTCTGAAAGAAATTTGCTCAATCTCTCATACCAAGCCCTGGCAGCTTGTCTTAGACCATAAAGAGCCTTTTCAAGTTTATAGACATGATTTGGAAAGTCCGGGTTTTCAAAGCCGAGGGGGTTGTTCTACATAGACTTCTTTTTGTAGTTATCCATTTAAGAAGGCACATTTTACATCCATTTGATAAAGTTTTATATTCATATGTGATGCAAATGCTAGTAGTATTCTTATGGCTTCTAGTCGTGCAGCAGGGGCAAAGGTTTCATCAAAATCAATACTTTCTTCTTGATTGTATCCTTTAGCCACTAATCTTGCCTTATTCCTTATAACATTTCCGATTTCATCCAATTTGTTTCTAAAGACCCATTTAGTTCATGTAGCCAGATCTTGGTCGAGTTGTAAGTGTCCATACTTGATTTCTTTTGAATTGATCTAATTCATCTTGCATAGCATTTATCTAATTTGAGTCATTAAGTGCTTCCATATGATTCTTTGGTTCTATGAGTGATACAAAAGCAAAGAAGGCACAATAGTTATGCAAGGATGACCTTGTTATTACCCCTAAGGATATGTCTGTTAAGAAATAGTCCATTGGGTGATATGACTTGTATTTGTAGTGTCTGTGAGTTACCACTTGTTGTGATCTTTTGGGAGAAGAATTTTCTTGACTTGTGGGCTCCTCTTCGTCATGAGATGGGGTGTCTTCCGGGTTGAGAGGTACTTCTTGGGATTGCTCATTGTTTGAATTTACCTCTTTTGGTACCTCTTTTTCATCATTGCTATGTTCGTTTAAGTTGAGATTCTGTACTACAGAGTCACTTAATACATCGTCATTAGATTCGTCAAAAATAACGTGAATGCTCTCCTTGATGTTTTTAGTGCATTTATTATAAATTCTATATGTCTTACTATGCATAGAATATCCCACAAATATTCCTTCGTCACTTATAGCATCAAATTTTCCTAGATTGTTTTTACCATTGTTATGAACAAAACATTTCCATCCAAATGGTCGAAAGTAAGAAACATTGGGTTGATTGCCTTTAAATAATTCATAAGGGGTCCTTTTTAGAATTGGTCGAATTAAGCATCGATTGAGAACGTAATTAGCAGTATTTATGGCTTTGGCCCAAAACTTTTGAGGAACACTACTTTCACACATCATAGTGTGTGTCATATCCTCTAAAGTGCGATTTTTTCTTTCCACTATACCATTTTGTTGAGGTGTACATAGTGTTGAAAAATTGTCGACGATTCCATGATCAATACAGAATTCAGTAAATTCTTTTTGATCAAATTCTCTATAGTGATCGCTTCTAACGAAAATGATTGGAGAGTTTTTGTAGACTTGTAATTGCTTGCAAAGTTTAGAAAATTCTTTAAATGCTGCATTCTTTTCTTTTAAAAAAGAGACCCATGTAAAGCGAAAATAATCAACAATCACAAGAATATACTTATTGTGCCCTAGACTTTGTATTGGTATAGGACCACACAAATCTAGGGTGGCAATGGGGCGGGTACAGGGCGGTTTGAGTCATACCTGTACCTATACCCGTTTTCAAAAATCGTACCCATACTCGTACCCGTACCCATCAGTTATTAAAAAATAAAACCCATACCCATACCATCGGGTTTTACGGGTTTGTGGGTTTTTATTCGAGTTCACATAGAGAATAAAAATTAATACTCATATGCAATCTATATCTATGTGCAATATATATTTGTGTCATTATAAGATTGTAAAGTTGTGATATTTTGGGAATATATTGTTTAGAAATGTAAAATTAAGTACATTATTGACTAATTTTTTGTTAGAAGGGTTTGTATTAGACTTAAACTGGAAAAACACCAAAACAAAATAGTTTTTTTATCTTATTATAAAAACGGATACGGGTGGAGCGTGGGTGTTGGGCAGGTGAGGGCTATACCCATACCTGTACTCATACCTATACCCGTTTTTCAATGCCCACCCCATACCCATTTAAAATCCATTTTCACCACCCATTTGGGTTTTAAATGGGGCGGATTTTGCGGATTTTAAAGGGGTATGGGTTTCATTGCCACCCCTACACAAATCCATATGGGGGAGTTCTAATGGTCTGGATGTGCTAACATTGTTTTTTGACTTAAAACTACTACACACTTGTTTTCCTTTAACGCATGCATCACATAAGTGGTCATATTCAAAATTACATGTTGCGAGTCCACGTACTAATTCATTTTTGGCTAATTTCTTAATAGTGTGCATTCTTGCATGACCTAGTCTACGATGCCATAGCCAATTGTCCTCACAATGTGAGACTTTAAAACAAGATAGATTGTGTGAGGGGAGGTTATCGATGTTTATGGCATAGACATTTTCAATTCTAGGTCCATGAAGAGTAATTTTTCCAGACTGTTTATTTTTTATAATGTAGTTTGTTGAATCAAATGTTACGAGGTTTCCCTTATCACATAATTGAGATATACTCAAAAGGTTAAATTTAAGGCCACAGGATAAAAATGATCAATGGAGTTAGAGGGATCTTTATTGATTTTTCCAATACCAATTATTTTGCCTATACCTTTGTCTCCAATTGTAACACTCCCATGTCCTTTCTTTTTTATTTGGGTGAACAAGAAAGCATTACCACTTATGTGTCTTGAACATCCGCTGCCAAGGTACCATAGGTCTTTCCCGGATTTCAAGCACACCTACAAAATAAGAAATCAAAACTTTCTTCTACTTTTGATGTTAAATTTGGTTTCAAAATCATTAGCTATCATGTTAGGTGGTTTTGTTCCCTTAGGAACCCATATTCGAATGATCCTAGAAGATGGTTTTTTAAATGGGCATGAATAGGTAGTATGACCAATTTTGGAGCAATAATTGCATGTTCTTGCATCCTTTCTATGTGGTGTGGATTTAACAAAGAAATTCTTATAGGTTTTCTTTTTTTAGAGTGGTTATATCCAATTCCTTCTTTGTTAAACAATGCTCTTTGGGTATAAAGCAATTTATCCAAATTTTCTTCACCTTTTGTAAATTTTAGAATTATCTCGTGATCTTTGTCACACTTGGCTTGTAATTATCCATTTTTTTTTTCTAAACTTCTAATTTTATCATAAAGATCATTGTTTAGTCTTTCAAGGGCTACATTCTTTTGACTTAATTCTCGAAAATTTCTCTTGAGATCTTTATATTTAGACAAATATCTTTGTTCTAGTTTAGCGAAACTCACTAAAGCGTTAATTAATTCTTCTTTAGAACATTCACAGAGAGACAAAATATCTACCTCATTAGTATTTTCATGCTCATCAACTTGTTCTTCTTTTGCCACAAGATAGATGTTAGCGGTATGCTCTTCATCGCTTTCACTGTCACTGGTGTTGCTATTGCTCCAAGCTGTGATCATTGCTTGCTTGTTTTCTTTCTTTTTGAATCTCCGTGATTCTTCCATCTTTTAGATGAGTGGACAATCCTTTAACAAATGTCTTGGCATACCACATCCATAACAAGAACTAACGTTAGTGTTATCTTTATAGAAAAACTTACCTTTGAAGAATTTTTCATTTCTCTTTAATGTGGACCCTTTTGAGTTAAGTCCCTGTTGATTAAATTTTTTCTTTAGTCCCATTTTGTTAAGGCCTCGAACGATCAATGAAAATGCCTCTTCATCACGGTCCTTGGTTTCTTCCTCCTTGAAGTGGAATCTTCTTGTGCAACTTTTAGTGCTATTCCTTTCTTTGAGCTTTCTCCTTTGTCTTCTTTGAGATGAATCTCATGTGTCAAGAGCTTTCCTAGAAGATCGTTCAGCTCTAGCTTCTTGAGATCTTGAGCTTCTTCGATTGCTGTAACTTTTGGTCCCCATTTGTTCTTTGGAAGACATCGAAGAATCTTTCTCACCATTTCTTCATTTGTGCAAGTCTTACCAAGCGACTTTAGGTTATTGGTGATGTCAGTGAATCAAGTAAACATATCTTTTATTGATTCGTCTGATTGCATTTTGAATAGTTCATATTGATGTATGAACATATTCATTTTGGTTTCATGGACTTGGCTTGTCCCTTCCTATGTAACAATCAGTTTGTTCCAAATCTGCTGAGCTGTATCACATGCATAAATTTGGTTATATTCGTTAACACCTAAACCACAATAAAGAATATGCTTAGCTCTTGAATTCTTGGTAAGTTTATCCCAATCAGCACTGGTTTATTGATCTTTTGGTTTATCAATGAATTGTGCCTTATCATTTTTAACCTTGGGAATAGAGTAACCTCATTGTTCACAATTCC
>JACYFF010010365.1:17614491-17667038 GCA_017589665.1 Selenicereus undatus
ATCATTTTTAACCTTGGGAATAGAGTAACCTCATTGTTCACAATTCCATGGCAGTAGATTCAATAAAAATTTGCATAGCATTTTTCCAATAAGAAAAGTTTGCTCCTTTAAATAAGGGGGTCTAACAGTAGAGCGTCCTTCAATATTGATATCTCCAGAAAAAGCCATGATCATCACCCACATAACTGTTAAGTCAAAAGAAGTATGTGACTGGCTCTGATATCAATTGAAGGCTTAGATTGCCCTAGAGGGGATTGTATTGGGTGATTGCAACAACTTAAAATCAAAATCAAATGTAAATGCAGAAATTAAATAGAGATGATACACGACGATATTTTAATGACATTGGGCCTCAATTAGGCTTAAGACCTTGCCTAGAGTTACCTCACTCTAGGATTCAACACTCTACTTTTTTTTTTTATCAAGATGAACTCTCAACAATCTCTCAGAGCTACCTCACTCTAGAAATTCCAATCACTTAAACCAACCTCTTGGTTTAAGTTAGGTGGAGTTGACCTCACAAACTTTAAGTTCACTCCTTATTAATATTTTTTCACCTCAATTCTTTGATCTCAAAACAACCCTCAGTACACTAAATCAATGTATATTCTCAATGCTTTTTCACACTTGCTGAGTTGCTTGCTCTTGCTCATGGTCACTTTTTATAGCCTTGCAAGTCGAGAGCTCAAACTATCAACAAGGAAGTTTCTGCTAGAATATCCTGAAATATGATTTCAGGCCCTTGAAATATAATCTTTAGATTTTGATTTGATTTCTGTTTGAGTTGAATATTCTGATTTGGTCTTCCCTTCAAATCAGCCATATTGCACATGATATCTTTCTTGCACATGATGTTAGCAATCTCTTAAAATGAGCAGCAAGATAATTCGAGTACCATTTTTTATATTACTTTGCAATTTAAGCTTGTAACTTATTTAGTGGAATCTTGTCAAGATCAAATCAAATAATATCGATGCAAGGTGAACAGTCTATAATTGATCTTGTATGATATTCAAATTTGAATTTCAAATTTGAAGTGGCTAGAATATATCAATGAAATTATATCTTTCAATTTTGAGCGAGACGTCATATTCTCTCCATATTTTCCCTTACCTTCTATTAGTATAAAAGGCTACTCTTCTCATGCTTAAATTTGTTTTTCCAACCTCTTAATTTTACATCAAAATCTCCAATTAATTTTGTGTTTTATCAAAACCTTCTTAGCCACTAAGAGAGTCAATAGAAAACAAAAGAAAAATCTATCAAATCCTTCTTAGCATGTGCAACAAGCCCTTTAAATCCATAGGTTCCTCCTAATGGAAGAGTATGGTCTCGTGATGGTTTATGAAAGATATACCCAAAAATCTTGAAAAAGATTAAGAGAAAGAAAAACTAGAATCCTTTTAAACATTTCAGATATACTCAAATATGCGCAAGGAAATACTGTACACACTCAAAGAAAAATTCGCCCCTATAACCAAAGTGTTAAATTATACACAAGTACAATGTATATATCAAAGCTCTTGGTCCCTAAGATTGAAATCCATACACCAACTTTTATAATCCATCAAAATAATGAATCTATCCTACTGCTGAGTGTGCAAGTCTACTATCACCTTAGGAGTTAGGTTAACCAAAGTTCGACTCAATCCCACTTGACTAACTTATTGACTTATTTACATGAGAAGCAAGTTTTCTCAGTAGCAGTCTCGGCTGAAAGCGTAGCATCCAGTAGCACATGCCTCAAAGGGATACTTGTCACTTCTGATTCTAAGACTCTTTTATTATTTTTATTATTTTTTACTTTTTTACTTTTTTTCCTTTTTTTTGGTTTTTTTACATAACAAAACAGAAAACAAAAGAATAATACAAAAAAACAAGTGGGAGAGTCAACCATGGAAGCATAAGACCATAAGATAATACTGATATACGAATAAGGATTATACTCAAAATCATAATCGAATCACAAGGTTAGAACTAGAAAATGGAATGACACACTTAGGATTAAGGTCTATCATGCACATAATACTCATATACAATCCAATACTAAGTCACAAAGGGTCAAAGTCAATCAACAAAATAAAAATCCCCAAATCACACAAAAATAGAAAATCTTTTTGTTTTTTTTTTTCAAAAAATTTTCTCTTTTTTTTTTTCAAAAATTTGAAGCATGACTTCCCTTCCCCCCATATCCAAATCACACAATGTCCGCATAGTGGAAAAAAGGAGCCTCAAGAACACAAAAAGAAAGAGGAAAAGAAAAGAAAAGGCATAAACAATTATGTAGAAGGGACATAACAATAATACCAAGTCGAGTACTGATTGTATTGGAACTATGCCTCTCTTAGTGGACATTAAGCGAAGTTTGAGGAACATCTACCACTCCTTTTTATTTAAAATGTCATCTTCTCACTCCAACGCAATTAGAGCTCCAAGGAGCTTATCATAAGCCTGCATATGCATGTCGAACAAGTGAAGGTAAGAGGACACCATTGAAAATGTAACAATAATGGTAAGTTTCTTCCGCAATTTTTCAAAAGCCTTAGAAAAGTTGGATAAGCAATGGAATAAGGGGTTCACACAACCTTCTTAGGCATGTCCTCTAAATATAGATAGTAAGGATCAATTAAGAGATTATATCATCTACAGTTACCTAGGGATCTATCACACTCATTGACCCTCCCCTTAAGTAATTCAATCTCAATATCTACAAGGCCTAAATAATCGTTAAGGTTGGTTATCACATAATCATCCATGGGCTTTACAAAGAAGTACTCAAGGGAAAGGGAGGGGGTGAACAAGTAAAGAGGGTAAGGACTAACTCAAGTGAGGTGTGAGATACAAAACCAAAAAGTTCAAGACTCGATGACACCTCTACTATAACCTCTAAAGGACTCTTCTCAAACATGTGCCACCTCATCAAAATTGTACTCATTCTGTTTCTGAATCAATTATGAAAACTAGTTACACATATAAACCATCATATGCTTCATTGAAATATATGTAGTTTCCATACTATTCTCAATTTTAGCGTTTAATTGAACATATTGGGGGCATAGGTCTGAGTTATGATCAAAAGCATAGCATAAGTTAAACATAGGAGGTACACATTGAGGAATGGAAGTGAGAGGAGAACAGCAAGTCACAAATTGTTTCTCATTAAATGATCTACCATGAAAGGAACATGGATTGGGAAAGGGCATTCTAGAAGCACAACTAATCTTTTCAAACTCATAAGTATCTGCAGCCACCCAAGCAAGTTCATATCCTCGTCAATTGTTTTAGGAAGAAACCCAAAGTAGTAAAATATTCTAAAAGAGTTTGAGTCTTAGCATTCACCCCTCATTAATCACACTCAAAATTTCGCACTTCCCTACACAGTGACCGCATTGAGTAATAAAATTATTCAAGTTGTCAAAATACCTCCAGAACAACTCATTCTCATATTGGTAGAAATGGAAAATGGACACATTTTTTTACCTAAGAATTTTGATTTTTATGGATTTTCAATTTTTCTCGATGAGAAAATAGGACAGTAAAGATTATAATCTACTACAAAAATTATACAATTAATCTACTGATAAAGGTAAAGGAAATAATCATGATAAACAAACAAATAGAAAAATAGTGACTAAATTCAAACCACAACTAGTATCTCAAGAACTATAAAAATAAACCGCAATTGTATAGCTGTTGTTGTAGCGCTGTACGGGTCGTCCATAAAGATGGGTTGAATCTAATTACGATTATTAAACTACTAAACTAAATCAAACAACCAAACTGATATTAATTAGAAAAACATGATCTAGAAATAGGGCATGAAATTGAAATAAAATTTATCGCAATTCAAGAAGGGAGAAAGAAATTAGCTTAACTGCTTAAAATTAATAGAGAAAATTCTAAATGATAACTGCTAAAAAAACCAATAGAGAGATTGCGAACCTTGAACGAATGATGACTATGAGACTTCAATATCACCATCAACTCGAGGAGTAATAAAAATTGAAACTTTGAATGAGAGAATTTTTGGAGGGACAAAAAGTAACGTAAAATTGAAACTAATAAGCTTGAATTAAAACTAAAAGTAGAAAACTTGAACTAAAACTAGAATTAGAAGAATCAAACTAAAACTACAACTAGAAAAATTAAATGGAGACTAGAACAAGAAATTGAAATTAAACTCAACTCCAAAGCATTCCTACAATTAAAATAACCTCTAAAATTGCTAAAAACCAATACTAGAATTGAGAGGGAGAGCCAGAGAGGAATTGATAATTTGCAAAGTGTACCAAAACCCCTATTTATACTAGATCTAGCCCCATTACTTTCCTAATTATACTAAATTTCCTAATGCTCAAGGGTTAAATCCACCATCTCACTTAACCGCCTGATAACTTATGTTGCTCAGTTCTGAGTTCTGAGTTGCCAAAACAAAAATATCAACTTTCTAAAAACCAATCAAGCACACCGGACATGGTGGAAGATGAATGCAATATGAGAGTTGAGATTTTGTTCTTCACGCTAGGGCTGGAGCAAAATAACGCAGCTAATAATAATTCATGGTGGCTCCACTTAAAGGCTGATTTGGAGAGTGTAAAAGTGATGGTTTACCTTTTTTTGGCTGGACATTACACGTCTAGCACGAGATAGTTGAGCATCTTGAAAAATTACAAGCCTGAAGGGAAGAATAGGCTGAAGAATTATGGAGGAAAATTCTGTTCTGTACTTCCACGCCATATTGGCAACATATATATGCAAGAGTCTAGGCCTAACTTCTTCCCTAGCCAGACGTAAAAGCATAGCACAAATAGGAAACTAATTTACAATCACAGTTTGGTTCCTAATACAAGTCAAATATATACAAAGGTATCATAGTTTCCTAATACTCCCCCTCAAGGTAAAGCATGTGGATTCACGAAAACTTACACTGAAGAAACTAAAATTGTTGTTTCCCCAAGGTTTAGCAAAAATGTCAGCTAATTGTTGCCTTGAAGGAAGATAATCGGTGGCAAGGTCTCCAAATAGTAGTCGTTCTCGAACAAAATGACAATCAATCTATGTGCTTGGTTCTTTCGTGAAAAACGGGATTGCGAGTGATATGAAGAGTTGCCTGATTGTCACAATAGAGCTTCGTAGGCTGATCTTAAAACATGCCAGGAGCTGCAAGAAAAGATTTGATCCAGATTAACTCGCTAGTCACTGTGGCCATAGCATGGTATTCAGCTTCAGTTGACGATCTGGATATTGTACTTTGCTTTTTTGTTTTCCCTGACACAGGAGAACCTCCAATAGTAACAAAGTATCCTGTTGGCGATCTTTTAGTGAGAGGAAATGCCCCCCAATCTGAATCAGAATAAGCATAAACCCGTAGATCTGAATCACCACGTCGTAGTAATCCTTGTCTCAGATTTCCTTTTAGATATCTCAAAACACGTCGTGCAGCTTCCATATGCTCTTCCTTAGGTTCCTGCATAAATTGTGATAATACATGTAGTGCATAACATAATTCGGGATGAGTGATCGTGAGATATATAAGGTGTCCAATCAAACACCTATATCTTGTAGGATCATCAAGTGTCGGCCCATTGGCGAGTGCAAGCCAGTGATTCACCTCCATTGGGAATTCTACGGGCTTAGAACCAAGTAATCCACATTCTTGAATAATTTCCAACACATACTTCCTTTGGCATCAAAACAGACCATGTGGCTTCCTTGCTACCTCAATTCCTAGAAAATATTTCAAGGGTCCCAGGTCCTTGATATGGAAGCAATTGTTCAGATATTCTTTGAAGACGGCGCAGGCTTGGGTATTATTTCCCGTAAGCACCAAGTCATCTACGTAGACTAGTAGAGCCATATAAACATCACCCTTTTTATAAGTGAATAAGAAGTAGTCTGCATAGGATCTGACAAATCCATATTCGAATAATTTAGATGATAATTTCACAAACCATTGTCGAGGTGCCTGTTTAAGTCCATAGAGAGACTTCTGAAGTCGACATACCTTATTAGGACGAGGAGATTTGAATCCGGGAGGCATAGTCATATAGACTTCTTCTTCTAAATCACCATGAAGAAATGCATTATGCACATCCATCTGATGTAGCTCCCAACCTCTTGCAATTGCAACTGCAAGGAAACATCTCACATTGACCATTTTTGCTACTGGTGCGAATGTCTCATGATAATCGAACCCTTCAACCTGCTCATCTCCACGTATCACCAGTCGCGCCTTATAGCGTTCTATGGAGCCATCTGAATTATATTTTACCTTGTAAACCCATTTACAATTTATGGGTTTCTTCCCTGGAGGTAGAGTTGCAATCGTCCATGTTTTATTAAGCTCTAATGATGCAATCTCTTTTGCCATTGCCTTTCTCCATCGTTCATCTTTAACCGCCTCGTGAAAGTATCTGGGCTCAACAATCTTGGTGATAGCAACAAGATAATGCTTATGCGCATTAGAAAAATTTGCACAAGCAACATAATTAGCTATGGGATAAGGCTTACCTAAGGAGACCTTTTGCAATGGGTTGGAAGAAGTGGGATCTTTGGGTTGAGTTGATGCTGTGTAACACACAAAGTCTTGAAGATGGGCTAGACGTTTTCTCTCCCTATTTCCTTGGCCCAATTGTTCTTCGGGCAGCCCTGACATGCTCCCCTTTTCTACGGATGCTGCTGCTGATTTGGATGGGCTTTCTTTGCTGGGCCTAGTTGAACTGTCAAGCCCTCCAGCTAGCCTCAAACCAGTCTGCTAAGTTGTGGGCTCTGTCCTTGTTACCGTTAGCCCATCCGACCCAGGGTCTGACCCCTGTGACTCTGGATAATCATCATCACAGGCCTCTGTGTTGGGCCGAACAGATGGTGGATCCAGCAATGTGATCAGTATGATCGGTCAACTCATTATAACCATTGATTCCATCCACTATTTTTAATACTTCCCTAGTCCTGCTCTTCAGCTCCTCAGATGAGAGGTAAGGAAAAATTTTCTCACAAAACACCACGTCTCTGCTAACACAAATTTCCCCAGTTTCCATGTCATATACCTTCCAACCTTTCTTGCCAAAAGGATAACCTAAAAAGATACACTTCTTGCTACGTGAATCAAATTTATCCTTCTTTCTCAAACGTTGATGCACATAGCACAAGCATCCAAAAACCTTCACATTATCATAAGTAGGCTTGACTTTATACAATATTTCATATGGGGTTTTTCCTTGTAGGACTAAGGAGGGGGTTCTATTAATTAAATAAGCAGCCGTCAATACACATTCTCCCCAAAACTCTAAAGGAAGATTAGCTTGAAAACGTAGAGTCCTAGCCACATTGAGAATGTGTCGGTGTTTTCCTTTCAACTTTACCATTCTGTTGCGGGGTATCTACACAACTTGTTTGGTGTATTATGCTTTGTTCCCCATAAATTTTCTTCATGAGTCCTAAAGTGAATTCACTTCCATTGTCACTTCATATTATTTTAACATGAGTGCCAAATTGAGTTTTCACCATAAGGCAAAAATACTTAACTAATTGAGAGGCTTCGCTTTTCTCCTTCATTATATACACCCATGTACCCCTACTAGCATCATCAACAATTGACAGGAAATAATGTCCCCCAGTAAAAGACTCAATTCGATAAGCACCCCATATTTCACAATGAATTAGATCAAAACAATTTGTAGCTTTATTGTCACTAATAAGAAAAACTGAACAAGTCTGTTTTGCTCAAAACATACGTCACATACTTCACTACCTTCTTTATTATAACTACCGATACTACCAGAAAGCTACGACATAACTTGGTCGAATGGATGCCCGAGTCTTTAGTGCCACACTTCTCTTGTGATGACTTGATTGACGAGAGCCTTCTCCGGTTGATCATCTCTGAAGAAGAAGATCCCACTTCTTTGTTCACCCACTCCAATCGGCCTCCTCATAGAATGGTCCTGTATCACACATAGCTTATTAGTAAAAGTGACCGTGCAAAATAATTCATTTACAAGCTGCGCAATAGAAATTAAATTGCAGTTTAATTCGGGCACATAAAGCACATCATAAAGTATGTTGGGCTTAGCTTCACCTTTCCACGCCTACTGGCCACATTGTTTTGACCATTAGGCATCCCCACCATAACTGGATGGTTGTCATAAACATTTGTCAACCTACTCAGATCTCCTATCATATGGTATGACGCCCCACTGTCTAACAACCAATCATTTTTACCTGATAACTTATCATGACCTGATTTGGGAGCCTCGATGAGACTAAGAAGCTTGTCTACTTGATCGGGTGAGAGGCTCGGAACAACAGGATGTGCCGCATGGCCATCATGCCTTGATTCTTCCATGGTTGCCTTAGCAGCATATGCTGTTACCCCGTCTCGTCCTTGGCTAGCTGCGCCACGACTTCCTCGTCCTCCTCGGCCTCTTCCTCGCCCACGACCACCTCCTCGAACTATCCATCCCTCTGGATAGCCAACGAGCTCAAAGCAAGCTGCTGCCTTGTGTCCAGTTTTTCCGTAGTGCTTACAGATGGGGCGTTCCGAGCTTCATCCCATCTTGGATGTGTTGATAGCAAATACCGTAGTCGTGTCTGACTTGCTTTCTCGCTGTACCATCATGCGTCTTTGAGTTTCTTCTTGTATCACCATATTAAAGATTTTATTGAGCTTAGGGAGCGGCTCTTGTGTAAGAATCTGACTTCGAATATTGGAAAATTCGTCATCGTTTAGCCCCATTAGAAACTTATGAGACTTGTCCTCTTCATACATCTGTACAATTTTTGTTGCCGCCCCACACGAACACCCTTTACAGGTGCAATACGGGACTTTGATGTGGTTATTTAGTTCATTCCATAGGTTCATCAATTAATTGTAGAATTCTCCAATGTCAAGCATTCCTTGTTTGCAGTTTGCAATTCTGGCCTTCAGTTGGTGTATTTTTGGTCCATTCGCCACAGAATACCTTTCCTTAAGGTCTTTCCACATGCCGAAGGCTGTATTTGTATAAGCTACGCTCATACGTAGCTTTGGGTCTATTATGTTTAACAACCATGAACATAGCATGGAATTCGCCATGTCCCACGCATCTGCTTCAGTAAATTCTTGATCTTTCGCTTCTTTCGGCCGCTTTAGGGTCCCTTCAATGAACCCTAATTTTTTTTTGGCTCTTAAAGCGGTTCGAACAACTCTTTCCCATAAATCATAATTTTTTCCGTCAAATACTACCCCTATTATCAACACTCCCGGACCTTCCGACGGATGTAGGTAATAAGGTGAGTGTGATTCGATAATGAATTTATTCTTCCCAGCCATGTATGTATATTATATTAGTGCTCTGATACTATGAAAAATTACAAGCACGAAGGAAAGAACAGGATGAAGAATTATGGAGGAAAATTCTGTTATGTACTTCCATCCCATATTGGCAACATATATATGCAAGAGTCTAGCCCTAGCTTCTTCCCTAACCAGCCGTAAAAGCATAGCACAAATAGGAAACTAATTTACAATTACAGTTTGGTTCCTGATACAAGTCAAATATATAAAAAGGTATCATAGTTTCCTAATAGTTCCTCATACATCTCAGAAGCTTGGACTAGCCCAAATACTTGGAGAAACATGACTTGATTGTGGTGATGATGATTATGAGCACTGACTTCACGTGTAGATCATTGGGCACCTTCATATGGGCTAGACCAGTTGAATATTTGCACCTAGGGACTTGTAGGACTTCACAAAATAGTTCTCCACAAGCTGGGCTCCTTAATTTCAAACACTAGGCCAATGCGAAATTGCCAAATTTGCATTTGGATCACACTTTCTTGATCTCTATGTCCTTATTGCTCTCTTTTTATGCGCATTATTTCATTGAATGATTATTTCCTACAAAATCACATAAATAAATAAAATTCAAAAATAATCTCAATTATTAGTAAAAACTAAGTGAATGATGTGCTTAAATGATCATTTTTAGTACCCAAACAATTAATATCTTGAAGCATTAGTGTCCTGTTCATTTGTATCATCATAGGTGTTCTAATTAAAAGTCATAATTACCTATTTTCGTTCATTTATCTTCATTTTCTCTCATTTTCTCATTTTTTTTAAACAAACCTTATATAAGCCCATATTTATTTCAAAGATCTTCCCAGATGGACTCAAGAAGTTGTACATGCATTTTCTGGTTAACATATATGAATTGTTATATATATTATAAGCAACGTTAACTAAGACTCTAACTAGTGGCCATAAATCCTAAACTCTTGAACTTTAGGCTTAATACCGTGCATATTAAACCTTAAACCCTAAGGCCTAAATTCTTAAAAACCTAAATTTCAAACCCTTCAAAGACTAAACCTGATCATATAAAAATACACGAAACCTCTTTTTAAAACTGAGTAATTCAAAAGGGCCATTATGATTTATGAAAGATGCCTACAATTTTTGTATTACTATGCCAATATGTGAACAAGATGACATGCTTATGTCCAAACCAGGCCACTTTAAACTTTAATCTTGTGACCTATTATCTGCTACTTATAAAGTGTGAATGAGCTAAATTTCATCGTAAATTGACTACGAAATTTGATGTTGTCCTAGTTTGCAATGTTTGAATTTTATTTTCTTTATTTTCTTTTATTTTTAGCAGAATCAATCATATTATGGCAGAGACTTGGATTTGGAGAGAGGAACCCATCTGTGTTCCAAACAATGCTGACTGTCTTGCCCAAACGGCTGGACTGCTGTCTTGATCTAAGGAACAGGTTCACTGTGCAAGGATATGGCCCAACTCTCTTGCCCAAATAACAAATATTGTACGAATTAAGGAACATAACTTGCATCGCGAGCCAAAATTCCTATTCTGTGCACTCCAAGAAGCTTAAGTAGAACATAATAAAAATTACAAAAAAGAATTTCAAACAATAGAGTCGCTAAACTAAAACCACTCTTTAAATTGAACCATAAACCATAAGGGACAGCGAAAAGAACTAGGGGTTCGTTTTAAAGAGGTTTTTGAAAGCCACCTGAGTAATCTCTGAAGTTGGGACCATCTGACTCCTTCAGCTTAAACCAGATATTCAGATTTAGGGTAGAAGGTATGTTGTTGTGATGGAGTGTACCACGATATCAACCGTCATTACTGATAGCGTCTATTAATCAAAACGGAAAATTTGAATGTACACTAAACACAAAACCATGAAGCATGTTAAGATCTAGTGAATTGAATATTAATATTTTAAAAAACAAAGTCAGTCTAAAGAAACACAAATAAACAGTCCGAAGAATTATAGTTGGCAGGGACTAAACTAATTAATAATTACATATTTACTCAAAAATGTAAGACTAAGTAAAATAAGGAAAATGAGGAGAGGAAAAGACCAAAAAATGATTAAGTTGATCTACCTGATCCACTCGGGAACCCAATATGATTTTGGCAACGTGATGCTTTTTTACAATTATGTGAGTTTTCTCTCTCAATTTTTCGATATCGTTACTTTCAGTGTGTCTAACCTTAAGTGGAGGCTCCTTTTTTGTAGCGCCTAAAGGATAAATTGGATTGAATTTTTAAAAAAATGCAAAAAATAATAAATTATGACTGAGCAAAATTTATCTAATTAGGTGAATCTTATAAGATAAAGCTTCATAAAAATAGACGTATTTTGGATGCGGTGAAGCAAACTAGGAGTCTGGTCGGCTTTTGGGTAGCCCAAAGGAGTCAAACCAATTTTGGGTTGGTCTGGGTCTGTGCTAGGCTCTAGACTAGTTCTATGGTTTGGACTAGGCTTGACATTTTCGTGCATTTAAAGTTTGATAATTTTTTTAGGTGCTAATTAAAGGTTTTATTCTTGCTAGGCCCTCAAATATATGGCCTAGGTCATAAGTGTTGTCATTAGGCATAAAATAACCGAGATAGTTTTAGGTCTCTACAGTTAGTCTTTACTTTGACTTAGCCTGTGCAAGGTAAAGAGCAAAGTAGACAACATTTTGGGCTTACCTAGTTGCCAGTTGAGATGTTCGATCTATGAATTTGACCTTTCTCCTTTTGACCTTTCGCTGGTATAGCAAATCTTTCATTGGTGCAACGGTTCTGAATTTGACCTTTTTCTAGTCCAACGTACCTTTCGCCAACCTAGCGAACTTGAACTTGACCTTTCTCCGATCTAACAGCTCTGGGATTTTGACCTTTCACTAGTCTGGAAGACCTTTCGCCAGTCTAGTGGCTCTAAATTTTGACCTTTAGCCAGTCTAGCGGGTTATGAAGTTCCAATCTTTCGTTGGCCCGACGTACCTTTCACTAGTCTTGACGTTTTGGTATTTTAACCTTTCACTAGTCTAATGGTTTTGGAATTTTGACGTTTTGCTAATCTAGCAGACTTTTCACCAGTCTAGCGATTTTGGAATTTTGACATTTTATCGGTCTAGCTTGCCTTTTGCCTATCTAGTGGTTTTGAATTTGACATTTCACCGATCAAGCAGACCTTTTGCCAATCTAGCAGTTTTAAGATCTGACGATTTGCTAGTCTGTGGACCTTTTGACAGTCTAACAGCTCTAGGATTTGACCTTTTACTGATCTAGCAGTTCTGAATTTAACCTTTCATTGATTCAGTGGACCTTTCTCTGGTTTATCAGTTTTAAGATTGGACATTTAATAGGTCTAACAAACCTGAATTATTAACTTTTTGCTAGTCTAGTGGACCATTCGTTGGTCTAGCAGTTCTGCGTTTGACCTTTTGTCGGTCTAAGGGACCTTTTGTCAATCTAGCGATTCTAAATTTGACCTTTCGTCGATCTATGGACCTTTCATCATGCTAGTGATAATGAGCTTTCGTTGTTACAGAGGCTAATGATGAAATGCCACAACATGGCCGTTAATGGGGTCATAGGCTTAGCGCCGACCCACTTTCACCATGATAGGAGCTAATGATGAAATGCCCCATTATGCTGGGAGCAAGCGATGTCCCCTTTTATCATAAGCCAACCTACCATCAAAATCTTCCTTTGGCTGGGAGCCAGTGATGTCCTATTGTGTCAAGCGCCATCTTGATATTGAAATGTCCCATTGTGTTAGGAGCCAGCGATGTTCAATTGTGCCGAGAGTTGACATATTATCCCACTGTGCTGGGAACTAGCGATTTTCTTTTGTACTTGGAGTTAACGATTTCTTATTGTGTCATGAGCTAGCCTATTTTCAAAATATCTCATTCTGTTGGGAGCCTATCGGGAGTCAGTAATGAATACTTATTGGTGTTAGTGCCCACAAATCCATAGCTAGATCACTGAGAACCTTGTGGCTTGGGAGCCTAAAGATTAGAGCTAGGTAATAGGTCGTGTCGGGTCGGGTTCGTGTTCGTGTCGAACTTAAACGGGTTGAGAATTTCTCAACTTGAACCTAACCCGTTTATTAAACAGGTTGAAAAATCTTGACCTGTACCTATTTAATTTTTAAACGGGTTGACCCAGTTAACCCGTTTAAGATAAACAGGTCAAGTTCAGTCGCTTAATTGACTATTTACGCATTTAATATTTTCAACTAATACGTAATTATAGTGTTAAAAATTAGGTTTACGTATCACATTAAATAATTACTCTTTGAAATTCCCTAGATTTATCATAATTCATAATTTCTAAAAATTTTTATATTCTTAATTATCTAATAAAAAGTAAATGGATAAATAAAAAATGAAAAAATGAGTTGACTTATTTAACTCATTTAATTAAACGGGTTAAATAGGTACTTTTTCGTGTCGAGAATCTCGACCTGAACCTAACCCATTTAATTAAACGGGTTGAACGTGTCAACCCATTTAATTAAACGGGTCGAAAATTTATACCCAAACCCACTTAACTTTGTGTCGGGTTCGGGTCGGTAATCATGTCGGATCAGCTTTTCCCAGCTCTACTAAAGATCAGTAGCAAGGTCACTAATAAATTTCGTGGTGTTAGAGCCCAAAGATCTATAGCCAGATCCTTGAGAACTTTTTGGCTTCAGAGCTTGAAGATCTGTGCCAAATATCTAAGAATTTAATAGTGTGATAGCCTAAAATTATGTGCTAGACTTTTGCAAATTTGATGGCTCTAGGGCATGAAGATTTATAGCCAAATCCTTGAGAACCTTGTGGTGTAAGAGCCTGACGATTTGTGGAAAATATTTGAGAACTTAGTGGAGTGAGATCCTACAGATCTGTGGTAGATTTCTGGAACTTGATGGTGTGAGAACCTAAAGATATGTAGTCAGATCCTTGAGAACCTTGTGCCATAAGTCCTTGAAGACATGTGGCATATCTCTAACAATTTAGTGGCATGAGAGCCTGTAGAGTTATAGTTGATTTATGAACTCGTTGTTAATGAGGTGTGAAAATGCCTAATTTCTTGGGTTTGACCTTAGCCTATCCCTGACTTGTCCTTGGACAAGGGTTAAGATGTTCAATCTGTGATTTTGACCTTTATAGGGTGGGCTTTAATGTCATCTCCTTCCACTGTAAGCTAGTTGAATGGTGAAATGTCTTCTTATGCTAGGGCCTACATGTTAAAATGTTCTTTGGTGCCAGGATGAACAGGATGATGTGGCCTCTATGGCTAGATCCTTTTAGAGCTAGCTTGCTCTGAGATAGAGCCCACACTTTGACTAAGCCTAATTAAGGCGAAGGTTAAAATCTGAATGTCATTTGAAATAATTTTAAATTCACCATCAACTAGGGTTGTGTGCCCTTATGTAGGGTCGTGGTCATGCCTACTTTCACACTTCTTCAATCCAGAGTTCCAACTAATCAAGACAAAGGACAGGCTAGGAAATAGGATAACGACCCATGTGTAGATGTAGATGCAATTGCGAGCCTTAATGAGACTATGTATACATGCTGACTATGCAAACTTAATTATACTGACCATGTAGACATGTGATGACCCAGCCTTATAGGCGTGTAGGTGAAGGTCCCATTGATGTTCTGTGGCTTAGGTTGTAACATACTGTAGGATGAAGGGCAAAAGTTAAATGACTATTAGGTTAGGCCATGTCATGAGGTATATGTTACCTAGGATAGGAAATCTTTTCTTTTTAATGAATGAGTAACCTTTAATTTTACATTCAAGTGCTCTTACTTTAAAGAAGCCCCCAATTTCTGTTTGTCGTAGGAAAGTCATACGTGTATAGTGATATGGCAGAAGAAAATGCTTTTGCTAGTGCGACCTAGAGTAGCTTCTAGTTCAGTATAAAAATATAGTTATTCCCTTGTCTGGAGATGTTTACGGTGATAGAAGCCCTAATTGTTTAGAAAAATGTAAAAGAGCTTCTATGTTGCATAGTAGGTGAGCCTCACTTAGAAAGGCTAAAAATATAGAGCGAGTATCCAACTCTTGAAACTATAGTCATGGTTTGAGATGAAGAGTCTTGAATTTTGGAATGGATGTGAGATTAGGGTATCTTATGATTATGAAGAACTAGTAAAGTGGGTAAATGATTGTGCAAGTTTGGTTTGATGGGAGTCTGCAATAGCATGCTTCTTTGTCTCAAAAACTAAAGTTCTATTTTGAATCCACTTTTATGTGGTCCTCTGAAAAGATTTTCAAACTAGCTACTCTTTATTCTTATTTCTCTCTTTTTTGAAATTTAAAATTTAGAGACCAAAGATCCTACGAAGATGACCTTTCGCAGTCGAGCTTCCAAAGATTACCTATATATCCAATGTAAGTTCAGGTGAATTATAGTTCGAAAGTAAGAACATACATCTTAAAGGAGGGATGCTTTCAAGAGGACTTGTTAATGCAGGCTTTAGGGCCAGGGTGCCAAACGAAGGTAATCAACATGAAGGCTCACATAAACCTTATGAAATCCCCCAATATGCATAGGTGATGAGGTTAGTGTGAATCAATAATTTTTTTCTTTCTTTATTCTTCTTCTTTATTTTTGTTGTTCTTATTTCATTTTTATTTTTGTTTTTGTTTTTTTCTTTTCTCTTCGGATAGGACCATTTGGCTCGAACTCTCTTTTGCATTGTTGATTTTGATATTGATGTCACCCATGACACACTTCCACTCCCTGGTTCAACCAGCTGTGGTTAATAAAGAAATATGCTATTGGAAGGCTCAAAGGGGTTTCAATCAGTAACCTTTTAGGTTTTATGAGGGAATTAATGCAGGTTATCAAGCGCGGTCTCCTATCTTGGTCATGTCCTTTAGAGCTGCATGTCTTGCAACTTCTTATGAGATTGAAATCCTTAGCCTCTTTTAAATATTATTTCTTTTCCTCTTCTTTTGCCTAACTCTCCTCAGATTTTTAAGCTAGCCCCTCCTTTTTCTTTTCTTGCTCTCTCTCTCTCTGTTTGTTTTTTTAACCTTGGTCCATCATAGGACAAAAGAAAAAGGAGGGAGGGGGGAACGAAGAAGGTGCGAATAGAAGGGTTACTTAGACTAAAAAAGGGGAAGGTCAGTGGATAAGAGAAATGACTGTTTGACTTAAGTCATGAATGCAACTCCAACGAGTTGGTCTTACTTTTCATATTTGACCTATAGTGTCGAGCTGTATAGTATGCTTAGTAGTGAAAATGTAAAAGGGATTACTAATAAGTTTAGTCTCTTATTTAGGAATCTTAGATGAATGGGATAATCCTTTATAAACATTCATATAAGCTTCATTCTATGATCTTAGGTCCGATGTTAAAAATGAGCCTAAGATGGGCCCATGTACCTAATCTGAAGTGATAATTTCTTCTCCTTCTTCTTTTTTTGTGTGTGTGGGGGGGGGAATTGGGGGTAAATCCCTTAATTACCTAAAGGAGTTGTTAAGCTTAGCCTTGTTAACTCTTATCTAACTAATGCCTATAGTTAAACTTTTGTGCTGATCAAATTTTGCTATCACTTCTCTAACTTTTGACTTAGTTCTTGGTATATCATAAGGAGTATTCTTTATTAGCCTTCACATAAGCATTATACATGAGCCAAGCCAATTTGGCAAGCCCTTGAGTTCGGTTAGGATTAAGCTCGGCTCAAGTTCGGTTTAACCAAAGCTCAGCTTGGCTCAAGCTTAACTCGTATGCTTAGTGAGCCAAGCCCAAGCCTAGGGTAGTTATGTTCGGTTTGGTTCGCGAGCTTGTTTATTCATTTTGGAAGAAAATTCCAACATGTACGTAATTGTAATTATAATTTAGATATTGATAATTCACCTTTAAAGTATGTTGTTGATTTGTCATGGTTTAAAGTCAAGCGTTGGAATTCTTTGAAGTTCAAATATAATTTAAATAATCATGTGAAGATTTGAATCATATAGGAAAAAAATTATAGTATGTAAGGGCTTGACTTAACTCGGGCTCGGGTCGGTCAAACCTAACTTGGTCAAAGCTCGGTTCGAACTCAGTATGACCAAGCTCGACTCATGTTCGGAATCGACTCAATTACTCAACGAGCCAAGCCAGACCTAGCTTGCCAAGCTTAGACTTGGCTTGTCTCAAATACACTCTAAACTCTTGTTTTCCTTATCCTAAGTAAGAAGGTAACAACTTGAAATATCGACTACAATCAAAATGGGTAGTGAAAAGGAAAGGCTAGTGATCTTGGATAGGTTTAGGTAAGATGACTACTGAGTAAGGGTAGTTCAGAAAGAGAAGACGGCTTGGTGGGTTTGAAGGTTTAGGCTAGGTTGGAAGGAATATGGTCAAGATTCTAGATTCAAGCTGCTGGTTTTAGACAAAATCAGGCCTTACCTCATATTAGATTCTAAGTTGGGCTTATACAGCTAACCTATTGGCCTAAGGTGACTTTAAGTCTGGCTCATATGAATCATGGGCATACATTAGACCCAAACATAACTTTGTTTTGGTTTGCCTAGAATGGGTTAGCTTAGACATGCGGTTTGATCTAAGTGGTGTCATGCATGGATCCTAGATCTAGGGAGAAGATGTATGATGCATAGACCATGGGCCTATGCATGGCTCAAGTATCTAGGTCCTAATTGAAATTATGGATTTTGAATATGATGCATGATTAGATGCAACCTAGAATGGATCATAACTTTAAATGTCTAATGGGTTGTATTATAGATTTTGAGCCCAGATGGACTCATGTATTACGCATGATGAGGCAAAATGATAAATCAATGTGTTATGACATGACAATGAATTCTTTGGGCCTAAGTAGCTCAATCAATGTGTTATGACATGACAATTACCTTCAAACTTTCTTACTCCTGTAATGAGACTTGCAAGCTCAAGATCAAAAGTCACCTAGACTTAGACTAATGATATTGACCCCTCATATTTGATGTATGCAAAGCTTAAAAGCTAGAAAATTTCCTGCTGGTCCTCTTCTAATGGAAGATCAGAATACTCGAACTTGAGCTAATCTAAGAGCACCATCAGGCTTTAGGGGTCTAAGACTTGACCGCACCCTCAGCAAGGTCAGACTAAAGTTTTCTTAACCTGGGGCCCTAGACACCATGACAACTTTATAAACCCTGAAGCATCAATACATGGATCTTTGTATAGAGTCAATTTTAGATAGTCCATTAGGCTTGTAAGCATTCAAATATTCACACTTGCACATGAATCCCAACCTAATCCAAAGTTCTAAGTTATAAGTGGTTTTGGTGAGGTAGAGTCCTCTTGCAACCTAAATACTTTGTCATCCATGGAGTGCATAGCGATAACTCATATTTTTTATGTGAGATTTTTCTCCCATTTACCCATTTTTAATTTTGTGAAATATATTTTTATGAGTAAATAATGCATATTTTATATGTTTTTTAAGTGAAGAAGAAGATTTGAATTCAGGAATGAAATTGCTAGAGACCCAATTGGTAGTTTTGGCCCAACCCACTTCTTTTCTCTCATTTGCATGCTTGGGCCTATTTTGGTAATTTCTCATTCAATCCACCTCAGCATCGAAGTCTAGCCAGCGGCTCAACACTGAGTACAACTCTTTCTCCCTCATTCTCTTTCACACTCTTTCTCTCCAACATATATGGACCTGCCCAACAAGTCAGCGGCTCGGTTAGTCTTACTTTATCAAAGGCACGCCTAGTGTGCTCTTCTTCATGTGGACTTTTTTTATATCTCACAACCTAGCTGAAGAAAATCACACGTGCTTACTGCATTTTTTTACTCATGCACAACCCAGTCCGAAAATCCAAGCCTTGCCATTTGGCTGTAATTTGCATGTGAGTTAATTTGCCCACTATGTCAGCACATGACCCGGCTAATTTCAAGCAACAACATCCAGTTTTTAATGGGTGAAATGGCTGAGTGCATTAAGTTAAGAGAATTATTGTAGTTAGTAAAGAGTTGAGGCAGCACTATAAAAGGGGTTTAAGGCTGGTGCAGAATTGTCCATCACTCATCCAAGCATTCTTCCATTCTATAAACTTCCATATTTTAATTTTTTTAGAGGGATTATTTGTAGGACAAACATTTGGATTGAGGAATTTTGAAGAAAATAAGCTTTATTAGCTATTTTTTGCTTTTCTTCTCCCCTCATTTGTGAGTCAAATTAGACTATTTTTGCTTAATATTATAATTTTATGTAATTGAGAATCCAAGTTTGGGCATAATGAGTGATATATACCACTAATCAAGAGCATGAATATACCAATTTTGATAGTATTTTTGCTAACTATGGCCAGCTACACTACTTATCTAGGATTAAGATGGATCATTGATTAATAATGTCGCTCTATTAATTTCTTTAGGGTTATTTTTGTCTCTAATATTGCATAATTTTGCGTTTATGATCCTAATCTATTTATGCATATTATTACTATTGTTCATTTATATTGATTTCAATAGTTTTGTTTGCTATCTCAATTATATATTATACCTCATATGTTAACATGATATTGTGCAGTTGTGCCTAAGATTATAATTGTTAAATTTGAATAATTTAAGCGAGACATAGATGAGTAATGTCTAAAATAAGTACGTCATGCTAACTAGTAGACAAATTATATCATATGATAATTATAATTTATTTTTTTAATTCATGGCCCAATGCTTGTCGCTTAGGTTGAAAAAGAGACTAATTCAACCTCCATTTGAGTTAGTAATTCAATATTTGTGTCATTGGTGAAATTCAAAGTCCTAGATCTTTCTCTAATTTGATTTCTCACTATTTTCTTGAGTCATTTGCTTTTCTTTTGTTTCTTTAATTTAGAGTGATAATTAAACTCTTCCCTTGTTATTCTTTTGCAAAAGCTAAATTTCAAATTGCTATTGTTCATCGTGGTTTGACACCATATATTCACTAGTCTACAATTGATCTTGTGCACTTGGAAGTAAAAATGGGCTTTTAAAACTGAACATAAAATCCACGCCAAGTTTTGATGTCGTTGTTGGGGAACAGTTAGTATTTTTTGTTTTCTTTTCCTTTTATTCTTTTCATTTAATTGTTTCTCAACCCCTATCCTTTTATTTTTTGTTCATTATTTTTATTTTATTTTATTTTTCTCCCTATTCGCTCATAGCTAACTATTTTATTTCTATTATTTTATTTATTCCTTTTATTCCCCTTTAGTACCATTCAATCCCCCTCCCTTTTCTTTCATTTATTTTCTCTTATTTTCTATTTTTTTTTTAAATTTAATTTTTTCTTTTTCTTCTTATTTCATTTGGTGGTTATTGTGGTGGTGATTTAATACTACTCTCTCGATTGTTTATAAGTTATATGCATGGTAGACGTTCTTTGTTCTTAGATTTTGAAGAATATAATCCTGAAATTGAATGTTTCTTAGTAGGATAAGAGCTAAGAAGCATGAATTTAAGAAAAAGATGGTTGAAGAACAAAACCCACCACCTAAGCAACTTAAAGAGTACTTTACTTCCACCACTTATGATTTACTTCTTAGAAGAATCCATATGCCCATTGTCATGGGGCCATTTGAGACATTCCCTTATCCAAATGCTTCCGTTGTTTTATGGACTAGAGTCTGAAAATTCTTTCAAGCATATTGATGTATTTTTAGAGATTTATTCCACTGTGTTTTTAAATAATATCTCTGATGTTGCTCTTTTTTTGTGTATTTTTTCTTTCTATTTGAAAGATAAAGCTAAAGCTTGACTAGATACTGAGGCAAATATCACCACTTGGGATTGAAGTCAATAGGAATTACTAAAAAAGTTTTTCTCTATTGGTAAACTGACTACTTTAAGACGTACTGTAACAACTTTCTCACAAATTAAAAATGAACAATTGTATGAAAGTTGGGGAAGGTTAAAAGAATTGTTGCAAAGTTGTCCTCACCATGAGGTCTCTATATGGCAACTTGTCCAGAGTTTTTATTATGGCTTAGATGAGCATAATAGGAACATGGTTGATGCAACTTGTGGTGGTAGTTTCTCGTATAAAACTCCTGAAGAAGCTTGGAAATTGTTTGAGAATTTGAGTGAAAATTTACACCGGCATGTTACTTCCTCACATTCTCTTGTGCCTAGAAAAATTGGGAAGTAAAGGGAGGATTTATAGAGCTTTACATTCATTTAACCTTTCTAGTAAAGTTGATGCTTCAACTAAGAATTTGATCAATTGTTATCCATGAACAAAGTCTCTAACGCCTCTTCTATGCGAGAGGTGTGCATGATTTGTGCTAGGGCACACATGCTTCTATTAACTCTCTTTATGTTGGTAAGTCTAATTGTGTGACTGAACAAGTAATTAAATGCCACCCAACGATTTCCCCCCAATTAATAATTCTTATCCTAATACTTATAATCATGGTTGGAAGAATCATCCTAATTTTTCATGGAGGTCTCAAAATATTGAGAATCCTCAAGCCTAATCTAGCGAACCTACCCTTATTGGTTTTCAAAACTAGACATATACTCCTCCTACTTCTCATGGAGCTCCATCTGGGAGTTGTGACATTAACAAGGTAATTTCTACTCTTAGTAGCTTGATTTCTGTTGTGCAAAACGTTGACTCTAAGGTCCAATGAATTGAGGCTAAGACGCATGTTTTTAATTCCCACTCATAATCTAGAGCTACGTTAGAAATCCAACTTGGGCCACTAGCCATAGTTGTAGGTAAAAGAGAAGAAGCAAAATTCAAAGTCATCCTACGCAGAACACTAAAGACCAACAATTTGAACAATTAAAAGTTGTAATGGTTCTTACTGGTTATAAAGGCGTAGATAACAAAGTGAGTGAAAAAGAACATGATAAAGTGAAAAGACTTAAGACCATTGAGAGTGACATTAAAATTGAGAAAGAGAATGACTCATCTCTTTCCCCTGTTATGTCTGACCCCACTATTACATATAAGCCAGGGTTTTATACCCTCAAGCTTTAGATGCGTCATTCCCTTCTAAGAAAGACAAGCAAAGACATGACATTCTAGATATCTTTAAGCAAGTTAAGGTCAATCTACCCCTTTTGCAAGCAATTAAACAGATCCTTGCTTATACTAAGTTCTTAAAGGCATGTGCACTTTTAAAAGAAAATCTAAAGATGATAAGTTTAAAAAGGTTCTTCTATGTGAGCAAGTGAGCTCTATTTTAAATTTGACACTCCGCCTAAGTTCAAAGATTTAGGTGTCCCTACTATTTCATACTATATTGGTAATAACAAAATTGAAATGACACTTTTAAATTTAGGTTTTAGTGTTAATTTGATACCATATTCTGTTAACTGAGAGTTGGGATTAGGTGAATTGAAACCTTTTAATTATACCCTTCAACTTGCTGATAGGTGTGTGAGGACTCATAGTGGGCGGATAGATGATGTTTTGGTTTAGATTGATAAAGGATTCTTTTTTGATGACTTTGTTGTGTTGGACATGGACCCTAGTCATACTTCTAAGAAGATCTATACTATTTTAAGGTGTTCATTCCTAGTCACAACTAATGGCACCATTAACTGTAGGATAGGAGTGATAGATGTCTTAGTTTTGAACATGAGGGTTAGGCTTAACATTTTTAAAGCTTCTTCTCACCTTATGTTTGAAGATCTGAATGCTTTTTTTGTTAATGTGATTAATGGAATGATTGAAAAATATTTTCCTACTATTTTGAGTAATGATCCCATAGGAACTTGTCATTCCCATCGGGACTTGGGATAGTTTGACTTAGGACGTACGGTAGATGAGATGGATTTTACTCTTGACTCTTCTCTGCATCTTGGGTCTTCCTCTTAGTGTCCACTTATGAGCCTCTCCCACCTTTGGGAAGTTCTCCTATGCCATATGTCACCTTATTTTGTCTCCCCACCTAAACTTGATTTGAAACCTCTCTCTGATTCACTTAAGTATGTGTTTCTAGCCCTAGAGAGACCTTACCTATTACTATATCTTCTCTTTTATCTTGTGATCAAGAGAAAGAGATCATTCGTGTCTCGTCTATTCATAATAGTGCTATTGGGTGATTAGTTGCTGATTTGAAAGGGATTAGTCCCAATATTTGCATGCATAGCACAATGCGAAACATGATAGGCAAATGCAATATAGATTGAACCCCCATATGAAAGAAGTTATTCAAAAAGAGGCAATAGAACTTTTAGATGTAGACATCATCTATCCTATTTTTGATAGTTAATGAGTCAGCCAGGTTCAAGTGAGCTTTAAGAAATTTGGCACAACTATGGTAAAAAATAATAATGGTGAGCTAGTTCCGACTATATAGACCATGGAATGAAGGGTGTGTATTGATTATAGAAAGCTGACTTCTATCATTAGAAAGGGCTATTTTTCCTTCCCCTTCATTGATCAAAATTTGGAAAAATTAGCTGCATAAAGTTTCTACTGTTTTCTAGATGGGTATTCCGGTTGCAACCAAATAGCTTTTTTTCCTGAGGATCAAGAGACAACGACCTTTACATGCCCAATGGGTACATTTACCTATCGAATGATGGCTTTTGGGTTGTATGATGCACCTTTCACATTTCAAAGATGTATGATGTCCACATTTTCTGATTATGTTGATAATTTCATGGAGGTATTTGTAGATGATTTCTCTATTTTTTGTTCTCCTTTGATATGTGTCTTGCTAATTTGTCGACTATTTTCAAAAGACATGAATAAGGGAGTCTTGTCTTGAGTTGGGAAAGGAGGCACTTAATGGTTCAAGAAGGAATTGTTTTGGGTCACAAAGTGTCTAAAAGGGGATTGAGGTTGATAAAGCCACGATTGATCTTATTTCTAATTTACATTTTCCTTCTTCTGTGAAGCAAGTTAGATCATTCCTTAGTCATGTTGGTTTTGATAGGAGATTTATTAAGGATTTTAGTAAAGTCATTAGGCCGCTTACTAATCTCCTTACTAAAGGTGCTCCTTTTGTGTTTGATGAGTCTTGTGTGAAAACTTTTGAAAAGTTTCATAATTTATTGGCGTCACCCCTATTGTGCAGCCCTCTAATTTTTCTCATTCATTTGAGATTATGTGTGATGCATCTGATTTTACTATTAGGGTCAGTTTGGGTCAAAATGTGAATAGAATGGCTCATGTCACATACTGTACTAGTAGAACTGTAACTTATGCTCAAAAGAACTATTTAGCTACTAAAAAAGAGTTGCTAGCTGTAGTATTTGCACTTGATAAATTTCGTCCATACCTTTTGTGCTTAAAAGTGATTGTGTTCACTGATCGTGCTACATTGAAACATTTGTTAGTTAAGAATAACACCGAAACTAGACTCATTATATGGATTTTATTGTTCCAAGAATTTAACATTGAGATAAAAGTGATTCTGTCCATTTTCTTGATTAGCAATTGTTTGTTGTGTCACATGCCCCTCTCCTTTCGTTTGCTCATATTATGAATTACCTTGCAACTAGAAAGATTCCTCTTCATTGGTCTAAATAAGAGAAAGATGGGTTTTTCTCACATGTAAGACATTATTATTAAGAAGACCCTTATCTTTTCAAACATTGTCCTTGTAACCACAAATTTCAAGTCTAAATCGAATTAAGACAAGAAATATGGAACAAATTCAATTTTTGTATTTATAATTAAAAAATGGGTACAATCTCTAAATATTTTGTTACAAATGAACAAATTAAACTCCTCTGATTCGATCTCTTGTTTGTGACTCGATGGAGGGCCGAAGTAGCTTGAATCTCGATCAAGTGCGTGCTTCAATCTCTGGAGTAAACGGCACGTTTTGATGTGCTTGTTGTTTCTTTCTAGATGGTCTTCTGTATGAAAGAATTTCTTATCCCTGAATGAGGGGGGATGAAGCTATATTTATAGGGAGGAGCTTCCTCTCTCTTTTAGGGATTGCGGATTAATAGCCCTCTTGGGTCGATAGATGGGCCTTGAACTCGGGCCGATGAATTAGGAGTCTATTTAAGTTGACGACTTGGTAGCTCACTGGGCTATTGACTTGATAATCTTATCGGGCCGTTGACTTGATACTTCATTGGGCCGTTGACTTGGTGATTGTTTGGACTCAAATAATTAAATTAATTAATTGGAACAGCCAATATTAATTAACTTAAATTATTTAGTGACATGGCACATATTTAAATTTTTTTTGTGCCTACAAATTGCTCCCTTGAGACTAGGTTGCGTACATGACTTGGTGTTTAAGCGCGACCGGTGTCTCGACACACATTTTTTTGGCTCATTGTCGAAGCAGGCCATCAACATAATTTGTCATGTTGTTGATTTGACAGATACATTTTTTTTTACCGATCTAACAAACTGTCGATATAGCTGTTTCCACTTCCACGCCGCTCATTTTTTTTGGCAATTTATCAAATAGTATCTTCAACATATAAATTTCCTTGCCTAAAATTTGAAAACTTATTACGCAAGGCAGACGTTGCCTTTCTTAAACCTGCCCTTTCACTGTACAAGGCGACTATTCACTACCTTTTATACCCATATTTGCGATTCTCGAGGCATGTCCTTCTTGCCTGAGAGTCTGCTTTGAGGTATGTCACCATCTTTGCTTTCTCAGCTTTTCCAGAGACTTTGCTTGGATCTTATTTTATTCTTTTTCTTTTACAAAAAAAAAGGCTTGCAGTCTTGTTCATCATCTTTTCTTTTCTTTTTTTTTCGTGTGGCTTTTACCTGCTCGAACACGTCTGATGTTGTGATGATGGTGACGGTGCTTCAGTATCACATCGCTTGCCAGCAGAAACAAGGATGGCTGGCATCGCATTGCTGAAAATTTGTGGAAGCAACACCTTGAGGTAATTGGCCTCCTTTTTTGTGAACATTTCACTGTGGGAAAGGAATTGTTGCGTCGCCTTGTAATCATCACTTAATTAACTAATTTATAACTTTCTCTGGAAACACCCAGAGCTTTTATCACTTCATGTTTGATTTTTTTTTGTTTTTTTTTTGTAAAATGCTTTATTACCAATTATACAAGATGCCTCTTTTTTTTGGTGCATGAAAGAATCACGACAGAGACGTGAAATTTCATTTACTTATTTATTTTATATCGTGGCAAATTGTATGCGAGTCTTTTTTTTTTTAAAGACTCACTGCGCACGAGATACGACATCGGGATTCAGCAATTGAAGACTCGCTGTGCGCGAGGGCGATCAGACTCAGTCCTTAGACTTTGAGGAGAGAGCCCTCGCATATACTAGCGAGATGCGATACTTGAAGACTCGCTGTGCGTGAGGGTGATTGGACTTGGTCTTTAGACTTTGAGGAGAGAGCCCTTGCACATGCCAGCGAGATGCAACACTTGAAGACTCGCTGTGCGTGAGGGTGATCCGACTCGGTCTTCGGACCTTGAGGAGAGAGCCCTCACTCATGCTAGCGAGACGCAACACTTGAAGACACGCTATACGTGAGGGTGATCGGACTCGATCTTCAGATTTTGAGGAGAGAGCCCTTGCACTTGCTAGCGGGATACAACACTTGAAGACTAAAATGAGCATGTCGATGACTTCATATCCTTGAAAACTAAACTATGATATTTTATTTTATTTTTTGTTTTTTTTTTGTTTTTGGGTCACTTTCCCCCTTCTTTTTTTTAATTTTTACGGAACTAATCACCTTTTTTTTAACAGGTACTCAATCATGGTACGATTCAAGGAATACAAGCGACGAGATAAAATTTATCTTTCTGTCGTGGAACATGAAGAGACGAAAGCAGAGTTGGGTAGCACGTTAATCGTTTACCCATCCTTGCTTCGTCCAGAGTCTGAGCAGATACCCCCCCCCCGTCCCTCGTTCTGACTTCGCATCACCGTTGACTACTAGGGCCATAGACAGAACACATGATGATATCCACCTTCTTCACAGCGCCAGTCACGACAATAGCTACCCGATCACCCCTTTCCTGCTGCTTGGGCGAAAAATTGTTTCCGGTGAAGTTCGTTGGGGGTCAGCATTGAAGATATTTGGGGAATTCTCTTTCATTCTGAAATATTAGGAGTGGGTAGAACACATTCTCTCTTGCTTCAAATCCCAATTGAGGACTTGTCGCCTTTTTGATGCAGTGTATGCTTCATTATACACGTATGATCGTGATCCTCATGTTATTCGTGCGTTTTGTGAGGCTTGGTGCCCTGAGACCAACACTTTGCACACTATACCCGGAGAAATGTCACTATCTCTGTGGGACTTATATAAACTTGGTGGGCTTCCTATTTATGGGAAAATTTATGATGAGGCGGTACCTAGCCGAGATGCATTGTATCGACGTCATCGCGACAACCAGAGATTAATCCAGCCTACATGTAGATACTTGTTTGCTACTTATAGCCGTCTTGAAAATGTCTGCGACCGAGGGATTTGCATTGAACGTTGGATAGATTTTTGGTGCAAGGGGAAAATTAAGCATGGGTATTTCTCGAGGCGGCGAAGTTGTTCCAAGTCGCGTCCTGTCAAGTCACGACCTAAGTCAACTCATAATCCTTCAAGCGACATTCAGCCTACGGCCCTGCAGTAGACTCAAGAAGAATCTGCTATCTTTGATGCACTCGAAATTCCTATTGATAGAAGAGAGAACACTTATCTAGCTGCTTTTCTTTCATGCTGGTTGTGCATTTTTGCTCTTCCCGAAGATGAGAAAGGGTTCATTCATCCTGGCATCTTCGAAGTGGCTAGTAACATGGCAGTTGGATGCATATATAGTCTTGCAGTGCCAGTGTTGGCAAGCATTTATCGTGGCCTCGGTGGTATTTCTAATGAGGAAAAACCCTCAAATTCCATGTCATTCTTTCCTCGGTGGTATTTCTAATGAGGAAAAACCCTCAAATTCCATGTCATTCTTTCCTACTCATTATCTATATGGCTAGCTTGCATGTTACTTCAACACCCACTATGTACTAGATCGAGCTCCGGCGAGTCCTCTAATGGTGCACTATTCTGGCTTTGGAGGGGCAAAGAGTTTTGAGGACACTCGAAGGCGTATCCATGAAGGGGCGATTGCTGATTTGGGTTGCACCATGCTTAACAAGAATAAATATGAGATTTTGCATGATGATGAGACTCTTGGCTATGAGAAGCTCAGCTACGTAATAGCTCTCTACTCTAGTTTCCTACCTCTTCGTCGCTTAACGACTTTTTATGTCATGCCTTATAGTCCACATCAGTTCAGTAGACAGTTTGGTTTCTGGCAGGAGCTACCTAGTGCACTTAAACTTGACCCTTACACTCGGCCAACATCCTATAATGATGCCTTATACTTTTGGACTGTCATTCTATCTAAGAATACCAAGTCCATAGCGGCGTTGCCGAGTCGTTCCCTACATCTTAACAAGTTCATGACTAAGAAATATCAGGATTGGTGGGCTAAGGTGACGGTAAGTGACCTCAGGGCCAATGTTGGTCTTCTTCAGCAAAGTTCAGGACATGACCCCTTTAAGTCTAAGAAGAGCAGAAGGGGCAATACTTCAAAGGATGGATCTGATTTTGAGGACCAAGATTCTAATGTTGAACGAACCGGAGAGTTTCTTGATACTCCTATTGCTGATAGAGGGGGGGACACTATTGACAATGATGATAGTGACCAGGATTCAGAAGCTAACTTTAAACATCGTGGGCATAAGAAACGCAAGACTGTCACTGCCAATACTTCCAGTGCGCCTCTTGGAGATAGTTTTTTCAATGGCATTACAAGCTGTTCAGACATGCCTAGCCTTGAAGATGTAATTGCTATTCTGTTTGTATAGAACCTTGCGAGACTTATCACAACCCCCTGTTTTTTTCTTCTTCTTTTTTTTTAATGGCTTAATCTTTTCACTCTTTTTTTGTGTGTGTAGATTGGCGCGTTCGACTTAGTACAGGAGGCCACCCCTGTCATAGATGAGCAGTTACTTGAGGAAGTCAATCTCGCAGCCAAGTTATCAACCGCCAAGGCCCGTCTTCATGGTGGCAAGGATATAGAAGTTGTAAAGAGGTTGGCATCGCCAGAGGGAGTTGGCGAATCACTCTCGAAAGGGGCCGAAACATTTCCTACATCACCAACCCATAGTGAGCACACAGTAGAGGGACCGACATCTCTTCAACTGATAGCAAAAAGAATGTCTACTGTCGTCGAGAAAACTGCTAGCCATGAGGTCGTGAAAAGAAAATCGATGGTTGCGACGGTTTCTGTTACTTCTTTTCGACCAGGTCCTGCTTCCCAAAGTATCATTACTTGCGGCATACGGGCTATAGGTTCTGGCTACCTGAATGCTTTGAAGAATGCTTCATTTGATGAGGTAGCAAAAGTGTATGAGAGTGCCCCTATGATGTATGAAAGCATTGAACGTCTCAATGGAGACCCAAATCCTTTGAGAAAGTTGGTAGATGATTATATGAGTAGCGTATCTGTGTATTTGGCACTCACACAAGTAGCTTTGACACTTCGCCATCCAGATGACCTGGATAAAGAGAAGACCGCCTGCATTGAACAAGTCAACCAAGCACAGTCCCATCTTATCGCAGTGCAGGAAGAGCTAGCTACAGTTAAGGGCAAACATAAGGGTGCAACTGAAAAAGTAGTCCAACTAGAAGATGCGCTTCGTGTTGCCTGCGAAGAGGAGCAAAAACTTCGGAGTGACGTTGAAACTAAATTGACCTTAGTGGCCACCATTGAGCAACAAGTCATTGAGAAGAAACAAGCTCTTGCTAACCTCAAAGCCATACCCTCTTTGTCCCAAGACGAGGTTGAGAAGTTGAAGGAATATGAGTGCGATGTCCTAGAGTTGCAACTCTCACTTAACCCTGATAACTGGATGCACACTATTTGATTAGGTTGCTTAGCTTATTGTACTTGCACTTGGATTGTTCATGTTAGTGAATTCTTGACACATTTTATACAATAGTAATATTTTTGCTACTTCTTCACCTCTTTCTTATGTTTCATTTGACTACACATGCTAATTTTATTCACAAGCTACCTACATACTCAAGAAAAGTTATAATTTTTCAATGAGATCAAGCCATAATGTAGTTCAACAAACAGTGCTCCAATTATTTGTTTTGTCGTTCACAGTTTATACTCTTGCGGGCCAGGAGTAGTACAAGATTTATTTATTTATTTATTTATTTTTAGCCGTTCACAGTTTATACTCTTGCGGGCCAGGAGTATTACAAAGGAATTTAACTTGAAAGAACGAGCAGTTTAGGCTCTTACTTAGGAGCTTACATGCATTAACATACTAAGGATGATAAAGTTTTAAGAACTTGCCATTTATTAGTCCAACTCGTATTCCGTCAGTACCGACAATCCTATAGACGCCGTTGGTGTAGACTTCTCGAATCACGTAAGGGCCATCCCACTTGGATGTGAACTTGCTTCCAGTCTTGTGTGGAATAATGATTGGTCTCCTCACTGCGAGTACTTGATCTCCAATTTGAAACGAACGCGATCGTACTTTTTAGTTGAACGCTCGTGATAAGCGAGCTTGATAGCATTCCAACTTTTGTTGTGCCAGAAGTCTTTTTTCATCCAGGGCCTCGAGTTCAGCCAAGCAAAGCTTGTGATTTTCATCTTTGGTTAAGCCTTCTTGAATTGCAATACAGAGCGAAGGGATTTGAAGTTCCAAAGGTAACACCGCTTCGACCCCATACACCAGAGCAAAAGGAGTTGATTGGATCGGTGTCTTGTGCATGGTCCTGTATGCCCAAAGAGCCTCCCCTAACCTTTCATGCCAATCACGTTTTGACTTTGCCACCACTTTGCTTAATAAGTTGCAGAGCGTCTTATTGAAAGCTTCTGCCAACCCATTTGCGGGTGCATTGTACATCGAGGATTTGCATTGGACAAACTTGAATTTTTTGTAAAGAGCGGTCACCAGCTTGTTGACAAATGGTTTGCCATTGTCAGTGATGATATATCGAGGCACGCCATATCAGTAGATGACATGGGTCCGAATAAAATCAACAACATTTTCTTTTTTGACTTCTCTCAATGGGATTGCTTCTGCCCATTTGGAAAAGTAGTCAGTTGCCGCCAAGATGTACAAGTGGCCTGCGGAGGTTTTTGGAGTGATAGGCCCTACAATATCCAGTCCTCAAGCTTCAAATGGCCAAGACGCCACGATTGGATGAAGCGACTCAGGAGGTTGATGAATAAAATTGGCATGAAACTGGCAAGGCTCACACCTCTTTACGTACTCCATACAGTCTTGCACCATGGTAGGCCAGTAATAACTCATCCTCTTGATTCGATCATATAATTTGGGTCCTGCCTAGTGTGCACCGCATATTCCTGAGTGTGCTTCCTCCATTGTTTGTCTTGCTTCTTCATCTCCCAAGCATCATAACCAAATGCCAAGGAAGGAACGCCGATAAAGAGTCCCATTGAAATAAAGGAAGCGGGGAGCTCTTCGTTGGATTTCTATCTTATGCCTTGGATCGTTAGGGAGCCTCCCATGCTGCAGATAATCAATGAGTCGTTGGTGCCAGTCTTCTTCGTCTACTTCCTGGGCACTAACTGCATTGACCTCTTCCTCAGACTCTTCAGCGAGAGGTGCAATGACTCACCAATTGCAAACAGGGACATTTATGCTTTCTTCTGCCCCCAGTGCCAAAGTGGCTGCAAGGTTTGCGAATGCGTCAGCCATCTTGTTGGCACTCCTAGGAACGTGCTGTAACTTGGAGGTTTCAAGCTTGTTGAGCAGTCGTAAGGCATACTTATGGTAGGATAAGAGGTCGTCCTTTTTGACTTCATATCCCTCGAGAAGTTGTTTGATGACTAATTGAGAATCACCGTAGATGTCAAGGTCTTTGACTCCCATTTCGGTAGCCATTTGAAGGCACAAGATCAATGCCTAGTACTCAGCCGTGTTATTTGAGCATAACTGGGTTAACACGAATGAGTAGGTGAGGACATGCCTTTCAGGAGAGATGGGCACTACACCGGCGCCAGCTCCATCACTTCTTGTAGCTCCGTCAAAATACGTTTCCCAAGGCGGGAGGATATCGATAAATAGCAAATCTTCACCTGGTAAGTCATCGTTTAGCTCCCACTCATCAGGAATTGGGTGATCGGCTAGGAAGTTTGCTAGTGCTTGCCCCTTGACCGCTTTTTGTGGCACATAGACAAGATCATGCTGCTTCAAGATCATAGCCCACTTTGCAAGCAGCCCACTGAGGACTGGCCTTGACAGAATGTACTTGATGGGATTGGCTTTAGAAACCACATGCATTGTATATGCCTGCATGTAATGTTTAAGTTTTTGAATGACAAATACAAGCGACAAGCAGATCTTTTCCATGGATGAATACTTCAATTCAGCCCCCACCAATGTACGACTTAAGTAGTACAGAGCTACTTCTTTTCCTTCCTCATTCTTTTGAACAAACAGTGCTCCCAATGATTGTTCTTGAGCTGCGATGTAGAGTATAAGAGGCTTGCCAGGGACTGGTGCTCCCAATAACGGAGGGTTCGACAAGTACTTCTTGATTTTCGCGAAGGCTTCGTGGCATGACTCGTCCCAATCAAAAGGTGCTCCCTTTTTCATGAGGTGGCTGAAAGGATGACAACATCCAGCTAGATTTGATATGAACCTTCGAATATGTGCCAGGCGACCTTGAAGGCTACGAAGCTATCTGGGATTCTTAGGCTCAGGCATTTCTTGGATTGCTTTGATCTTGGATTGGTCAATCTCGATCCCTTTATGGCGGACGACAAAGCCCAAGAATTTCCCAGAAGTGACTCCAAATGCACATTTGAGTGGGTTCATCTTCAACTTACATTTCCGCAGACGTTCGAATACGCTACGAAGATCTGGAATATGGTCGCATTTCTTTTTAGATTTGGCCACCAAGTCATCGGCGTAACACTCAATCGTCTTGTGAAGCATATCATCAAAAATGTTTTGCATTGCTCTCTGATATGTTGCCCCCGCATTCTTTAAGCTGAAAGGCATCACCTTGTAACAGAAAATACCTCTAGGTGTGCGAAAAGCTGTGGCCCCCTGGTCTTCTGGCGCCATTTGGATTTGATTATACCCTGCAGTACAATCCATGAATGATAAGGCCTCGTGCCCCGTAGTCGAATCAACTATGAGTTCGGTGACAAGGAGCGGAAAATCGTCCTTTGGACATAAGTCATTGAGATCCCGAAAGTCTATGCAGATGCGAAGATGTCCATTTTTCTTCCTTACGGGGACAATGTTTGCGATTCAGGTTGGATATTTTACCTCCCGAACGAACCCTGCTTCAATGAGTTTATTGACTTCTTTTTCAATTTCAGGTACCAACTCTGGACAGAACTGTCGCTGGGGCTGTTTCTTTGGAGACACTTCCCTTTTGATAGACAGGCGATGAACAACAACTTTGGGATTAAGCCCCGACATTTCTTTATAGCTCCATGCGAACACGTCCTTATATTCCGAGAGGAGATTAAAGTACTGACTTTCTTCCTCGGGCATCAGCAACGAACTTATATAAATGGGGCGAGGGTACTCTGTGGTACCAAGATTCAATTTTTTCAGATCATCAACCATAGCTTGCCCCCCATCCTCAAGGGTTTTAGGTGTCTCTGCAAGCTCCATCTCTGGGTCTGAATCCTCGCATTCTCGACCTATGATATAGTGAGAGGAGGCCATTTCACCTCGCTCTTCTTCCTCGTTTGAGTTAGGGTTACTTTGTTGACCAGTGAGGATCATAGTGTGTCGTTTTACTCGCAATGAACTTTTCGTCTTAACGTCCAAGGTTGAAAGTCGTTTCATCCGTGAAGGAATAGAACTTTGTACTTCGTTTGTATCACCTATAAGGTTAAGTACGGAACCTTTGAACTTTTGGGAAGACGTCTTCGAGGGCTCTATCCCCTTCTTGATCCCATCGAATACTAAAGGCTTTGGTTGCGCCCCAATTCCAGTGAGGACGGATGGCCGTCTTGTTGAACTCGATGATTGTAATCTGTCAAATACAAAAGTCCTCTTGCTGGGTGGATCATCCTCCTTTTCACTCTCATCTATCTCCTCGGCGGATATGTGTTGAACGACTAACTGCTTGTTCTTTCGTCGCCCTGAGATTTTAACTGGCTGTAACGGTGTGTAACCAAGTCCGACTTTAGAGACACTCACTGAACCTCCTTACTCTTGGATCATTTTTTGAGTATCATTGAGGCCATGAGGCTTGACTTCGATTACCTTCCCTAAGGTAGCTGGGTTTAGGAAGTTATAACCAACTCTTTCCATAAGCTTGTATGCATTTGGATCAAATCTGTCCTTGGTACGCGTATGCAGTAACACCTCTTCTTCTTTCAACAAAGCCTTAGAAGAGGAAACAAACCCAGGGAGGGGGTGTCTGCTCACCTTTGGTTGGTTCATGTTTTGCGCTGGCAATGTAACACTTTCTTTACGGGTATTCAAGTTGGCCCCGCTATCCTTCTTCATAGCCTTACCTTCCGTATTTTCATGTACAACGCCACTGAAAGGTGATTCTCCTTCCTTGTGACTAGATTTCAGAACGTACCTCAAAATCGATGTCATGGAGTTTGTTGAAGCAGCCACTTGTTTTGTGACCTGTGTAGCGAGTTACGTCTCACTAGCTTCTTCATCGTCTTCTCTGCCTTGTTGTTGTTGTTTTACACCATCGGGTTCTGTGGTTGTTTACGAATTCTTGGCAACTTTTGAGTCACCTGTGGACGCAATCGTTGATATCATTATCTCTTTAGGTGTCACAGCTTCTTCAAAGAATTTAGCATCAACGAAATGTGACTCTGCTTTAGTAAATGGCCTAGCATCCCCATCAATCTTTCTTTCTCCTCCACGATAGTACTTGAGGCATTGATGGAGAGTCGAAGCTACTATTCCATGCTCATGAAGCCATGGGCGTCCGAGCAACAACTTGTAGGAAGTCTTAGAGTCAATTACATGGAAGATGGAAGATGTCAATAGGTCTCCCATTATCAGTTCCAGGCGGATCATACCAATCGCGCGTTGACTCTCTAAGCTAAATCCCTGGATCACCATTCGGCTCTGAGAAAGCTCTTCCACTATGATCCCCAAGTCGTTCACCGTGAGACTTAGGCATGATGTTAACAGCTAACCCTCCATCTACAAGGATCCGTCTGACTTTTTGCTCACTGATGTAACCGGTGACAAATAGGGGTGGTTGTGAGGCTTGGAGCCCAACAGCTAGTCATCATCAGTAAAAGTGATGGCGGTGTTGCAAGCAGCATAATGAGCAACATCTTTCACTGGTTGACCCGCACTTTTCACCTTGTCAACATAAAGCTCTGGGCGCTGCAAGGCAGCAACAATCTGTTAACGTATCCCTTTCGGCAAGTTGAAGACTTGCCTCTAATCGTCACAGATCGGTAAGGTCTCTAAGCTAGTTAGAGCCTCACTATCATTTTTGGGAGGTTTTTCTAACTTTGCTTCCTTCTCATCTTCCTCATTCTCAGGCTCATAACACGAATTCATGTTAACAGTGATCTTCTCAAAAAATCTCACTGGGAAAAATTCCTCCAGCGTGATAGGAATGAGCGGCTCCTGCTCGAGTAAGTCAATAGGTTGGACTTCCTGTCTCTTGCTAGCCTTTGACTTTTTCTTGCTCTTCGCACACCGAGGAGTCTTCCTCCTGCCTTGTCTCTTTCTTTGGCGAAGGGGCGGTGGTTGAGCTTGTTTTGGATTCCTTAGCCTCCTTCGAGTGACAAGCGTCCACCCTTCTTCGTCTTCGGCCGGATTTGAATTTGTCTCCATCACTGGTCCCCTAACCGTCAAGGGAATGACGACAGGTTCCAAGCTTTCGAAATGAATGGTGAATAATCCTTGAGAGCGGATTGCACTGCTCTCCCTTTGTTGATAAGATCGAGTAGGCCTTTGTTGCCACGATAGAGGAGAGTAATCCACGTCAGCAGAAATATGATTGGCCCCGGCGGAGTCATCTAGGTCCAATATGATCTTTCCATCCCTGGCTAGTTGCATAATGCGCTCTTTAAGAGTAATGCATTTCTCTAAAGGGTGGCTAACAACCCTGTGATAGCGACAGTACTTCGGGTCGCTTGTCCTTCCAGCTTCTTCTGGTCGCTTAGGTTCAGGGAGTTCGATGATCCTATTTTCAAGTAGGTCATCTAGCGTCCCTGACAAGTCCGAATCCGAAAATGGGTACTTCTTTTCTTGGAGCTCCTTTAATATAGGTCGCTTCCGTCCAACATCCCTCAAGGGTGCTCCTTTCTTTTCTTCTGATCTATATTTCCCTGAAATCCATACTGGTTCCTCAATGGAAGTGGCCATGGATTCCTTTGCTGGTGCCTTGGAAGGCTTTGAGTTATTCTTGATCTCACCTTTGTCCTTCTTGAACTCATATGATGAGGATGGCTTGACGCGACGATTTGCTATCGTCATTTCCATGTCATGTGCCTTCGTAGCTAGCTCTTGGAAGGTCCTAGGCTTGCTCATCTGTAAGACATAAAGCAGGTCCCACTCCATGCCCTGAGCGCACATCTCGACGGTGGAGGCCTCGGACAGAAGGTCTTTGCATTCGAGGCTGAGAGATCTCCGATGGTTGATGTAATCGAGGACCGGCTCATCCTTCCACTGCTTAGTATTTATCAACTCCGTCATACTAACAGTGCGCTAGGTACTATAGAACCTGTTGAGGAATTCATGCTCCATTTGTTCCCAGTTGTTAATCGACTCGGGCTCCAGATTCGAATAACCGCTACTCCAACTTCTTCATCAAAGTAGCAATCTATTCACTTTGGCGCTTGATTTGCGCGTCTTTCTCTAGGTTTTCTTTAGCGAGTCTCTCCAATGTTGCCTTCATATCGGCTAGCTGTTCTTCTACGTTGGTCGCCTCCGTCACCATGGCAGGCATAATAACAGAATTGGCGGATTCGGTCTTCGATTTAGCGACCAAATGTCTTGGCGATGCCAGTGAGGAGTCACTGCTAGTATAGCCATAATCTTCTTCACCGAAAGGTTCGAAGGTAGAGCTTGCCTAAGTTTGGAGCCCACCCACCTCTTGACATATTGCTGGGTGTATTTTGAAGCCTACAACAAATTTTTTCTTCAATGGAAGCGAACGGACTTTGTTGACTCCTTTAGGTAAGCTGGAGTCGAGGCTTGGGATTCCGTGAGACTGTGACGGGACAGTCCCAACTGATTGTTTTATGGCAATCACAACAGCATCTTTTGCCATACTTCAAGTCATAACCCCGCCAGACGTAACGCTAGCGGTTGTTGATCCCTGAGATGTGGATCGAACAACTTTCCTTGAAGGTTGAGGGATGGCGTTCTTTGGGCCCATATCGTCTTTGGGAAAGCATAGAGTTTGTGGTTTGGAGAAAGAGATGAGAGGCAGAGACGGTCCCACCGAGCGTGCTAGAAATTTGTAACTACAAATTTCAAGTCTAAATCGAATTAAGACAAGAAATATGGAACAAATTCATTTTTTGTATTTATAATTAAAAAATGGGTACAATCTCTGAATATTTTGTTACAAATGAACAAATTAAACTTCTTTGATTCGATCTCTTATTTGTGACTTGATGGAGGGCCGAAGTAGCTTGAATCTCGATCAAGTGCGTGTTTCAATCTCTAGAGTAAACGACACGTTTTGATGTGCTTGTTGTTTCTTTCTAGAGGGTCTTCTGTGTGAGAGAATTTCTTATCCCCGAATGAGGGGGGATGAAGCTATATTTATAGGGAGGAGCTTTCCCTCTTTTTTAGGGATTACGGATTAATAGCCCTCTTGGATAGATAGATGGGCCTTGAACTCGGGCCGATAACTTGGGAGTCTATTTAAGTTGACGACTTGATAGCTCACTGGGTTATTAACTTGATAATCTTATCGGGCCATTGACTTGATACTTCATTGGGCCGTTGATTTGGTGATCGTTTGGACCAAAGTAATTAAATTAATTAATTGGGCTAACCAATATTAATTAACTTAAATTATTTAGTGACATGGCACATATTTAATTTTTTTTTGTGCCTATAGTCCTGACCAAGTGATTCGTCGATGTGTCCCCGAGAGTGAAATTCATAGGATTTTGACCTTTTATCACTATTATGCTTGTGGTGATCATTTTAAGGGTTGTAGGATAGCAGTTAATGTCCTACAAAGTGGGTTTTATTGGCCCACTATGTTTCATGATGCTCACCCTTTCTGTCTTACTTGTGAGCATTGTCAATGTACAGGTGCCTTGTCACTTTGTGCCATGATGACACTTTCCCCTATTCTAATTGTTGAGATATTTGATGTGTTCATAGGTCTCTTTCCCACATCTTTGGGCTCTGTTTACATATTGGCTACTATTAATTATGTGTCAACATGGATGCAAACTCTGGCTACTAAGACCAATGACCATAAGGTGGCAATCAACTTTGTGAAAGAGTACATTTTCTATCAATATATGGCCCCTAGAGCTTTTATTAGTGATAGAGGTATCCACTTTTATCATCGTTTTTTTTACGCTTTGCTCAGAAAAAATTCTATGACTCATAAAGTAACTACCCCTTATCATCCTCAGACTAGTGATCAAGTTGAGGTGTCTAATCATGATATCAAATCTATACTTAAGAAAACAGTTCTACCCGATAGAAAGGACTGCTATTTGAGATTGCATAGTGGTACTGCTTATAAGGCTCCCATAGGAATGTCTTTTTACCGACTTCTTTTCGGTAAGGCTTGGCACTTGTCAATTGAATTAGAACATCATATTTTTTAGGCTGTTAAAGCTTTTAATTTTGATGTGAAATAAGCGTGTTCTAACCATAAGCTTCAATTGAATGACTTGGATTAATTATAGAATTAAGCTTATGAGAATGCTAAGATTTATAAAGCCAAAATCAAAGCTTTTTAAATAATTTCTCGTAAAACTTTGAACTTAATCAAAAGGTTCACCTTTTTAACTCCAAGCTTAAGCTATTTGCTGGCAAGTTGAGATCCAGATAGGATGGTCCTTTTATTGTCTAACAAGTATTTCCCTCTGGTTAGTCCAAATTTTGAATCCCCAAGGTGGGCGTGTTCTTACTATCAACGGTCAACATTTGAAACCTATTGTGACTATGAGATTAAGCCTAGTTTGATTGAGCCCGTCAATCTAGTAGACCCAATTTTCAATTAGGAGATGAGACCTTGTCTAGTTGAAGAGATAAAATTTAGCATTTGTTGGGGGGAAACCCTATCTTTTTATGTGAGTTTGGGTTTTTTGTTTTTGCTTTTCTTTTGTTCAAGGTCTGTTTGTGCCTTAGAGTGTGATTCTTCACTTAGTTTTTGGCTTTTGTGGTTGGTGATGGTTTTAAAGGTATTAACATAGCTAACTTATTGGCAATATTAAGTAGAGTTGGGAAAAGCTGACCCAACACGATTACCGACCCGAACCCGACACGAAGTTAAGTGGATTTGGGTATAAATTTTCGACCCGTTTAATTAAATGGGTTGACACGTTCAACCCGTTTAATTAAATGGGTTAGGTTCAGGTCGAGATTCTCGACACGAAAAAGTACATATTTAACCCGTTTAATTAAATGAGTTAAATAAGTCAACTCATTTTTTCATTTTTTATTTATCCATTTACTTTTTATTAGATAATTAAGAATATAAAAATTTTTAGAAATTATGAATTATGATAAATCTAGGAAATTTCAAAGAGTAATTATTTAATGTGATACGTAAACCTAATTTTTAACACTATAATTACGTATTAGTTGAAAATATTAAATGCGTAAATAGTCAATTAAGCGACTGAACTTGACCTGTTTATCTTAAACGGGTTAACTGGGTCAACCCGTTTAAAAATTAAATGGGTACAGGTCAAGATTTTTCAACCCGTTTAATCAACGGGTTAGGTTCAGGTTGAGAAATTCTCAACCCGTTTAAGTTCGACACGAATACGAACCTGACCCGACACGACCTATTACCCAGCTCTAGCAGTGATATCTCTCCGTTCTGGTCGAGAGATTGATAACTAGGTTAGATGTCTTAATGAGCCCTGCAAGTATCCTCACCAATTCTTCCAGAATTCTTCTTCTTCTTCTTCTTCACCTCCAGAGACTGGCTCATCCAGTGAGTCAGGGGATGCTACTAATGGTGTCCCCAATGATTTTGATTCTCACCATCCTCATGAGTCACCGTCTAAAAAAGATGAGCTTAAAAATAAAGACTCATCTGATTCAGTTGACCCTTCTCTTTCTAAGGGTCCTTCTTCTTCTTCTTCTTCTCTTTCTTCTTTTGAGAAAGTCCATATGCCTTTGCCTCCTTTTCCCCATAGGCTTAAGAAGGAAGACCAAGCTCATGTTGAGAAGATGAAAGAGACCTTCTCTCAAGTCAAGATCAACATTCCTTTGCTCGATGCTATTCAGCAGATACCCATATGCTAGGTTTTTAAAGGATATGTGCACAACCAAGAGAGCCACTAGTGTCCCTAAAAGGCTTTCTTAGCTTCTGGTGCTAGTTCTATCCTTTCTCATCATATCCTAGGGAAGTACAAGGACCCCAGTTGTCCTACTATTTATATAGTTATAGGAGACCAGCTCATTTAGGGGCCAGAGTCAACTTGATTCCCTTCACTAAGTATGAGAGGCTAGGGCTAGGTGAGCTTAAGCCTACTAAGATGGTTATTCAATTAGCTAATACGTCGACCAGATTGCCTAGGGGGATAGTTGATGATGTACTGATCCAAGTAGGTGAATTCATTTACCCTGTGGACTTTTTTGTGATTGAGACTGAGACGGTGTCTAACTTAGCTAGTCAAATCCCTGTGATTCGAGGGCGTCCTTTCTTGACCACTGTCAATGCCCTCATTAATTGCAGGAATGGCATGATGATACTGTCTTTTGGTAACATGACCTTAGAGCTTAATATTTTTAATCTGCAAAGGCAACCCTCTAGTTTTGATGATATGAAGTTCTCTACTCTTCACTGGGTAGAGGATTCTATACTTGATGATGCTTGTGATGATGTGTTTGCTGTTGAGTATGAGTCCTTTCTTGTGAATGATGAGCCTGAGTATGATGCTTTTGAGTTTGATGACTTGTACTCTACTGCTGATTGTTTGCTTACTGCTATTTCGGAATCTGCTTCTGAGTCTGTTTTCCCTCCTGCTCTTGAACTGAAACCTCTTCCAGATTCTCTTAAGTATGCATTTCTAGGCCCTAATGAATCTTTGCCTGTCATTATTGCTTCTGACCTAGACGAGGACCAAGAGACTACGTTGATTGCCCTACTTAGAGAGAATAAGGAAGCTTTAGGTTGGACCTTATGGGATATTAAGGGCATTAGTCCTTCCATTATGCAACATAGGATTCATCTAGAGGACAATGCAAAGCCCTACCGTGACCGTCAAAGGCATTTGAACTCTACTCTTCAGGAAGTAGTTAGGAAAAAAGTGCTGAAGTGGTTAGACCTAGGATTATCTATCCCATTTCTGATAGTGAGTGGGTTAGTCCCGTTCAAGTTGTTCCTAAGAAGATTGGGATCACCGTGATTAGGAATAACAAGAACGAGTTAGTCCCTACTCGAGTGCAATCTGAGTGGCGTGTTTGCATAGATTATAGAAAATTGAATGATGTCACTGGAAAAGGCCACTTTTCCCTTCCTTTCTTGGACCAGATGTTAGAGAGGTTGGTTGGACATTCCTTCTATTGCTTCTTAGATAGATACTCTAGCTATACCCAGATCTCTATTGCTACTGAGGATCAGGAGAAGACTACTTTCACCTGTCCCTTTGGAACCTATGCCTTTAGATGTATGCCTTTTGGACTGTGCAATGCCCCTACTACCTTTCAACGTTACATGATTTCTATTTTCTCGGATTTAGTTGAGCACTACATGGAAATTTTCATGGATGATTTCTCTGTGTTTAAGTCTTCCTTTGATGACTTTTTGTCTAATTTGAGAAAAGTGCTCGAAACGTGTTAGGAGAAAAACCTAACTCTGAATTAGGAGAAATGCCATTTTATGGTTAGGAAGGGAATAGTCTTAGGCCACATCATTTCTAAAGATGGGATTGAAGTAGACAAGGCTAAGACTGATTTGATTGCAAATCTTCCCCATCCCACTTGTGTAAAAGAGGAAAGGTCTTTTCTTGGACATGCTGGCTTCTATCGTCGCTTCATTAAGGACTTTAGTAATATTACAAAGCCCTTGTCTAACTTGCTAGCTAAAGATGTGCCTTTTCATTTTTTTGATGAATGTCTTAAGGCATTTTCTAAGCTTAAGGAGGTCTTAACTTCTGCTCCTGTTCTTCATCCTCCCATCTGGGGAGAATCATTTGAATTAATGTGTGATGCATCTGATTATGCTATTGGGGTTGTTCTAGGACAGTGTGTTGATAAGAAACCCCATGTGATTTACTATGCTAGTGACACTTTGAATGATGCCCAGCTGAACTATACTGTGACTAAGAAAGAATTTTTTGCTGTGATTTTTAGGTTTTAAAAGTTTAGACCTTATCTGATTGGGTCTCATGTGATTGCCTATACTAATCACTTTGCTCTTAAGCATCTTCTTTCTAAGAAGGATGCTAAACCTAGACTGGTAAGATGGATCTTGCTTTTGCAAGAGTTTGACTATGAGATTAGAGACAAGAATGGTTTTGAGAACCTTGTAGCTGACCATTTGTCTAGGATTCTCTATGATAGAGAGAGTGAGTCAACTGTTTCTGAGTGCTTCCCTGATGAGCAGTTGTATGTTGTCCACTCTGATCCTTGGTATGCTGACTTTGTGAACTACCTAGTTGTTGGAGGGATCCCTGAGAGTTGGACCAAGAATGATAGGGATAGGTTTTTCCACCTCGTGAAATTCTTTGTTTGGGATGATCCTTATTTGTTTAAGTATTGTGCTGACCAAGTCTTTAGGAGGTGTATTTTAGTAGGAAGACTGCAACCAAAGTTCTTTAATGTGGTTTCTACTGGCCTACTCTATTTAGGGATGCTTTTGAGTACTGTAAGAGTTGCCCTAGGTGCCAGCAATTGGGTAGAATAAGCAAGCGGGATATGATGCCATTGAGTCCCATCATTGTGGTGGAGATTTTTGATGCATGGGGAATAGATTTTATAGGACCATTTTCATCATCTTTTGGGAATGAGTATATTTTGCTAGCTGTGGACTATGTGTCTAAATGGGTTGAAGTCATCCCTTTTAGGACTAATGATGCTAAAGTTGTTGTGAAGTTCTTGAGGGAGAACATCTTTGCTAGATTTGGCATGCGTCGTGCTATTATTAGTGATCAGGGTAACCATTTCAATAATAGGTCCTTTGATGCCTTACTGAAGAGGTATTCAATTATCAATAGGCTTTCTACGCACTATCATCCCCAAACCAGTGGCCAGGTTAATGTGTCTAATCGACAGATTAAGCAGATTCTTGAAAAGACAGTGAGTCAGAATAAAAAGGATTGGGCTGACAAACTCGTAGATGCTCTTTGGGCCTACAGGACAGCTTTCAAAAATCCCTTCGGTATGTCGCCCTATAAGGTTGTTTATGGAAAGCCTTGTCATCTTCCTGTGGAAATAGAGCATAGAGCTTGGTGGTCCATTAAGAAACTCAACTATGACTTGACTGATGCTGGTGAGGAGCGTAGACTGCAACTGAATGAGCTTGATGAGATTAGAGTCGAGGCTTATAAGAGTGCTCGTTCTTACAAAGAAAGGGCGAAGTTGTTTCATGATAAGCATGTCCTTCGGAGAGAGTTTGCCCCAGGAATGAAAGTGCTCTTGTATGACTTCAGTCTCCATTTGTTTCCAGGGAAGTTAAGGTCCCGATGGACTGGTCCTCATATTGTCTCATGTATTTTTCCCTATGGTGCAGTCAAAATTCAGGACCCTGACAGTGGTGCTACTTTTAAGGTGAATGGCCAAAGATTGAAGCAATTTCTGGAGTTGCCTAGCAAGGAAGATGTAGAGTGTCTGATTCTCCGCGAGCCCAGTCCTGATCGGTGATGGTAGCTCAGGTGTATTTAGCACCCGACCTGGTTTGCTACTAAATTCTTTTCATCCCTTCTCTCTTTTACTCTTTTTCTCTTTTTCCCTTTTCTTTACTTTTGTATATTTGGTTCTTTTTGTCTTTCTTTTGTATATATGTTGATTATTTGATTTTGAGTCATGTCTTTGTGAGTCTTGTTTTATTTGTTTTATTTTTCAGTTGTATTTTGTGGTTTTATGTTTCTTTCTACTCCCAATGGGGACATTGCTCGAAATAGGTATGGGGGTGGAGAAACTTTGAAAAACTTAAAGAAGCAAAAAGAAATTGAAAAAAAAGTGAAAATCTTAGAAAATCCAAAAAGAATTTTGTTTTGTTTTGGGGAACCTTTATACTATTCTGATTAGCTTAAATCCCATGTACTTTAAGTTTTAGCTTGCATATGAACTTATGTGCTTGTTAGGTCTCCATCCTTAGTGTGTCATTCTTAGCTCTAATTCTAATCTCATTTGTTCATTATTGATGTGTAATCTACTCCTTATTTATATCATCCTCATTGTCTTAAGATCTTAGTTTTCCATGATCGACTCTCCTACTTGTTTTTGACACAATTACTTTGGTTTTTATTGAGAAAAAAAAAAGAAAAGAGAGAAAAAAAAATGAGAATGAAAAAAAAATGAATGAAAAAAAAAAGTGAAAAAAAAACAGGAAAAGAAAAACTGAAAAAAAGGAGAAAGAATAGAAAAAAGGAAATGGAATAAATTTGGAATGATAAGTAACCCTTTGAGGCATGCGCTACTGGGTGTTACCCTTTGAGTCAATACTGCTACTAGGAAAGCTTACTTCCTATGTTATTTAGTCACTAATGTAATTTGTGCCAATCAAGTGGGATTGAGTTTGATTTTGGTAAACATAAGCCCTAAGATGATGCACTTGCACACGAGCACCGGGATGGAAGCCAAGTCTTGACGTCCAGTGGGGTGAAAGTTACTGCTTTGATCTCATCCGTGGGATAGAGAGCCTTGCTGAGTATATTTTGTTTATATGCAGGCCAATATCTTTGCTACATAGATGATTTAATTGATTAGAATGTGTATATATCTTGCCCCAGTTTTGTACATATTAGTTTTTGAAAAAAAAAAACCCAAAAAAAGATTTTTGATTTTCTATTTATGTTTTCTTTTATAGATTTTGTGGGTATATCTTCTGCAAACCCTCACGAGACCTTTTTCGTTTACTAGGGGTAACCTAGGGATTTAAAGGGCCTATTGCACATGCTAAGTGCAACTGTGAATTCTACAGAAGTGAGTTAGGAATTTGTTTTATTTTACTTTCTAGGATTTTTTTTACTAGAGGATGAGCAAAACTTAGGTGTGGGGGTATTTGTTCAGCCTGAAATTATTACATTTTTATACCCTTTATTATCTAATACTTGCTCTAAAATAAATTATTAAATTATGATTTTAACATGTTTTTATTTATTTTGTAGGAATAATGAAATCTAGATAAATTGGGTGTCAAAGGATTTAGAAGAAGTATTGTGGGTCAAGAAAACAAGAGAAGGAAGAGAGCCCAATGGTCCATACACGCGGCCTAAGACTAATCTGCCTCCTATTTCTCTCCTTCTCTCCTTCATTGGGCCTGGCCCAGACTTTTTCACGAGCCCGATCCTTTTCCTCCCTCTTTTGTTTCTACTCTTCTTCGACCCAATAGGCAGACCGGTCCCATCCTTTCTCCCCCTCCCTTGCACCGGTCTAGCCCAGCAGATCCACTTAATTGATCACGTGCCAAGCACGTGATTCCCAGCCCCCAATTCCCTTCTTCCTCTTCCTCGACAGGCCCCTGCCCAAAAAATTCGAAGAACAAAGCCCGTGGCTCTTCGTCCTCCCCACTCCCATAACTGTCGCTTTTTCCTTTATCTTCCTCCATCATTCATCCCATTAATCCTATTAACTATTATCTTTCATTGCCCTTAATTACTAATCATTAATTCGGCCGTTGCAAGAGTGAATTCAAAGAGTTTATGGAGGCAACAAAGAGGCCCGAGGGAACGAATTCCTGGAGTTTTTCAACTTTCATTTTTCACGTTTTTTTCATTTCTGTTTCAATTCGAAATCTAGGCTTGGGTTCTATTTGGATGTACTTCGGTTGTATGTTGTTCATTTCAACCATAGATTACAACTTTAAGATCAAATTCGTTCAATTTAGATTCTAATCGTTCAAGTTCACTTCTCTTGCTTTGGATTGGTGTGCCCTGCTACTTTTGGGATTGATTACTCTACCGTGTGCCTGTGTTCGCTTTCCTCTGCTTCTTTTATTCAAGTTCATGAAGTAATTACGGCTAAATGCTGATCGACTCAAATTAGTTACAGTTTGGTAGCTCAATCGTATTTTGGTTCCTTGTCTTTGCAAGTGAAGATTTCCAATTCCATGAATTAATATTGTTTACTTAGTTTAGTAATTGGTAGAATAACTTGGCCTTGGTATTAGATAATTTTAGCATTTAGTTTTAATTTAGTTTAGAATTTATTTTAGTAATCTAAATTCATAACTCATCCCTAAGGATCGACACCTTCAAGTATTACGACGTTAACCGTATACTTGCAAAAATCACAACACCACTCTTAAAATAATACAGATTTTGTTTCAGCATATAATATTTTGGTAAGTTTGTAGTTATTTAAGTGTGCATTGATAAAATAATTCTTACTGTCAAATAAGAGGGACCAACAACATTGCTAATATAGTACCTGCATTATTTTAAGAGGAGTAATTTTTTTGGTTAGTTTGCAGTGATTGGAAACAAAAATTAAAGCGCATAAAATATTATCTTAATGAGTTTATTATTCCTGATTTAAGAATACTATATTATTTTTACTATATAATTAATGTTTTATACAATTATCTTAATGAGTTTAGTGTACAATACTTAAGCGATTAATAAGGTGCCTTCAGATAAAATAAATGTATTTGTACCCAAATTGATAAATGCAACTAACTATTTGATATATGTACTAACAAATTTGTATTTATGATTATATAGATTTTGATAACAATAGTGAAATAAATTTGTATTATCCAGGCTACTGCAACATCTTTTCATGCACAGGAAAGCTAAAAGTGTAAAAAAATAAATTAACCCCAAAAATATGAATGAACCATGAATCTATCCACGTAGTTGATAAGCTAAAAGTGTAGAAGAATACGATTAAATTACCAACTAACATGCATGAGATATTGTAGTTATTATTATAGTAGCGAAAGCAAGTATTGTAGTCCCAAATTTCACAATATCGAAAGTGCCAAATTCTACAATTGCTACAAACAACTGCTTCTCTACTTTCCAATTGCAAAACAATTAGTCAACTAAAGATTAAAGAAAGAGAGAGTGTTTAGCAAATCATATGTACACACATGCAAGTTCATAAAATTAAAAGTTTAAAAGTTGGCTACAAAAATATCCTATTTTTTTCTTTCACGTATTGTTGTGGGTAATCCATACATAGAAAAGAATTAAAAATATGAAAGCGTACATAAGGGATCGATGAAGACTTCATCCTTATTGTATTTATATTGTGGTAAGTTTGTAGTTATTTAAATACGCATTGATAAAATAATTTTTACTATCAAATAAGAGGGACCCACAACATTGCTAAAATAATGCCTAGATTATTTTAAGAGGAATAATTTTTTTGATAAGTTTGCAATGATTGGAAACAAAAATTACAGCGTATAAAATATTATCTTAATGTGTTTACTATTCCTGATTTAAGAGTACTATATTATTTTTTCTATGTAATCAATGTTTTGTACGATTATCTTAATTAGTTTACTGTACAACACTTAAATGATTAATAGGGTTCCTTTAGATAAAATAAACGTATTCGCGACCAAATTGATAAATGTAACTAACTATTTGATACCTTTACATTTGTATTTATTAATATATAGATTTTGATACCAATAATGAAATAAATTTATATTTTCTAGACTTGGCATCATCTTTTCATGCACAGGAAAGCTAAAAATGTAGAAAAATAAATTAGCCCTAAAAAGAAGATAAAATTAAAAGCCTAAAAGCTTGTTAAAAAGATTTTCTAATTTTTTTCTTTCTGATATTGTTGTGGATAATTCATATGTAGAACAGAATTAATAATATGAAAGTGTACCTATGGGATCAACGAAGATGTCGCTCTTATTGTATTTTGATCACTACAAATTACAAAAATATAAAAATAAAACTAAGTGCAAGAAAAATATAAACATCCCAGCAAGACCATGAAAGAGCGGAAGTAAGATTAATTTTTTTAAATCGACCTAGATTAATGCACACCTCTTCCTAACCGTATGTTGATCCCTAGAAATTGAAGAAGATTAAACTGAAACACAATAGACGACAAATAAAAATAAAATAATATAACTGAAAATGAAGTTGTCATTTCAAGAAGATCAATACTGCAGACCTCGATCAATGCTTGCTTGGACAGTAAATTAGCCAACTTGAACACATAGTAATAACGGTCTCAATAATATTGCTAAAATAATGTCTATATATTTTAAGAGGAATAATTTTTTTCGGTAAGTTTGCAGCGATTGGAAACAAGAATTAAAGTGGATAAAATCTTATCTCAATGAGTTTACTATTCCTAATTTAAGAATACTATATTGTCAAAATAGCTTAAGAATAAACGGCCGGTTAATAATGCCGATATCATTCTAAGAGGAATAATTTTGTTGGTCATTTCCTTTTAATGTTTCCATGATTAATGTTTATATTTTCCTTGTTAAATATAATTCTCTTCCTTTTATCAGAATTGATTAATTTAATATGAACGAATGTGATTAAGAGTGAGAATTAATCTTGTGGCCTAAAACTTCTAATTTTTGACAATGCAGGAAAAATCTACGTCAACACAACATTGCTTTTATATAATAGTGTAGATTTAAAACAGGGAACTAGATGAATGTAAAACTGCATTACGAGTTATATTTGGTAGTGAACCCCTGAGAACTGATACGATCTGTAGATAGTTGTACACCTACCAGACCAATCGAGGGACCTGACCTGAGGCCGCGCGGGTAACCGAAAGGCAATGCCCTGTAACTGATAACTGATTGGGTCACTAATTATGTGACAAATTATTGATTAAAATGATTCATTAATGTACTAACTAAAACGTTATAATTTTTGATAAATACGTTCTGATTTCTAAAGATACAGGCAATGAAAGTATCTGGGATTTAATGTAATCTCAATGGATAGTATTTATGCACAAGAGGGGGAAGAAATGATAGATTAGGACCCTGTTTGGCAATCAGCTGTTAGCTATTAGCTGTTAACTTATTAGATTAGCTGTTAGCTGTTAGTTGATTGGATTAGCTGTTTGACTTAGCTAATTACATTAGCTGTTTCTGAAAAAAGTATTTGGTAAAATTAGTTATTTCTAACAAGCTTATTTGGTGAAATTCCACTTGTGCCCCTTAACAGAAATTCATTACTTTTTTAATAATATAATCATTTTTATTGCATTTTCATTTTTCTTTTTAACATGAATTGTTATAGATTGTGACTTATGAAATATATAAAATTACAATTATACCTTCACCCAAATTTGATGCTTATTGTCATGGTATTTTTGTTGAATTGACTTTCATTTTATGTTTGGCAATAATTGAATTTTATAACATAATAAGATTTAGAACAATCTACACCCCAAAATACTAATTAATCTACATTGTTTCTTAAATACTAATAAAATTTTAAAATTAAAATCATTAATGTAAACATCATGACCTTCCACAACTCTTGTCCCAAAAGACCAAAGAACAAACGAAAAAATCTAAAGCAAAAGGTCCAATGTTAGCACAAAGTTTCAATTAAACTAATTACTATTGTAATTTAGAACATTCTATGTCGTCTTGCAGCCCGCTAAGCTTGAAGCAATATTGTCACGAACGATTGACATTTCTTGAGTCCTGGAATTGTCGCTAGCATCTTCTAGGGGATCACTGACAACATCAGGAAGTGAGTCAGCAGGGATGAAATATGGACCCTCATCAATGATTTGAAAAGCTAGATCTTGAGTTGTACTTCTTCTAGTAAAATTATGCAAAGCAAAGGTTGCCAATATCACCCTGTTTTGGTCTTCAATTGAATACCGAGGCATAGAACGTACTATTTTCCATCTAGCCTTTAGAGCACCAAATGACCTTTCAATGCAACTTCTTCAAGATGAATGAGCCCGATTAAATATTTCCTTATAACCTCTAGGATTTGCACCACGAAACTCTGATTGATGATATCTTGTCTTTGAATATGGTGTTAAAATTCCTTCTCATTCAGGATAACCTTTGTCAGCCAAATAATATTTGCCTAAATGTACGTTAAAATATATAATTAATAAACTCTATAATTAATATATATAATTAATATTTGCCTAAATGTACAATAAAATATATAATTATCAAATTTAAAAAATATAAATAATAAAAATATAAAATAATACCTGGTGGTGGCTTTGGAAATTTGAGTCTTGGGTTACTCATTGTAGATAACAAGATTCGTGCATCATGAGTTGATCCCTCCTAGCCAATTAATACGTACATAAATTGCAAATCAAAATCACATACTGCTAAGACATTTACAGTTGACATTCCTTTTCTCCCTCTGCAACGCATTTGGTCATCCTCAGGAACAGTTACAACAATATGTGTTCCATCTAAAGCTCCAATACAATCCTAAAACAGAATATTTACAAGATTAATGTTATATGATGAATCTAACTGCAAATAATGAACATAAATATGAAACTCAATCTTATCTTGAAATGAGGAATATATTGACTGCCATTGACAATTTGTTGTGAGATGTCTTTAAATTTAGGGTCTCTAGGTTTGAGCATATCTTTACAAAGTCCATCTACGGCATCCAAAACTTCTTTGAATACTCTACTAATGGTTTCACTAGAATGTTGGAAGCGCTCTTGAGCATCTCTGTTTGAAGCACCTTTGCTAAGAATATAAATGAAAAACCCAACCTTCTCCAAAATTGACATTCTATTTGAAGGCTTCAATCCATATTTGCTTTGTAAATCAGTAGATAGACGACGAAAAATAATTTGATCCATTTTAGACATGTTGAAGCACCTTTTATCATGACCATCTAATAGTTCATTCATCCATTTCTCACCATTCATATAAGAAGTCATGCAAGGTTCCTTATGCACATGTTTAATGTAATAATGAGTAATGTAACATAATGCATAAAGCATCTTATCCCAAAATTCATCATCACTATCATCGTCGTCATCATCATCCCTATATCTCCATTGCATAACTTGCTCACCCATATCTTGGTCATCCATTTTTGCAAGCAACACTAGTATAACATAGTCTACTTATATACAAGCCACTTGATAGGGAAGAAATCATAATCAGAATATGAGCACAGCTACATGTTATAAAATGTAGGAATCAAAGTTCACAATTTCTACCAAAATTTACAAGTTCATTGTTCATACCAAAAGATACAAATTCATATTTCCAATGTAGTTTAGAAGTGAACAAACTACAATCCACAAAAAATAATCATCAGCTATGCAGTTCAATGCATATGCTAGCTAGTCGCTACACTACAACTTACAAAAAGTAGCCATCATTTAAACATTTCAATGCATATGCTAGTTAGTCAAGTTATATAAGTTCATAGCTAATCTAAGAGGAGCTTAAGGAACAAATTTCATTTTTGGTTATGCTCATCATACAAGTATCTCATCCAGCTAATGGCACGATTAGTTAGCAAAAAATTTAGAGTTATTCTCTTTCGCGGATCTTCCATAAGAGCACAAGCGAAGGAAAACAATGATGTCTCAAGATCAAAAGTAAGCAACTTTGCCAAAGCATCAGCAAGACTAGGAGCACGCTCAACGACACATGCTTTTCTCTTGCTCCTCTCATTTACGGACTCTAGTAAGGTATCAAGCTTTTCATACAACATGGCAGCTGATCCCATTATTTACCACCTTTATTTTGTACCATTTTAGTTGGAGAAGGAGTATCCATAGGGGAGCTTTTACGCCACAGTTCTTTCCATGCAGTAGCACCCATGCCTAAGTTTGCATCAATTGTCTCAACATTATCCTCAACAGTAAATGCCAAATCATGAATGCTTTCATTGTTTGGTAGAGATGGGATGTATGCTTCTTGTCACTCTTCTTGTGTATGGTCAGAAGGAGGATCCATGTTAGGAGCCATTATACCCTCTCCGGCTACCACGCTACCTCCAAATAATCGGTCCATTTTGTATTCCAATTCTGGCCCAATTCCCTCATCTCAAAATGGCTTAAATTTGACATCTTCCTA
>JACYFF010010365.1:17667438-17683409 GCA_017589665.1 Selenicereus undatus
ATTATATATGCATATATATATATATATATATATATATATATATATATATATATATATAAGTTATTAGCAATTAAATTCAAAAAATTTTTAAAAATGTAACTAACCTCAATCTTCTTAGCCCACCACTCATCACTAGTTGCAATTGTCCATTTTTCATGGTCCCATCCTAGGCCAGTTTCTCTTCCTTTTAATTTTTTCCATAAACCCCATCTGGCCTTCATCCAGTCGTACTTGTTCTTTAGTTGTTCCCTAGTCCACGATAAATTGGTTTTCTTTTGAAAGATTGTTGCTATTTCCTTCCATGGAAACCTTTGATAGTGTAACGCCCCAACCCTAAAGTCAGGAGAGTTACCATTTATCTTAAATCCTAGGACAAAACGGACAGAGTTTCCCCTAAAAATTGACCATTTTTCCAGGCTTACAGCCTTACAATTAATTCCCTGCACTGAAAATAACAGTAAAACTAACTCAACGGCCATCCGCCGGAGTTCACAGCTCTACGGGCTACCCACCCGAAGCACCACAATCCATGCAGTATAATGTTTAAATGACTGAACAACGAAGGGTACAGCCCTGGCAACTTAGATGATGGCTCTTACGGCCATACAGAGCGACTCTAATGATACGCAAACCAAGCACACAAGGACTTAATTTACAATCATTACATTATAATACACTTGGCAATTCACGTACAAGCACACACTTTACTTCTAGGGTAGCAACGACTCCCTTTCGGCTTACTTCAGAAACCTGGAGGGCAACAATGACAAATGTAATGAACGAAAATCATACAGTGGGTAACCTCTTCCCCTAAAACATCATTTTCAATGCAATAATAACTTACGACCGTCGTTCGTAATTTCTCGACTTTTGAAAGGCTCACCTATCGTACAGTATGTTTCCCCCTCACAATGCCAAAGAAATAAACATTTGCACCAACAGCTTAAATTTAAGAGTAGCTATACCCGATGAACTTTCCATAAGTCACTCATAATGTAAATCGTGCACAGTCATTAAGATGTCATTAAAGATGTCGTCAGGTAGTAAGCTATATGAAGTTAGCAATGCCACTAAAACAACCGTCATGTTCCATGCGATACAATCCTTACTATACCACATAGTAGCTGGTCATATGCAAGAATAGATTTCTGCAAGAAAACATAGAACGATAACCATAAAATGAGATAACTACGTCATGTGATTGGTAAACTATTTACTATTAATGTAGCAAAATGACCTTTGCACCTCACATGCTTGTTTATTTAAAGTATATTGTTTCGTAAGCCGTCGGAGGATTTGGGAGTCTCTTTTTGACCATGTTTCTCTTGACTCTACTGCATATTAACAGGGTTATGAAACATGTAACTTAAACTTATGCCTACTGGCAAAATTATGAAGCATTGAACTTTGAATCCTCTCCTTACTGGCAGAGAAATGAAATACTAAGCTTTGTCTCTACCTTCTAACAGAGAAATAAAATACTGAGTTTTGAATCCTCTGCCTACTGGCAGAGAAATGAAATACTGTGCTTTGTCTCTACCTTCTAACAGAGAAATGAAATACTGAGCTTTGAATCCTCTGCCTACTGGCAGAGAAATGAAATACTGTGCTTTGTCTCTGCCTTCTAGCAGAGAAATGAAATACTGTGCTTTGTCTCTGCCTTCTAGCAGAGAAATGAAACTGAGCTTTGAATTCCCTGCCTACTGGCAGAGAACTGAAAAACTGAGCTTTGTCTCTGCCTTCTGGCAGAGAAATGAAACTGAGCTTTGAAATCTTTGCCAAATAGTGAGCTTTGAAACATATAAGTTAAAGTTACATGTAGACTTCTAGGGAGATACTGGGTTGATTAGGCTAAAACTGCACGTAACCTTTAAAGATCCCTTGTCCCTCGACCTATTTACTGGTCACCTGACTCACTCGGTTGGTCAATCTGATGGTCTAAGGTTATTTCATTGCCAATGACTTGTCGATAGAAACGACCGATAAAACAATTAGGAACACTTAGCAATCATGTAAATAAGCATTTATGAACATTGACTATAATATACAATTGACAAATAATCGATACGCTGTATAAAGTCGATAAACATAAGGTTTGATAAAGACAATAGCTTATTTAGAACTACAATTGACTTAATTGACTTAATATACCATTAGCGATTTATGTAAAGGCAATCGGCTTATTGAATACTCTAACGGAGATATAAACATTAATCGGCTTAATAGCGTGGGGCTTCGCTGTATAAAATATACCATTAGCGATTTATGTAAAGGCAATCAGCTTATTGAATACTCTAACGGAGATATAAACATTAATCGGCTTAATAACGTGGGGCTTCGCTGTATAAAGGCAATCAACTTAATATAATCAAGAACTATGTGTCATCTAGAATTTCATAAAATCGATAATCATTATACAAACAATAAACATCGTATACTCAATAAACTTTATATATAATCGATAAACATGTATAATTAATGAGTGTTATATAATCAATAGACTTTAAGTAAGTATATATATTCGACGAACAGTATATATATATAATTGATAAATATGCATAATCAATAAGCATTATATAATCAATAAACTGTATAGAAACAGTGAGCAGGTATAATCGATGAATGTTATATGTAATCGATAAATATGCTTAATCAATGAGCGTTATATAATCAATGAACTTTATAGAAACAGTGAGCTTGTATAATTGATGAACATTATATATTCAATGATAACGTTATAAACCGGCGATGACCATTATATATATATATATTCAATGAACTTTATAAACCGAAGTCCTCATATAATCAGTAAATTTCTTAGCATCGATAATTTATCCATGTATATATTCGATAAACTTATGTATAAATTTCATATAATCGATAACTGTATATAATCGATAAACTTGACATATTCAAGAAATTTCATATAATTGCCAAATGACGTATAATCAACAAACTATATGTATATAAACGATAAACTTTAGTTCAGTACGACTAACATATATATATATATATATATATATATATATATATATATATATATATATATATATATATATATATATATATATGGTATCATTCAATTTACGCTACAATTTCCTCATATCACTGATAATTGATTCAAATTCAACCTGAACGAACTATAATCAATAACCAATGAGCTTTATCGAAATTAACAATTTAACCATAAATAGGAGGATGAGGAAACCCACCTCGAATCCAAGCTAAAGGACCTGTGCATTGGTTGATTTGGTGGTGAAATTCGAATTCCCAAGGCCCGAACCCTAGCTCTCGAACACATGGTTCGCGAGTCTGCCACTGTGGTCATCGGACTCGGGCCACCAGTCCCCCTACCGAACCACCGGCGACGGCCGTGGAGCAGCCGCCAAGGCTCACGGCGACCTTCCCCCCCCCCCCCGAATTTCCTTCTCCCCTTTCTTGCGTCTTCCTCTCTCTCTCTTTCGCCAAGTCTGTCGCCGACTTGGGCATCGACCGGGGTGGAGACGGCCGGCCGTGCGTCGGCTGGTCGCCAGCGACGCCACCGGTGCCTCCCTCTCTCTCTTTCCCAGCGTGTGTGCGTGAGTCGCCGGCCAGGGGTCGAAAGCCCCTTCCCCCGCCCCACTTCGTGATTGTTGCTTCCCAAAAGCAGGGGGTTTTGACCCTTTTTTTATTTTTGTTTTATTTTTTTTCTTTTGTTTGGTCTGTTGATAGAAACACCAACCCACTGTACCATAAAGCCAATTCTCCGACCTTCAAATCTTAAACCATGACCATTAATATAATCATCGATCGATTTATTCGCCTTTTGATTATATTAAGGTTCGTTTCAATAAATTGCAGAATCATTCCTACGGTTCGGCATTCTAGTCGTATTCAGGAATCTGCTCAATGTGGTACCCGATAGGAATTCTTACTACCAATAAAGCTAATGATAATAAGAATAATAATATTCTTTTCAATAAATTCAGCACTCAAGCAGGCTACATCGATATTAGCTGAAAGTATAACGATATAAATCGGCTTAACGAAGGAGAAATAATCCCAGGTGTTACAAATAGATTGTCCCTCCTTTCATACCCTTACTCTTCTCAACATGCTCACTACATAGATCACAAAATATGAGAAGAGCTTCTTTAGACCAATTAGCACAAACCTCTTCACCCTCTTGTTTATTTTGCTTATCCCCTCCTTTAGGCGGTGCCACGTAAAAAAAATATGAATCCAAAATGAAAATTTTAAACTAGAATGATCCAAAAACTAATAAATAAATTAACTAATTAAAAAAGCAGAGTGAAACTTAAAGAATTACACATATGACATGGGGCAAAAGAAAGAAAAACATCTAGTGAAATATATCAAGCTTGACATTGAAGAACAAGATACCTCACTGCAAGGGCAAAATCTAAGAAAAGCCCATTTCTGTACAGGATTCATATAGATTTGTTGCCAGCAAAAAAGGTAGGTTACAAGTGACGAAGGTTGCACAAGCTGATTGTTTGTTGTGTCATCATGGTAGTGAAAAAACCCCCCACCATCTTTTTGCGAAGTGTTCCGTTGTTAAATATGTTTCGTCTAGCTCTGAATGAGGCCTTTGTATTGGAGAGTTAGTGGTCATGGATGTGCAGGACAGGGTGAAATTTGTATTAGGGGATGAAAGGCTTCAATATATGGGGTGGAAAATTGGATGTATTTTTACATATGTGTACCCTTCATGGATCAGATTTTGCAGAGCACATAATGCATGAAACGTGGTAGATGAAGTTGGTGTAAATAGGTTGTGCAAAACGGTGGCATCTTCTACTAAGTCCATTATGTGTAAGATAAAGAAAGCAGAGGATACAGGAGATGCCTTCATCTACAAACTAGGTGGTGCTCCCTGCTGGTGTCAGGAAGTTCAGCTTGGACGCTGGCTTTAAGAATGACAATGCAATAATAGCCTGGGTAGAGAAAGATAACGACAAAAAAGTCTTGGACACAGGGGGTGGGAGGACTGAAGCGGCCTTAGAAGACACCATACTACCTACACTGGTATTTTGACACCAAAAAGCATGGCCAAGATAAAGGATTTATCCATGTACATCATTATATGCAAGCATTCTCACTATACTAGAACTAAATTGAAACAACAATATTTTCAAAAAAAAAGAAAAAGAAAAATAGGTTTCAAATTTCCTACTCACTCTGGAACATAAGAGTGAAATGTGATCCAACATATGACACTTATTTGGCACAGCAGCAACTCATTTTTACTCCATGATATGATGATAATTATATTAAATTTGCAAAACTAAAATATTATTGGTTTAGGCATTTCATCGAGCACTTGGTGTGCGTTGTGAAAGATTTCATTTTCTTTTAGTTCTTAAAATCATATAACCACAATACACAAATTCGATAACATAAAAACAATAAACCATTAAAGTTTGATTAAATGCATCCATTCAATTCCATGAGAAAAACAAAATAATTATTGAAGGAGAAAGAAGGAGAACAAAAATTTAAAAATGCACATGAAAATATAAGCATTTGGGGTTGAAGAATTACCTTATTGGATGAAAAATCCTCAAAGATGGCTTTCTCTGAGTTGGAAGGAGGACGGGTTGGAGTTGGAAGGAGGAGGGGTTGGAGAAGAAACACAGCAGCAAAACAACGTAGAATGAGAAAATGAAGATGAGAGTTTTTTGTACTAACTACCATAATGTAATTATGTCAAAAGAAAGCGGTTAATATGGTAAATTTGATGTTGAACAGTAATAAGCTAATGCAAAAAGCTCTTCCGAAGAGCTTTTTCTAAATTAGCTTTTTGGGTAAGCTATCTAACCAAACAACCAAATGAGTTTTCTAACCCAAGTCAAACAGCTGATACCTACAAAGAGAGCTTTTGGGGCCAAAAAGCTCTTTACCAAACAAGGCCTAGGTCTTGATTATGTTCAAAATTATCATTATAGGTACATTTAGTCAACAATGAACTTATTCTCACAATTGATAATTTTTCATAGAACTTGTTTATTAAAGGTATTTAGAAACCAATGAATAGATATAAGATAGGTTAAACTAAGGTGGCACAAACTAGACAAACTATGGAAACTTAGTTTAAGCCAAGGTAATATAATATAATTCAAAGTAAAATAAACCAAGGCAAATAGTTTAGGTTATAACGTAAAGGCTTAATACAAGTAAAGGAAAACAATTCATAACTTACACTTCCGACCTCAAATTGGGACCTAAAACCTCAATATGGAAAGCTTAAAAAGTCTCCAAACACTTTCATTCATAGTGTGAAACCCAGTTACCACAACACAACTCCCAAAATCAGGCTTAAACAAAACTGTGCATAGCTTCCATTTATGCTGCCAAGTCTTAGCAAATCGGTTATCACTTTTTCCACAAAACTCATAATGAAATGATTCAAAAGGCATTTGAAAGATAGCTCATTGGTCTATCTATCCATCAAAACTCATAATTTTTTGATGTACTGAACAACACCAGTTTCGTCACAAAGGCACCTATGTTTTGGGTTTGTTCACAGCCCTACTGCCCCTGCTCTCAACCTTTGCTTCACATAACATCCCTCTAAAATCACTCTTTAAAATCACTAAACCATGATTTATTCCTTATCATCACCTCACAAAGACATGTTACTCAAATTTACTCCATAATCACCTTCATCTAATCTTCAATTCTTCTCTTTACAAAAACACTTAAAATACATACTTAATCTCACTTACTTGCATAGATGTACAAAATAACCTCTTTTAATCAATTGAAGAAGTTTTTCATAATCCACCCTTTTTTGCAAAAATCACCCTAAGGCATTATCCAAGTTAAACAACACATCCAAACTTCATTTCCGATCCAATTATGTACAGTCAACATATCTGAAGCTAAAAATAAACTAATCCATGCATGATCGCTAAAATCCTAACTTATGACCACCTAGTACTTGCACTCAAACTCATCTCAAATTAACATTAATATCATGATATCCATTACTAATGGCAAAGATCACAAAATCAAATACCAAACAATCCAAATTTATCATTTCAAACTTAAGCCCGCATGCTCATGTATAAACTCAACCCCAGCATGCTTTTAATCTTAACCAATAAATTAAAACATCAATATGGTTCTTATTCTTGTCAAAATAACATAATCAACAACCAAACCAACACAAACAAAAATCAAAACCAAGAATCAACAAGATAGGGTTAGGGTTTACTCACTTTGTGCTTGAAGGAAGAGGTGTAAGTGATGTTTGATGCTTATGGCAGTGTAAGTGGTGGCTGGGGTGGTGGTTGATGGCTGTTTTGCAGCAGCAAATTCAGCTGCTAGGGGAAGAAGGAGGGGGTTGTCATGTGGAGGAGGAGAAAGAGAGACTTGATATTTTGTGATGTTTTTACTTGGATGAAAATGATCCGAATGATTTACTTGGCTGAGTTTTTATCTAGCTAAAAGTACCTTTTTGCTAATGATAATTAAGCACAAATGATGGTAATTAGATAAGCAAATGAAGGAGTAACTTGTTGGGCCAAAATTGGGCTTAAATGAACTTTGGCCTGAAAAGAAAATTAAACCGTATGCGATTAATTTTTTCGTAGCTCGAAATAAAATTCTGTGATATTATGAAAAATCATTTACTCTCTTAAACCATAATTATCGAGGACTGCTATTGATCTTCTCGAAATTTTACGACATCAAAAATCCGAATTGCAAAATATGCCCAAAATGAATTTTTCCAAACCAGAATGATTAAATGCGATAATGAAATGCGAGGAAATTAATAACATGGCTTAATTAAATAAATAAATATGATTTAGGGTCGAGCTATTACAAGTCTGCTATACATTTAGGCCTTGTTTGACAATTAGCTGTGAGTTGTTTGTATTAGCTGTTAGTTATTAGATTATTGTATTAGCTGTTTGACTTAGCTGATTGCATTAGCTGTTTATAGAAAAAATGTTTGGTGAAATTAGTTATTTCTAACAACACTAGTTGATAAATTCCTCTTATACCCTAATTAGTTTCAATATTCCTTTAACATAATAATCTTTATAAATTGCATATTTATTTTTCTTCTTAATATAAATTTAGAATTATGTGATATATAAAATTTCATTTATAACTTCACGTAAGTTTGGTTATGACAATATTTTCCATCATTTTAACTTAATTTTCTATTAAATAATACTTGAACTTTATGTGATAAAAAATATGAAAAAAGGAAGCCACCATTCAAAGATCAAATTATCTATCTCAACCCAACCCACACTACAGGCTCTGTTCTTTTCGTGGGTATATTGTAGGTGTAAAATGGGAATAAGTAGGAAAAGGTAGGTGAAAGTCGGAGGAGTGGTTTGTTGTATATGGGAGTGGAAAGGAGTGGGAAGAAATTGATGAATGTGGGAGGAAGTGAGAAGGAGTGGGATGGAGTTGAACTGTTGATATTAGTTAATTTCTTTTGTACATTGAACAAATATTACTTATGTTTTGCGTTGGTAATCAAAAATTCATTATTCATGACACAAATTTCGAATGTGTTTTTTTTTTGTATAGTGAATAAAAATGTTATATTTTTGCACCAATGAAAAAATATTCGTTATTCGTAACACAAAATGCAAATATATTATTTGGTGGTCCATTTGTGAAATATTTTTTGCATTTTTAACCAAATATTCATTATTAATGCCATAAATTCATTATATGTGTGATATAAATTTCAAATCTTTCAACTTTTTTTGTATATTAAAGAAATTTTTTTTAATGTTTGTAATGTTAACCAAATGTTCGTTATTCGTAACACCAATTGCAGATGTCTTATTTTGGTGATCTATTTATGAAATTTAATTTTTTTCGTTCTTAATCAAATATTAATTATTCGTGACAAAACTTGTAAATATATTAATTTTTATGTAATTGGAAGAATTTTTTTTAAAGTTTTTGCATTGTTAGCCGAAAATTCATTATTCATGACAGTTATTGTAGATATATTATTTTTTTTCTTTGTACTCATAAAACGTTTTTATTATTTGCGTTAAATATAGAAAAAAATATAAAACAAAATAACATTAACATATCCTACCTTTATCCAAATATAATCCTGAGTTTCTAACACATTATCTCAAAAAAATCTACATCTCCCCTCACTAACATTCAAAACACTCTGCCTGTTTCTCAAATCCCCTCATTGCTCTCTTCCTCTTCTCTCTCAAACTTGCCTTGCAGATTGTTGACTGGTCGCTGCAAAGCCGTCCTCACCATCGTACGGTACGTGTCGCAAGACTGTAGTCATCGTAATGTCTAGGTTGGTGTGCAATCGTCCTTACTTGGAGCTGTTGTTGCCCATGTCGACTACTCGTTGGTGTTCACCTTGTGTTCGTCTGACGCTGCTGCATGCCGCCGAACCGGCGGCGCCCTTCCCTGAGCACAAACTGACTGCTCGCTGTCGTAAGGGTAGTCGATCTAGTGGTGGATGTTTCTTTTTGTTGAATTATCGGCAAAATTGGTACAAAAAAAAATAATTATTTCTTCAATATAAATAAAAAAAAGCATCCACAATTTGTCTCACGAATAACGAATATTTAGTCAACGCCAAAAAATATATAAATACCCCTTCAATATACAGAAGAAAAAAATTCTTCAATTTGTGTCACGAATGACGAATATATGATTAACGCAAAAAAAATCTCTTCAATATACAGAAAAACAAACATTTGCAATTTTTGTTACAAATTACGAATAGCACAAAAAAAATAAACATCTCTTCAGCATACAAAAAAAAAGCATATGCATTTTGTGTCACGAATAACGAATATTTGGTCACCAATGCACACACACACACACACACACATATATATATATTCAATGCACAAAAAAAAATCTCCAATTTTTGTCACAAATAACTAACATTTGCTTAACAGCACACAAAAAATAACATTTCCTAAATATACAGAAAACATTAATTCATTTGCAATTTGTTTCACAAATAACAAATATTTGCTTAACACAAAAAATTAAAAAATATTTGGTTAATTCTAATTATAATATTCGTATAATAATTACATAAATTAGATAAGTTTTCACAATATGAGAAGTAGTAGTAAAACGAAGTGAGAAGAAATGGGTGAGAGTAAGAAGGGGTGAAAATGAGTTGTAGTTATTTTTAAAAGTGGGAAGAAATAGGTAAAAGTAGGAAAGGTCCATCAAAACCATGAAAAGAATCGGGCCTAAAGGAGAAGAAGAGAGGGGCAACCTAAAAAAAATCAAACAGTTGAAAACTTGAAGTAAATCCCCTAGCCTAAGCTTTTTTTTAAAAAAAAAAACAAGAATAATTGTAGAAGAATGGCAAAAAAGGCAAGAAAAGAATAAATAAATTAATGAATAGATGGAGTTGAAGGAGAGTCTTGGAGCAACGGTAAAGTCGTCTTCGTGTGACCAAAAGGTCACGGGTTCGAGCCGTAGAATCAGCTATTGACAAAGTCAAGTTACGCTGCCTAAAATTCATCTCTTAGGATGCGGCCCTTTTCCGAATCCTGCGTGAATACGGGATGCTTGTGCACTAGACTGCCCTTTTTTTTTATGGAGTTGAGAGCGATAACTAAAGTTGATTTAATAGAAAATATTTTTGTTATAAATAGCGTTTGAAGTAATTTTGTAAAAACAATTGTGGTCCATATGGTCATTCTCATCGTATATAGCAATAAGCTAATTGAAAATGATCTTCCAAAGAACTTTTTGCAAAAGAGTTTTTTGGACATAAAAAGTTAATATAAAAAGCTCATTACTCAAACATAAAAAATAGTTTCTTTACTAAAGTCAAACAGCTAATACTTCCAAAAAATTCTTTACTAAACACCCCCTTGACATTCTTCCCATCTCTTTGCCAAACACTACCTTAACATTTCTTCCCATCATCCACCAGAATCAGACAGGACAATCGAGGCACATTCACCTAGAACGTGAAAGACTTGGCTGAAGCAATCCTGCAGGCATACATTGAAAGCAAGTTCATTAAAAGTTGTTCGGGATTTTTCTTTACAAAAAAGCAGCAAAAAAATTCAAAAGATATATAGTACAAGGACACAACTTTTACTTATATCACCACCGTCCACCTCGTCAGGAAAAGATGGCATAGGCTCGCACAACTAGCTTGTCTCTGCGTTTTCTTCCCTCCCCACCGCGCGCCCGGAAAACAAAATCCAAGGGCCAACCCCCTACTCTCTCCGAAGATAGGAAACAAGGACGTAGGACGTAGCGGAACATCCCGGACACTTATAAAATAAAATTGGAGCACAAATATATTCAAAATATCCAAACCTTGTCACGATCTTTGGCTTGTCGCCATCCATTGTTGATTTGATTTTGTTTCCTGATCCCCAACCTTCTGCAAGCTCTTTAAGGCCTCTTTAAGGCCCTAAAAATCATGTTGTTAAAACTTAAAAAGTTATGCCTTACTAGAGTTGTAAACTACCCTCTATTTATTTTCTTCTTTATTTTTTTTTTGATCGGAGATCTGAGGGGAATAGGGCAAAAATCAATAGATGCTTAGTAGCAGGAAAATGAACCAAGGGGAGAAAAGGGCATTTGAAGATGTTACAGTAACCTTGAGTCGTTCGTGAGAGACGTAAAGCAAGTAATCGACCAATAACGTTAACCATATAGCATTTCTAAAAAGGCAAGATGGTTGCTCATGTAGGATTAGCACAACTCTTCAGAACCGCCGTATCCTACGTTTTTACCTGTAGTCAGTAAATGAAATCAGAGTAATATCCCACTCCCACATTGACTGTAACTTATTTTAGTGTTTTTTTTCTTTTTTTTTTTGGAGGGCGTGTTTGAAGTTGAAAAAATGCCATACCCATGGAAGAGGATACCTTCAATAAAGCAACTAACCGCCTGTATTAACACTACAAGCATGCAACAAAAAGTGCAGGAAGGATGCAAGTTGCACAAGTGGCATACTAAAGACATTATTAAAAATCTGTGAGGGCCAGACCAACTGAAAAACTCCAACTTCAATACCATAAACTATCTTCCTTACGCTCCCTCTCCAAGATTCCAACGAATATGTCTAAAGTCATGTTGACAGCTGCTCATGAGAAAAAGAAATGATGAGATTTTGTTTCTTGTACGGTGGCCTATGATTTCACTTGTGACACAAGTTCATTCAATTAGCAGACAGTAGCATGTAGAAAATTGCACAATGAAGCAAACAGATTTCAGAATGATTCATACCCTGAAATAAAGTCAAGGCACCTTTGCAGTATTTCCATCTATAGCTTGACACAATTCACGCCAATAAATATGTTGCAGCTGTCAAAATAGAAAAGTTAGTACACAACATAAGGATAGAGGAACATGGAATTAGCAATGTTGTCGATATTCCTACAATTTTGTACAACTTCACTGCTTGTTTCAATTACATTAACTCAATATGTTTGTGATATCAGCAGCCAAAAAGGCTAGAAAAGTCAAAGGAAATCTAATCTTGTTATGTCACTGCATGGCTATGTTACATAGACTAAGCTTCAACCTTCAGCCAGTGTGGATGAACCATAGTCTGGAAATTTCCCATGTGTTTGGTCTAAATTGAAATGTAGAAGTCTTATAGACTTCTACCCATCTGCAAGCACTACTAGCCAACGAAGATACTAAAGATAAAAAGAAAGACTCCATAAGTCGATTTCACAGAGCTGCATGGTTCAGGTCTTGGCATACCAGAATCAGAGGTACCAGTATTGCCAAAATTAGAAGTGCAAAAGTTTTATTATCAAAATAAATCATGCACCCATGATCAAATGAAGGCTGCTTTACCAGGTTACGTTCAGTTAGCCCACCCTCCTGCAAAAATATGAGACAAACACAAAAGATTAGGATAATATTTTACTGCCTAGATTTGCGGAAGCAGAAGTAAAGGTAAAAGAATCCAACATCAAACATTTCCATGGATGTCTCAAACTGCATGGACTGCAAGGTCCCTGGACTCCAGCAAATCAAAGAAAGGCAATTCCCCCATTCTCTTAGACCAACTCTGTTTTCTTTAGGTTTCACGGGTTTTAGTTTCAAAAGTTGATTCTAGTCAAATGCTACTCAATAGAGACTTTAAAGCAACATGAAACATGTTCCTTGCAATTTAGCTTTGAGTTGGACTGTGCAAATCCTAACCATGCCAGACCAGTGTCAAAAGTTGATTAGGTTCTACGTCTGGCTATTTGCAAAACCCGGGCGTGTGGGAGGCAAAAACAACAAACGAGCAGAAGCGGCTATTGTACCAGAGATATCTGCAGTATAGTGAGGAAGCGGTCCATGGCGGACATCTTATTGTAAATTTCATCACTTGCATCACATGTAGCTGTTTCATAGGCACAATAATAACCATAAGAAAATCAAGTTGGGGCCATAATAATAAGTATTGTTCCACATATCAACCAGGGATATCAATAAAAGAAAATAAAGAGACAATTCAATAGTCACACATGCAGTGGCAATGACAACAAGGGGTTTACAAACCGTGAAAACCAGGACAACATGGATCTCTAACAAGCAGGATTTCCTTAGCATGAGCAAACTTATATGATCATTGTCTTTACTTTAGGAACTCAACTCCCCACAACTTTATCACTATTCCTTCAGCATTTGAGGCCTCATTGACAAGGAGGTGATTCCAACAGTTCTTAAGCAAATCAACACTGTTTTCCAGTCTAATTAACAGCAAAAAATACAACTAAAACCAAACTACAACAAAGACCTAATAAATATGCGACCAAAGATCTGAAAATGCAAAAATTACATGCAATTACATTACAAATATCACAAGTTATAATCGAACAATTAAAAACAAAAACTAGAAAATACAAACCAAAATCATGAAAAAGGTGTCCTCATTGTAGAAAATTCGAAGTTGAAAATTGAAGAGATGGAAAGTTGAAAACTAAAGATGATGAAATTGAAGATATTCAAATTTAAATGCTGGGCCTATAGATTTAAAAGTTTGCAATAAGAGTTTACAGGCTTCAGTATCTGGAGAACTGAACAGGTGTGTTTAAGGGACAGAAAGAGCCAACCAGCTATATCCAGTCCCTGAGTGAAGGAGAACCGTTTTCAGCCACCGTCACAATGCTGCGTCGCTCTTGGTAAATCATGTTTGAGCACAAAGAGGGTCGAGGGGTAAACACCGTGTTCGGCAACAGCGTTCTGGGTAATATTTTAGGTAGTGATCAAGTCAGTACACTAATTTATTAATTTTTAGTGTTCAGTAAACTAGTAATTTGACTAGCATTTCAAGTATCGTTTAGCATTTTAAGTAGCGTTTTTAGAACGTTAATAGTATTAATGTTTGACATTTAAAAGTAGCGTTTCATATTTTTTATCCAAAAAGTATCCTTTAAAAAATTTATCTTTGAAAATTATCTATATGTTTTTATGTCAATTTACATTAATCAGCTAGCCTAACAACTAAATTTACCAAACACAGTAGTTTAAACCGCTCGTCTAAACGGCTATCTTCTAACAGCTAAATTAGAAACACTATCCGCTATTTAAGCAGCTATTCTTTACCTAAATTGCTATTCACTATCTAAACAGCTAATTTTGCCAAACAGTGCCTATGTGAGATAAAGGTCGACTTCAATTTGGAAAGGACCACAGAATGAGTTCCGCTACATCCGGTAACAAGTAGGAGTTCTTGACCAACACAGACGACATCAAAGTTATTTTTTCCGTTGAAAGGAGAACAAAGATCGCCATAGTCAGGGCCTAGTCTGTTTTTGAGGTGGGTAAAAGGTGAAGTGGATTGAAGTAGGTTGAGATGGGTTGAATTCGGTTGAAGTAGGTTAAAGTCGATTGAAGTGGGTTGATTTTTTTTTATGTGATAAATTGAACTTGATTAAAATAGTGAAAGTGGGTTGAAGTCGATTAAAATAGGTTGAAGTAAGTTGAAATGGGTTCAAATAGATTGAAGTAGATTGAGATTGATATTTTAAAATTTATCCATAAAAAAAACAGACCCTTAGACATGCTCAGCCGCGATGTTTGTTACCTTAGTCCCTACAGATAGGGTGTGAGCGGAGACAGCTTCTGGGCCTACTCACTTTTTGACTTGCCAAGTTCGGCTTGTGCTTGTTGGATTATCCAAATTGAACTCGAGTGTCATGAATCTGGAAGGCCTGAAAGAGCTCAGCCTAGATGAACGAACCATCAAGCAGCGAGCTTCCATGACCCTTCTTGAGAAACTAATGCTAGTTTTTGAATAATTAAACTTTCCATGTAAAGGTGGTAAATAACTTGATTAAGAGTTATCATTTTCGGCCCCACTATTAAAACAATATGATGTGTTTTTGCCTCCTAATTCAAATTTTATCTCCATTCTCCTCCCTCACCTTTTATAGTTTAGATTTTTAGTCTACTCACATGTTCAGAACTGTTACTTTTAAGTACTTAGAGATTTGATGCATTAATTTTTACGAATTTGATATTTTTAAGTTTATTTTTAAATACTTTCACTTATAAATTCCTTACAATTCAGTCCTAAAATTACAAAATACTCTTACTATTGTCCTTTTTTTCTTTCTTTTAAAAAAACCCGAACTCCTCTCTTTTAAATACCCACAACACCACCGATAGACCATCTAATAGCAGAAAGATAGTTTTTAGAGTTTTTGCTTTAAAATAAAAAAACAAAAAAGACAATAGTAAGGGTATTTTTGTAATTTCAGGACTGAATGGTAAGAAATTCATAAATGACAGTACTTAAAAATAAACTCAAAAATATCAAGGTCATAAAAACTAATGCATCAAATCTCGGATACCTAAAAGTCAATAGTTCCACATGTTCATATAAAGGTGGAGTTAAGTTACATATGCGCGCTTACACTCATAACCCTATTACTCATTAACAAAAAATTACTAGCAGCCCATTGACTATCGATGATGAGATAATATGATGGAAATACATATGTAATATGTATTTCCATCAT
>JACYFF010010365.1:17688409-17702407 GCA_017589665.1 Selenicereus undatus
CATAATATGAATCTAAACACATATTAACAACAAAAAATCAAACGAGTAACTAATGAAAGTTAATGAGCAACTAGAAAGAGTAGAGAGAGAAATAGTACCTCAAAAGCTTGAAATCCAACAATGGAGGTTGGGCATCCATAGCTGCAGCAAGTGGGAAGAGTTTGTGGTTTGTCTCCACTTATATAGTAGTATAGTACTAATCTAAACCATAATTAAACCAAAACTCAAAGACAAAAAATGGGTCTCGAAACCCTGACGTGGCAGTGAAGACGAAAGGTGGAAATTGAAATATTTAGAGAGAGACTGTCGAAATTGGGGGAAGAGCGTAGTAGCAAGGCAAGATTATAGTAAGAAAACACCAATTTAAAGCATCATTCAAACCAAAGCAGGAGATTTATAAACATTCAACCCAATAAAAAACATAAAGCAAGCATGAAAGAAAGAGAATTTGGTGCATAAAGGAAAGAGACTGTAATGAAACAAGACTAAATTTGAAGCAAAACAACTTAGACTTAACTTTTTTTTTCACAAGGGTAAGTAAAGGAAGGGTAGAAATTAGGTGCCTCTTCTCACAAGAGTGCGCCCAACTACATCATCAGTTAGAATGGCTCTAAATTGGGATGAGGATGTGTCATCGAAATGAGGACGTGCGGGGGGGTAAGTCACTGTATGACCGGCTTTTGCTAGCCAGTTCGCCGCTTGATTTGCCTCTCGGAAGATGTGGTTGACTAAGGTACAATCTGTCTTCTCCAACCATAATCTGACATCTTTAATGATCATAGCTATTTGCCACAGTGTATGAAATATGCCTTTGAGAGCTTGAATGACAATATCATTATCCCCTTCTATAATAATATTTCGAAAACCTGCCTGAATAGCTGCAATAACGCCATTTTTGAGTGCACGAGCTTCTGCTACGATGATGGATGTCTCCCCAAAGTGTGCAACACCTGCTTGAATGAGTTTCCTAGTCCAGTCCCGGATGATAAACCCGCCTGCTGCGGATTTGTTGATAAGTGACCCGTCGAAGTTGAGTTTAATGAAATTGTTAGGCGGAGGGAGCCACCTCACAAAATGGTGGGAGGTGGAAAGAGGGGGTGAAGGAGGCCCTCTAAAATAATCATTAACCGACATGTGAGTTCGGATTCTCCACTCGGCGTAAGCCTTTTTTGGTAGAATAAGAGACATAAGGGGGTTGAAAATATCATTTATGAAAACTGTTGCATTCCTCTGTTTCCAATGCTCCATAGGAGGAAGGAGGTTTTATGCAGTATCTCACGACACCTAAGGTTTTGATGGTGTTAAGCCATTGGTATATATCACACGTGGAAGTGGGTTCAATGTGGTCCGGTAACCATCCATGTTGGATGGTTGTCTGCCAGACTTTTGCAGTTATGTGACAATCTTTGAGCGTATGGTCAGTTGTTTCTATATCCTCGAGGCATAAGGGACAAACAGGGTTGATGTTCATTCCTCTCTGTAACAGCATACCCCGAACTGGGAGAGCTTTATGGTAGAGCTACCATAGGAATACTTTGATTTTAGGCATGATATCTAGTTTCCATATCCATTTGAACAGCCAATCAATTTTTTGAAAAGGTTGCTATTTATGAGTTATCCATGTTGCCAATTTTGTACTAAACTCACCTAAACTGTTAATCCCCCAGCAAAACGAGTCTTCAAGATTGTTATGTGGTATGTTGATCCCTATTATCTTCTAGATAATAGGTTGATTATGAAGCATCATGGAGAGCTAATCAACATCTCGGGTTCTATTGACGAGGATAAAATCATTAACTTTAATATGTGTGTTACTGATATTATCCTCAATCAAGTTTAAGATATCGATAAGAGCCCTATTTTTGAGCCAATTATCGTACCAGAAGGATATTGTATCCCCTCTTCTTATCTTCCAGATGAGTCCCAATCTTATTAGTTCCTTAGTTTTGGCAATACTTTTCTAGACTGGAGAGTCCGCGGTTTTGGTTTTGTAGGTGAAGAAATTAGAATTATTCTGGAGGTATTTTGTTTTCATAGCTTGGGTCCATAGTCTGTCGTTATTCATGAGAACTCTCCAGGCTAATTTACATTGGAAAGCTTTGTTTACTGCATCTGTATACCGTAGTCCTAGCCCACCTTTGGTTTTCGGCATGCATATTTTCTCCTATGCTATCAATGGGAGACCTTTTTCTGTATTAGATTTTTTCCATAAAAAATCTCGATTAATTTTGTCAATATGGTCTGCCGTATGTTTAGGGAGTTGGAAACATTGCATTGTATGCGCCAGCAAGGATTCTAGATGGGACTAGATTAATATGGTTCATCCTGCTTTGGATAGACAATTAGTCTTCCAACCATTAAGTTTATCTGTTGCTCTACCAATGATTTCTTATAAGGTAGTTCTGGAAAGTTTACCTTGGAACACTGGACAATCGAGGTACTTCCCTAGCCCATCCGTGTGCCTGATATTAAAAATGCCTGTTACTACTTGTTTCTGTAAATTAGAGGTGTTCCAAGAGAATGTCAGAGAACACTTATGAAAATTGATAAGTTGTCCTGAATTATTACAGAAAGCTTCGAGCATATTTTTAAGTCGAATGCAGCTTTCTTGTTGAGCTTTACAAAAGAGGAGACAGTCATCTGCAAAGAGTAGACACGGAATAATTGAGGCTTTTGGACAAATTTTGCTACATATCCCTAACTTAGGGGAGGAGGCTTCTCTTATGAGCCTTTGAGTGAGTACCTCCATGCATATAATAAAAATATATGGAAATAACGGATCGCCTTGTCGGATCCCTCTTGAGGGAAGTATGAGCCCATCAGGAGTGTTATTAATTATGAGGGAGTAGGATACCGATGATATATCTGCCATAACCCATTTAATCCAAGTTGGGTGGAAACCCATTTCTTGGAAGCATTTAAGGATGAAGTCCTATTCCAGTTTATCATATGCTTTTTTCATATTTTGTTTGATTGTTGTCCATGCTGTTTTGCTAGAGTTATTCTTGAATTTGTGCAGGATCTCATATGTTAGTAATATATTGTCATGGATTGATCTTCCCAGAATGAATGCTCTTTGCATGGGTGAGATGATTTTACCCAAAAGCGGTCTGAGTCTATTAACTTGAATCTTTGAAATGATTTTGTAGATTGTGAACACAGGCTAATAGGTCTAAATTGGTGCATTTGAGTTGACGTACTTACTTTCAGGATTACCGTGATGAATGTATGGTTGATTTCTTTAAGAATGGTCCCATTCTTGAAGAATTCACATATACAATTGACCAGATCATTTTTTAATGAAATTCCAATAATGTTTGAAAAAATATGCACCAAATCCATCGGGACCTAGAGTTTTAGAAGAGTCAATACTAAAAAGAGCCTGTTTAACCTCATTGATGTCTGAGATTCGGATAAGTTCTGCGTTCTCAGCCTCAGTTATTTGAGGTGTCAGGCCTAGATGGGATATGCTTCTGCTGGCATTGTATGCAGATTTAAAATGATGCGAGTAATCTAGAATGAACTTGTCGGCTATATGAGTTTCGTTTGTTACCCAAACACCACAACTGTCTTTAAGTTTGAGTATATTTTTTTTCTCACGTCTGGCATTGGCATTTCGTTGGAAGAATTTGGAATTTCTATCTCCGTTAATCAGCCATTCTTTTCTGCTAAGTTTGCCCCAATATTTTTGATTGAATAACATCATTTTCTCTCGTTGCTTTATCAAGCGTTTAATCCAAGAATTAAGTCTATGGCTTGTAGGGTCACAAAGAAGCTTATCCTCGACATAATCAATTTTTGTCGCATTTTTGGCCAGTTTCTCATGTACGTTCCCGAAGTGCTTTTTTGCCCAATTTTTGATTTCGTATTTCAGCGTCTTAAGCTTTTTAGTCAATTTAAACATATAGGAACCTCTAACATGAAAAGGCTAATGCTTCTTAACTAAGTTCAGGTTGTTGGTATTTGCACCAATAGTTTTGGAACTGAAAGGGAAATGCTTTTGTAAATTGGCGTGGAAGTTTAGACGATAGTATGACAGGGCAATGATTTGAACATGTAAAGCTACCATGTGTTTCATAAGCATTTGGATAAACCTCCAACCAGTCCTTCCTGGCAATCGTTCTATTAAGGCGTTCATAAATTAAATGAGTATGCAATTTCTTTTTCCACATAAATTGCTGCCCATTTACATGGACCGACTCTCCATTTATATTACGAAGAAAAGAATTAAGTCTTTGGTAATTGGTTTCATTCAGTACCTGGCCTCCCCTTTTTTCGAGCAGATTAGCAAGTTCATTAAAGTCACCTGTGAGACACCACGAAAGGCCAAATGTGTGATGTAAGTCTATTAGATGATTCCAGAAATGATCCTTCTGAATGGATTACGCTGGGGCATATATCCCTGATATGATGACATTTGTAGCTAAGTCAGGGTCATGTACAAGTAGATGAATGGCTCGCGTTTCCTTACTAAGTACAGAGGCATGAATATTGCCATTATTCCATAGAACGGCTAATCCGCCAAAGTGATTATTGGGTGATACGTAATCATAGTGCTCAGATCCCAGTCGTGGAAGGATCTTCATTATATTTTGATCATTAACCATAGTTTCGAGTAAAAAAAATGATGTCCGTATTATGGCTTTTAAAAAGGAATCGCACTTCCTGAGTGACTTGCAGTTTTTTCGCACCTTGCACATTCCAGCTAATAACTTTCATGAAAGAGATGATAGTTGATCATAAATATCGTTCCTGGATTCCAGCTAAAGTCTTTAGGACTTCGAGAGCTATGCACGTGATGAATTCTGTCATCCCATTTGCTAAATATAGACACGATAGGCAGTGTGAGGGGTTTTCCCTTGAGCATAAATGATACAAGCATGTTGATCTCTCGTTGTTAGGGGGAAGGCAGATAAATAACAAATTTAGGTACTATACAAGGATAGTTGAGCAGCCATCATCTAATTACATCGTTCTGGCTAAGAAGATAGCGCCATGTACGGCTATCGTAATTGGTTAAGCTTAATAAATCTGGGCCTGAAGGCATTCTGTAGACAGGTCTTGGAAATACAAGAAGGTGGATGCCCATCTTGTATCTCACTCACTATAAAAACAAAAGGAAATTTACATGTGAAGCATGCGACTCCGTTGGAAATACCTGCAAAAACCTGCGTGTTACACATGCTGTCTCCAAAGCTGGGAAGGCACAATTGATTAAACTGTGAGCACATCCAAGAAAAGAAAATAAAAAAATAGGCCAGATTGTTTATCATTGTCTCAGAAAGGCTTTTCATCATTGATAGTTCCTTAGGTGGGGGTCTATGCCTCAAAACTGTATACCCAGGCTTCTCGCCCCATGGGGGGTAACTCTGGTGATTATACTTGGCTTCAGCACTAACCAACATCCACCCATTAATATATGATCAGATAATATATAATTTAGAGGGGCAGATACAAAGCGCTTGGGGGCAAGACCATTCCTGGTAGAACGCCCAAAAAAAAAAAAAAACAAATCAAACAGTTATCATTCAGAGTAAGAAAAAGTGGGATCCAAATCGTACACCAAAATAAACACCTGCCACCGCTGGAAAATACAATGCCCTGACTAAACAGCATAAGGACAAGCTTGGGCCATAGATAACCTATAAATGCCCATAATTCCAAACACAGTTCATGGTAATGAATCCTCCCACCTAACATGAATGCTACTTGCCCCTTGATAGTAGCTATAGGACCACTAAAAACAGAAAGTGAAATACGAAAATAAAAGGACTGTGGGGGTGACAAAGGATGCTGCCCCTTGCTAACTTGGAGAGCCTAGATACTTTTATCCAAAAAAAAACCATTAAAAACACAGAGGCAAGAGCTAGTTGGCTTTGGAGGTAGCTTCCTCCCCATCCTTACATCTTTTCCTTTTAGAGGAGTCCGAAGACATGTTAATGTCTTCAATATTCTGTAGGTTCAGATACAGGTCAGCATTCTCGTCCTCATTCATACCCTCATCACCATCATTATAGAATTCGTCATTGGTAAGAGGATCTTCCAGCATAACATTCAAGTTAGCCAGACTAATGCCATCTGGATTGGTGGGTGCGGGGTTGGGAATGTTAAAGGTCATTGTTGGGTGAGTGGGATACCCAACATTACCTTCAGCATTGGTATGAGGAGGAGGAGTACTATGTTCAGCATGGTGGGGATGATGGACCGGGTCCAGGAAGTCTTTGCTGGGGGGAATGGCGGGACAATTAGCAGATATGAATTACGAGGATTGATAATAGACTAGACTCTTTTTTTTTGGAGCAACAGTGACCCAATTCTTAGAATGAGATAGGTGGCTTGGCGAGTCTACCGGGAGGGTTTTGTTGGTGTGAGAGAACCCTTGGTTGTCAAACTTCTCAACGAGCACTTCAATTTTTTTCGGGAGTTGGCAATTTAGGGCATAGCTGAAGCTAGTGGATTCACCACCACAAAGGAGGTAGACCTCATGGAGCCCCTCATAGATAATAGGGACCCTCATGGTCATCGCTCCTTTTGTGATGGTTATGCTGCCAGGAAGAGGTTTGATGATATCAATATTGACACAGACATGGACAAACTTACCTTTTAGACGGAGAATAGTGTTCTGGTCAACCCTAACCAAAGTACGCACATGATGTAACAGGTCCTTCAGGCAATCCATGTCCCAGAATTCCCATGGAAGTCTAGGAATTCTAACCCATTGATCGACTCTAGTGGTTATGGAGTGGTAAGGATCAAAGAAAGGGACCCAAGGAATGATTACAAAGTTAAGGCCATTCCCCGGGGTCTTTTTTCGAACACCAGTATCTTCTCCTGACAGTTACCAAACCTAATTAAGAGCCAGTCATTACTCAGATCAATGAATTCAGTATGACCTTTAACAAACTTCCATTCATTACGAGTACGATGAATAATAGTAGGAACAGGCACAGGCTCCCTCCAAATTTTCCCCAAAAGGCAGCAAACACTGAGTTCCTTAGTAGAGGGCAGGGCCTTGATAGGAGTAGGAGAGGGAGTGATTTTGGGGCCTGGATTAGAGGAATCACCTATTGAAATGATCCTTGGAGGTGAACTTGTTCGAAGTTGAGTACTAAGTTATGGCTGAGTTGGGCACTGGTGAGTACTACCATGGCTTCCTACTCCGAATTTGAGGGCATCGGAGTAGCAGGTGTGTTGGGATTGAGGGGTGTTGCTATGATGGTGAGGTCTACTTCCATCCAGCATAGGTATGACTGGAGGTTGGGTAGTAGGATTATCAGAGGAAACAGAGTCTTCCAAGTCAGTACCACCATCAGAGTTACTATTAAAGGACAGGGGGGAGTAGGCGAGGGTGTAGACATAGAATTTAGAAGTAAGATGCAACGGCAAACACAATGCAGAATGGGATGATGAAGCCTTACAGAAGGACCTCGTATAAATAGTTGAATGCAAGCCACACTACCATTAACAGAGATCCAGTCATAAATGCGTAAAAGAACACTAAGAATAGACACACTTGATGGGAAAATTTTTTTATCCCAGGGGGCTAGCACACTCGTTCTGACATAGCCATTAATGTTCTTGATCTCATTAAATCCTTGCTTAATTAGGGCAAATGGGGTCTGCAGAGAGCAAAGCCAAAGACAATGATTATGGACATAGAGGAATAAATGATGAAAGAGCGAGAGAGGAACAAACACACCTGGATGCGGTGTCCTCCATCTGGACTCAATGTCCCTCTTCACCTTCCAAGATCCAGTCCAGAAACGGCCAGCTTTAGCACTCCACAACCACCCACCAAAGGGTGGGTTAAAGTCGCTTGAATAGGTAGGATCTCCATTAATGGTAGGTTTGATGGGATGGATATCCACCGTCAGATTTGACAGCCCTGAAGCCCTTTCCTTGATGGTGCAAGGTAATGGGTGTGCAAAGTCAAGTTCTCTATAGTGAGGCACTCGATACTCTACAAATCAAGGGGTAATTATGCGGATTGTAGGGTAATTGTAGCAGTAGATTGACGACAACTTGGTCTAGAAAAGCCGATAAAGGGTGGTTCGATACTTAATGCCCTGGTGGTAGATGGGTTCGGGCACCCCATCAGGAGTGACTTTGTACTTAGATCCAAACACTTGATGTGTGCAGATGCCAGATTTGGTAATGAAGATTGGATTATCTGTAGAATTCGTAATAAATGAAGGTTCAATTGCCTAGAAGACGACCATGTGAAGCCTGTGGAGGTGATGATGAAGAGGCTTAATTAGATAGGACTGGAAAGGTAGAGGAGGAGCTTCATGGTAGTTGGGAGGAAGATGACGGGCCAAAAACGCAGACAGGGGCTGGGATTCATTGGAGGTGGGCAGCAAGTAGGCAAGAGATAAGCTTCTAGATGGATCTGGTGCTTTTTTCATTTGGGTAAATTCATAGCCCTCACCGAATTCTCACACTCTCTCTAGAGACTTCTATCACTCTCTCTCTAGAGTTTTCTACATAGGATGCGATTTGTTAGAACTGCGACAACTTAGACTAAACTTAGATTAACTAAAACTAAATGATTGTGGCTAATACGAGTGAAATTTTACATTAATATAAACCTAATTCCTAGGCTAAACCTAAAAATCTAACTTAAAACCTTTTCATTCCGCAAGTAGGGGAAGGCGAGTATTTATAAGCCTAAGTTTCTAAGTTTGGCATGGCCATTTGATATAGGCAAATTTTGACAACTTTCTATCTTCTTTACTCCTTTTTTTCCTCGTACCATTAGGGTGGCACAAGCATGCCACATTGACATAGGCTACCCGTGCCAACTCCATATTTTTCTTTTCTTGCTTATTTTTCCAGCAGCATTTGACACAGGTTAACCCAGTCGTGCTTCAAGGTTATACGAGTTGTCATTATAGGTTATCCCCTGGCTCTTATGCATGAGTTTCAGCATGATCTCCACCCATTGTCTTGCATTTATGCAATTCTCTTTTGTTACCTACAAAATCAAGAAAGTACTAATAAAAGGCCTAATTTAACAATTATTGCGAGTTAAAACTTAGGTGAAATGAGCTATAAAATAAACACATTTTCATTCTAAACAAATACCCCCATGCTAAGACTTTTCTTGTCCTCGAGCAAAACAAAATAAAACTATTAGAAATCAGCTGATTTTTATAGGGATCATAGTTGCATTTAGTATATATAACAAATCCTTTAAACTCATTAGTTCCCCTAAGAGGACGAGTGAGGTCTCATAATATTTTGCAGGAGATACATCCACAAAATCTTTTCAAAAAACATGAAAATCAAACATGTATACAAAGACAAAAAGGAGAACGGAAACATGTGCATATAGCAATTAGTTAGATCGCCCTAACAACCTAGCTACTAAGCTACATACATGTAGAACACACTCAAAAGACATTTAGCTTACAAATGCAAATCCGGTTCTCACTTTTCAATTCATTGTCTATCATAATATGATATGTGCACCTTGGTGCTGGTGCGAAGTGCATTGGCTCTCAATGATATGTTAAAACCGGGCATATGGTTATCTTTACTTGGCAAATGGACGCCCCTTTATTAGGTGTGATTAAGGTCACCTTTCTTACCCGTCTCTCTCTTTTTTTCACACATTTTCTTTTCACATGACTCCTTGTGCTTTTTAGCCCAGGTGGATAGCTCTTACTTGTAATAGCCCGAACCTAAGATTCATACTAATTACCTTGAATTATTCTAACTACAAATCAATCAAGTTGGGTGTCGTATTTCAATTTAGCATTATATATATATATATATATATATATATATATATATATGTGCATATGTATTCGTACATTGCAGGTTGAAACGACGTTGTGGCCTCAAAAGGGACTTTGCTACGCTCCTAAATAATTCATTCAAAGGCTAATAAATATTTGGATGGCCGCTAACTAAAAATTAGCCTAATTATCAAAGGGCCAATTTGAAAAATGATAATGATAATAATATATGAACAAATATAGTAACAATATAACAATAATAAAAAGGTAAGTTATGCGTATAAAAAGAGTGAGGCAATACTCAAAAATGAAAATTTTTCACCCAAATTTTACACCCAAAAGATGTACAACTTCATTTATTAATTTTAGCCAAAAATATTAACTCAATTATCTATATAGGTATATATGCAATGAATGGAAAAAAATGAATGAAATAAAAATGAAATGATTAGGATAAACATGAGAAAATTCTAGAAAAAAATTAGGTGCCCAAAAATTAAAGGGTAGAAAGAAAAAGTAAAACAGAGAAATTAAAATTTAAAATATACAACCAAGCCCTGTTTTTTTTTTGTTGGGAAATTACAGGTATGGGATGGGTAGGAGTGGGAAAGGGGAGGAAGGAGTAGGTGAGAGTGAGTAGGGGTAATATTTTTTTTTTTAAGTGTGGGAAGGGGGGGAAGGAGTGGGAATGAGTTGAATAATGTAGGAGAGTTGATATAAGTTACGTATTTTATTTTTTTAATCTAATCTTTTATTTGTGATAGTAATTACTGATGATAAAAAAAAATTACTGAAAAAAATATTTTTTTGTGTTGACTTAGGTACGAAATATTGTTTCGTGGCCGTTGTTACCCCAAAAAAATTGTTATTTTCGTTATTCGTAAATAATTACGGGTCTATTTTTTTTATATATATTAACCAAATACGAACAACGAAAAAAATACACATATGTTTAGGCCTTGTTCTATTCGTTGGTAAATCCAAATTTACCAACATCAACCAACTTCAACTCACATCAATCCACTTTACGAACTTCAATAAAAAATACCAATTTCAACCAACTTCAACCCATTTCAGCCACTTCAACTAACTTCAACTCATTTCTCACTATTTTAACCAACTTCTACCCATCATACCAAAAAAAAAATTAACCTACTTCAACCAACTTTAACCCACTTCAACTTACTTCAACCGACTTCAACAAAAAAATACTCACTTCAACTTACATCAACCCACTTCAATAAAAAAATACCTACTTTAACCTACTTTAACCAATTTCTACTAAGTGTCTCAACCAATTTCACCTGTTTACCAACTCATATTTCCCAACGAAAAAAACATGCTCTTAGTACATGGAAAACAATCATCTGCAATTTGTGTGAAGAACTTCCAATATTTTGTTACTAGCGCACATGGAAAAAAAAATCTACTCAAAATACACGCACAATACATCTGCACTTCCTGTCACGAATTACAAACAACGCCAAAAAAATTTACTCATTCCTTGATTATGCCAGAAAAAACATCTACAAATTTGGCCACAAATTACAATGAACGAAAAATAAATTTGTTATATATACAGCAACAACCATCTACGCTTTGGTGACCTATAACAAATACTCAGTAACCAACGCAAAAAAAATAAATAAAAAAATTAAGCATCTCTTCTGTATACAAAATGAAACCCAAAATATCTACTAGCTACAAAAAACTAACATTTGCTTAACAAAGCAGAAAAAAATTATTATTTCCTCAATACATATCTACAATTTCCAGCACGACTAACAAATATTTTCATAACATCCGAAAAATAAATAAAATTTTCATAATTGTTATCAGACAATTCATATACACAATTATATAAATTATAAAAGTTTTCAAAATATGAAAAATAATAGTTATATGTAAGAGTGGGAAGGAGTAGGTAAAAGTAGGTGAGAGTGGGAATGACTCGGAAAGAGTTGTATTTTTTTTTTAAGTGTAGGAAGATGTGGAAAAGGGGGGAAGGAGTGGGTGGAAATGGGAAAGAGTGGATTGGGTCCTTAAACTACGAAAAGAACAGAGCCTAAAACAAAAACCAAAAAAAAAAAACCCAAACCCCAAACCCCTCTCTGCCTTTCCCCCATGACAGAAGGTCCCCCCTGCTTTGTTTTCGCCGCCTTCGTCCAACACCCCACGCCGCCAACATCCAACGCCGCTAGTTTCCACCTCCAGTGCCGCCTTCTTCTCCACCTCCTTGTGTGTGTTTGAGTGGGTTGAAAGGTGAAACCCTAACTCTCCCTCAATTCCAATCTTGTTTATACTAGGATTTTTATAGTAAATGGTGTAAGTAATATTGATGAGTATTTATTTGTAAATTTCTTCAATTATTGTGGATGTTTAGATTGAGTTGTGAATTGGGGGAATTAGGAAGAGTGTGGTGGGTGAGGGTTTGGAAATTATGTTTTCAGTTTGTTTATGATAATTTGATGGTATTTAGATTAGTTTAATGAATAATTGAAGGGAATTGGGGGATTATGTATATGGGATGTGTGTGTTATGTTTTGATCATGACTTGGTGATTAGGGTTGTGGATTGGATGAAACTTAGTCTCGTTTATATTAATTTAAAGAAGTTTAGAGTAATCGCAATGAATATTTGAATGAAGTTATTGGATTACACATGTGTTGGAGATATATGCGTAGCCATGGATATGGTGATGAAGGTTCTTGGGTAATGTTTATTTTAATTATGTTTATTCTATTTATCTTGCTTCATTAGTGTTTAAATAAGTGATTATGCTAATTGAATGAGAATATATGTGTATGAGGTATTGTGTGGATATATGTTATGAGTTAGTTGTCAAGGGAGGTAGAGGAGGAGAGGAAGGAAGAGAAATATAATAATCTTGAAACCTGCAATTCTCACAAGGGAGAGATTAACTACTCTCCAAATTGGAAAGACAATTATTAAAACTACCAGTTATATTGATATTAACCAAAAAGAAAGGATGAAAATGGTCGGAGAATCGGTCATTCCTTTCCTTCACCTTCACTATTTGAAGAAGTCGCCGCTTATCCACAAAAAGAAAGAGGAAGAGAGGCAGAGAGAGTTTGGATAGGAGGAAACTGTAGAGCTCCTTTTAGTCAACTAGGTGGATGACTTTTAATCAACAATTATATTTTCAATGTAAATTCGACAAGTATTTTAGGACCCCCAAAATGAAGTATTTGATAAGTTTACTGGGGCGGAAGGAGCACCTCCAAAATTTGGAGTGTTGATGAATCATATCTCTTAAAGTCGGTTATTAGCTTCCCCTGTAGGTGAAGTCTTATTTGAGTTATTATATATTCCAAAAATACTATTGAAAAAATAAATTAGGGGCAATTTGGGGGAAAAAAAGCATAGTGCCATTTATATAATCACTAATGTAGAGGCCCATGCAATGTGCATGTCCTCTTACTTTTAATTGTACACTAGTTTGTGCCCGTGCACTTGCATGGATCTTTAAATTTTAATTTTAATTTTTTAATATTATAGCAAAATAATTAAAATATTGTCTTTCAAACAATCTGTATCTTATACATTATAAAATTTTGCATGGAAATTTAAAGTTACCAAAAGTTTTTAAAAACCACAGGTTAGTGCTTAACCCATGAGAAATATGGAAATTGTAAATTGACATATAAGAGAAAAGGGAATTAACTTCTTTTGAATTAATTATAAAACTAACAACAGCAATAATAACAACTTCCAGTATTGGTTATGCTCTTGCATGATCTAAGAAGATCTTGATATAGGCGGTCTTGTCCCTACACACTTTTGTAAGCAAAGAAACAAAAAAATAGTTCTACTAAATCTATTCAAAATATTTAATCAAATATTAACTTATTGTAACTGTAACAATTTGTGTCCTAAAAATTTTTTAAAAATATTTTCAGAATTATAATAGTCCATACTCGAAATCACTGCCAATAATTTAGTTAGGAATATGATTCAAAACAACTTAAAACTTCGTTTCATCACCATCACCTTCCCTTTTAACAATTTTTTGGACCACCAGCTTGTTGCGTTTTAAGTTCTTCACCGCTTTCTTTGTAAGCGGTTTGTCGGCCTTAGGGGCGGGCCTGCTTGCCCTTTCAACGCCCCTGAGAGGTTTCATTGAGTTTGAAAATGGAAACTCAGCCAGGATGGATCATGGCCCAACAGTGAAGACCACGTGCACATTCTTCCTAGCCTGGAACATTCCACGTTTGATCACAAAAGTGACGGGAAGCTC
>JACYFF010010365.1:17708264-17723091 GCA_017589665.1 Selenicereus undatus
AGCGTGCCAAAAATTATGTTGAGCAAAAATTTAATAAAAATAAATAATATGCACAACACAACTTTCCGACGTATTAAAAAAATATATATATACATCGGTTTATTTTGAGTACGACTCTATTCAAGAGGATAAACCTCCTTAATTACGTCTCCCGTCTCGGAGACCACCTTTTGATTCCGATTCGTTCTGCTTTATTTTTCTCTTTGTTTGTTTGTTTTATTTTGTATTAATAAGACTTTATATAATTTGGATCGACATGAATATTGTATGCCGAGTCACCCATTATCCGTACTTAATTTCATCAGATAGTGGCTGTATAGGTACCTTCTAGGAAGGGCACTACACATACACATTCTTCATGTGCAGGTTAGGACACGGGCGATTTAATTTAATTTGGAATTTGGGATGCACTCACTTATTTATCGTGAGCTGCATATGTACCTCTTTTATAGAGGATCAAACCAGTCGTAGTTTTTTAATATTATTTGATCTAATTTATTTATTTTTTTATCTTGGTTAAGTTATGTGTGTTAGGATAATTTTTGATTTAATTTTGGTACTTGGACTTCTTTTTCTTTTCTTTTTTTTAAAAAAAGGCTAAGTTATATTTTTAGCTACTTCGTGATTTTTTTTTATTTTCCGACTTAACCTTTAATGGGGTCGGTCCATTAATTTTGTTTAACTCACGATTGCACCCGAAATTTATTTACGGGTTTCCTACGTACCCTTAGTGGGATCAAATCGACGTAGTTCTTGGCTCGAATTTTATTTAGGCTTACGTCTCGGAAAGGGGAGAATTTAGTAGGCTTGGTTGTACGTTTGGCTCGGGTATGGTCCATTTTGCCATACTTATTATTTTTTTAACAAGGCTTTGACTTTTTTGAAAAACTCCCCATTTGATTTGTTTTGGTCACGTAATGTGTAACGAAAATTTACAGAACTTTAACTTTAACTTTTTAAAGAGAGGGAAAATAAAAAAAAGGCTTATTTTGGTATATTTCATGGACTTGAAAATTTGAGGGGAGGGTCGGTTTGAGCCCGTTTGAGGACTTCGATTTAGACTGAACTCGACAAAATTTTATATCGAGCTTCCTACGTATCCTTAGTGGAATCAAGTCATCGTAGTTCTAATCAATATTGGACTTAGCCATATGTTTTATTTTCCCTTTCACAAATTTTGTTCAAGTAGATGTATGAACATTATTTACATCGATTGAGGAATTATGGTTACAAACTTTGTTGACTTGTTTAAATTTTAAGATGCTTTGGTTTCATTATAAAGTACGCAGACTCAGTACAGAATCTTCCAATCAAATATTAATCTTTTCCTTTAATATATATATTTTTTTTTTGACAGCCAAAAAATTAGACGAAACTCACTAAAAGTCTAAAATCAAGCATTTACATTGTCAATGGTGATGATCAGATGTGCTTTATTAGTGACACTGTCCAATAATGCTTTTGAGAATTTTTCAGTTGAGTACTTCGGTCTGAATGCTCATATATTGTTTATCTATGACTGATCATTCTGTGAATTTCGCCATGCCCCTCCCCCGTTTAAACTTAGCCAGATTTTTTTTTTAAAACATCATCAGATTTATCATAGCAATCACGAATCCAAGTGATGTAACGGCGAAAACCATGGTCAGGCAAGAATCTTATGCTTCAGTTGTATTATATGCCTGACCCACTTTTTTTTATAACCAGGAAAGGAGGCAAAGGAGAATTGATACAACTTGACCATGGTAACAAACGTAAGAAGCAAAGAAACATTTCTCTTTTCTTTTTCTTTTTTTTTGCTTGATTATTAAAAGACTTCAACACCAAAATACTGTGTCAGAAATCTTTGGAACTCGGTGACTTGCACTAATATGAAATCTTGGCTTGGGATGAACATTCTTTTTTTAAAAAAAAAAATACAAGAATAATACTACCAATCATCATGGTTTTGGTCTCATGAATTTAATTTGGGAGTCCTTTCGAACTCAAGATCCTTGCGAATCTAAATTTTTTAAGGGTGTTTGCAAACCGGGATCCTCTCGAATCCAAAATTTTAGACCTTGTGAACCCATGATTGTTGTGAATTTTTTTTGTCACTTCGAATTTGATCGAGCTCTTTGTGGGTCCATGGTTGTGAGCCTCGTTTGAACCCAATGCTTATCAGGACCTTACTTTGCTCCTCCCGAATCGATAACGGAATACCCATTTTGTTCGGTCACTGATTCGTTTCGGATTTGAAAGCCGTAGAGGTCCTCGTAAACAACCATGGGATAGACAATGTTAGAGATGAAAGATATGGGCAGGGATTGAATTAATTTTACTGCGTTCTTTTATTACCTTCAAATCTTCAGAAAATTGGTATAGTAAAGGATGAATGCTTCGTGGTTGCTCGAATTCTTCTTCTTCTCCGAATTATTTTTTTATGCTCTGTTCTCTGACCCCCTATTCCTCTGACCAGTGTCCTCTGTATTTTTTTTTTACTGCACTGTGTCTGCTCCCTTTCTTTTGCTTTCACAGACCCTCTGTTTTTTTTTTTTGCTTGCTTCTGTGTATGCTGTTTCGTCTCCTCTCAATTTCTTTTGTTTTTAATCTCTCTGCTTAGTCTTTCACCGAGACCCCTGTTTTGGCCTCTGTTTCTTTAATTTATAGCAAGCATAGCAAAGGTAGCAGTTACTTTAAGTGCTTTATAACGTGGGAAAATGGAGAATCTGAGAGGTGATATGCGTAACTACCATTCACAGCATCACACATTTTTTTTTTTCAATTTGTACCTCCCTTGCATTTTAGTGCCCTGATTACAAGCAAGGGTCTTCATTTTTTGGATGATTAGTTTCATGTAGCCTATATTATCCACGACCCATTATCATTATTATTATTATAATTTATTTATTTTTTAACTTTGATTTCTATTTTCATTTTCTTAATTTGATATTGCTTATTATTATTATTTATTATTTTGATTGATAACTTCCTCGACTAGATTTACAGGCTTTAATTTTTGCAGCCCATATTTTAAATTTAGCCCATAATAAAAAAAAAATTCTTTTCTTTTTTTTGTGTGGTTAGGATTACATCGACTTTACGAGAGTTAATTTTGATAACTCTCAATCTATCGAAATTTTACATTCAATAGTTGCCCCCCGTGTATCATGTGTGTGAACATTTGTAAGCACATATGGCACACGAAGTCTGTCGTATTAACTTACTGATTTGATTTTTATTTTTTTTTGTGAATAGATTGCAATGGACGGAAGTTGTGGTTCTCAATGGGCGCCCCTCGAGAATGGTGTTGAGTCAACTTATGATCCCATTTATAGGCGTTCCAGTTCTTTAAAAAAACTTGTTGTTTCTCCTGAATCAGATTCTAGGATCACATGGGTACGAAAAGAAAAGGTGCGAAATGGTTCCCTTTCGTATTCATACAACGATGAGAAAAGTTGCATCAATGTTTGCAGAGATTATGCAAATTTTTTCGACGCCATGGTTCTTGAAAAGGTCAACACAGAATCTAACGGGGATGAAAAATTTCTGGTTACCCCATCATTTTATCCTGCTCTCCACCGACTTCTTATTCTGAGAAGAAATTGGGGTGTGGATTTTAAATTTCGGGGATTGTCCAACTTTATGGTTGGCGCTATTGAATAGACTGAGTATATCCTGAAACATTTTGAGTATACTCTTAGATCGGCAGGCATATATGGGGTTGTTGGTGTATCTTGTTATCCCTATCATTTTGATAGAGATGTGTGGAGAGCATTTTGCGAACTTTGGGGACCTTTAACAAATACACTTCACCACGGTGCTGCAGAAGTTGGCATTTCTCTTTATGACTTGGAGAGGATTGGTGGTCTTCCCATTCTAGGAGATGCGTATGAAGAGTTTTTACCTCCTAATGAAGATTTGATGGATGCTGAAAAATTTTCACCCACAGTTTTGGAGTTGCTCCGTATTCATGCCGAACTTTGTCGCTTTCATAAGAGCAATCATGTCTACTGGAATTGGTGGTTAGATCATTTTTATAGAGGCGAATTAACCTGGTGTGCTTTCGGCAAAGAGTCAGAAAGGAGGACATCTTCTAACCCTCCACGAATCTCTCAAAGAGAACATCTTTCAACTTTGAATGTCACAAACATTGGGGAGCTTACTGCGTTCTTGGCTTTTTGGTTAAGTCGCTTTGTCTTACCATATTGTAGCGAAGTAATAAGGCCCGAAACTTTTGTGATGGCCTCTTTAATGGCAAAGGGTCAAAAAATCTCCTTGGCTCCAACTGTACTAGGGTGCATTTACCATGGTTTGGGACAGGTTGTCAGTCATCCTGACCATCCAGGCCAAGCTAATCCTTGTTTTCCTATTCATTATGTGGTAGGCTAGTTAGCGGAGATGTTTCCAGCCTTATGTTCTCAACGACCTGATTCTGAGTGCTCAGCAGATTACCCTGTATTAGTGCGCTATGCTGGGATGCCAGCCAAACGATTTACATTAGCGCAAGCAAGGAGCATTTTTAGAAATGGGCAATCCATTTCTTTTCGCGCAAGTGTGTTTTGCGAGCAATCACCAAAAGGATGGGAGTTAGTTGACATGAAACTATCAGACGAAGATTTCAAATTTTTATTATCTATAAGATCTTCTGTACTCCCTATCCGAGTTGGATCTGAATTGCTTCTAGAGCCTTATTATCCCAATCGATTTGCTCATCAATTTGGATTTGACCAAGGTGTTCCTGCCAACAACTTGAGCTTTACAGTCTCTCTCAGACAGAAGAGAAATATGATGGACCTTGCCCAGACGGTAGTGACTTTCTATAGGCGTGATACTGGCGCCAAATTTTACGTCCCAAATGTTTACTTTGAAGGACTCTGTACTTGGAGTTATTGCAGTTGGTGGGTTAGATCTAGCACTCCTTACTTAAGCCAGTCCGTCCAGAAAATCCACCAGATTACCAGCAGTGATAAGGCAATTTTAAGGGAGCAAATTTTTATCATTGATCGCCTACGCCCGGATCCACAATCTGTTGGTGGACCTGTCAGAATTTCGGACATGACAAGTAATACAGTTCCTGCGGGGAGATCCACTGGAGCTTCATCCAAAGAGAAAACTACCGGAGCTTCTTCGAAGGGAAAATCGGTAGGCATTTCTGCCAAGGGAAAGTCAGCAGAGGTTTCTTCAAAAAGGAGCAAAGAGAAAGTCTCTGAGTACAACCATAAATCACAAGGGCAGAAAAGAACTTCTCGTGAGCGGTCTCCAGGTGACATCAACTTCAAGCGAGCCCGTTATAATCGTCCTGATTATTCCGATGATTCTGAAGCAGGAAATGGCATGGGATTTAAGGATTTACCCATTGTGGACTTGGATACTTTTATTGCGCAAGTAGTTTCGAATCAGCAAAATGCCCCCATAGAAACCACAAAAGTACCCTCGCATGAGATACCGCTTGCTGCAGTAGAGCACTCCGATGTGGCAGAAACTGCTATTATTCCTATGCCTGACGTTCTTGACAACTTAGTTGAGGCCACGCCTATTCAAAGTATCCCTACTTCTTTAGCAAGCCTCTTCTGTAACTTGGAAGAAGATTGGGTCCGAGAAAGCATTCTCAAAGGAGTAGGGACGATTTAGCAAGCCTATTTCTAATCATAGCTCTGCTAGGGACTTGTTAACTAGCAGAGCACGAATTTTTCAATCTTTGAGTGCACTTCGCTCCATGGTTGACATTTACAAGCTCAGCACAATAGAGATTTGTTGGCTTTCGTCCAAGGTAGAAGAGATATTTGACGTAGCTGAGGCCGCTGCGAAGGTAGAAGAATTAGTGGATGTTGATCGGGTTAAGGCTTTGTCTGACCAAGATCTCACTTGTTCTTCTGAAATTGTTCGTATTGAAGGCGAGCTTAATAGCCTGTCTAATGAAGCCGCAAAACTTAAAGTTAAAGAGCAGGAGATTCTGACGGAGGAGGAGAGGATTCGCAAAAATGTGAGAGGATTTGACCGCCCAACAACAAAATTTAAATGAGGCAGAGAGAATGTTGAAATCCTCTCTAGATTTGAGGGAACAAGAAGCTGAACAGGTGAAGGCGGACTTGATTGAGGCTGGGCTTTCCAAGATACAGGATTTGGAGAAGGAGAAGAACCGTCTCAAGAATTTGATCGGCATTGTAATCTCCTTTAATAATGTCTAGATTTTGCTTTGTTTTGTTTAATTATTTTGCATTTATATTCCCAGCCTTCGGCCCATTTTGTACTGGACAATTCATGCTATTGCAATAAGATTTGGATGTTTCTTCCCTTTTTTTTGGGGTCTCCTTCTCCCCCCCTCTTTTTAATAGCAAGAAATAACAAAAATTAGAATAATTACACAACAAAGAGTAATTAATAATGATTCTTGCTATAAACATCACATGATCGCTTGATAAATCAGATGAATCTAAAATTTCTCATATATAGGGGAAAAAGAGGAATTTATTTATTTTTGTGGTTGGGTCTGGCATACAACCAGATTGCCTATGTACCCCCTTTCTAAGGGATCAAGCCTTCTGTAGTTCAATGCAATTCAACTATCCAGCAACTTTAAGTAAAGAATTTCTTTACAAATTTGCCATTGACACAGGTATATACTATTCGGCCATCATGATTTGAGAGCTCATATGCCCCTTTAGGAAAGACTTTGGTGATTACATAGGGGCCTTCCCATTTGGACTCAAATTTTCCTTGTGTTTTTCGATTGATGATAATGGGTCTCCTTATTGTTAACACCAAATCACCAATACCAAAAGAGCGAAACTTGACTCGCCTATTGAATGCACCAACCATTTGAGCTTGGTAAATTTCAAGCCTTTGTTGGGCCATTAACCGACGCTCATCTAACGTTTCCAGCTCGACCAATCTGACTTGAGTGTTTTCATCTGAATCAGTGAATTGCATGGCTACTCTTAGGGAAGGTAATTGCACCTCAAGGGGTAACACGACTTCTGAACCGAACACCAAGTTGTAGGGTGTACAACCAGTTGTAGTTCGAACTGTGGTTCGATAGGCCCATAAAGCTTCTGGAAGTCGTTCATGCCAATCCCTCCTTGATCTTGAAACCATTTTCTTTAAGATCTTACACAACACTTTATTGAATGCTTCAACTTGACCATTCGACGATGGATTGTAGCTTGACGAAAAGCTATGTCTGAACTTGTATTTCTCTGCAAGCCTTATCATCACTTGATTTTTAAAGTATAGGGCGTTGTCTGAAATGATCTTGTATGGGACTCCGTATCTATAAATGAGATGGGTCCTGATAAAGTCAGCAACTTGCTTTGCCCCCACTTCTTTTAACGGGATAGCCTCAGCCCACTTTGAGAAATAATCTGTGGCTGCTAAGATGAATAAATGGCCGCGAGAGGAAGATGGCTTGAAAGGTCCTATAACGTCTAACCCCCATGTATGGAAGGGCCAAGATAATATACTTGGATGGAGTAATTGTGGTGGTTGGTGGATAAAATCACCATGTATTTGACAAGCTTGACATGTCTTGGCAAACTTTATCGCATCTTGAACCATGGTCGGCCAATAATAACCCAACCTTTTGATTTGATCAACAAGTTTTGGACCTGCTTGGTGAGCACCACAAACCCCGGCATGAGCTTTATTTAGGACATAAGCAACCTCTTCCCTTGACAAGCATCTAAGTAAAACCCCATCGAAAGTTTTTCGATATAGAGTATCATTTTTAAAAGTAAACCTTAGTGCTCGCCGTTTTACATCTGCCCTTTTCTTTAGGTCAATAGGCAAGATGCCATATTGAATATGTTCAATGAGAGGTTGTCTCCAATCTGCTTCTTCTTCGATTTCAAGAATGGAGACCACATTTATTTCTTCAATTTCATCAAGACGGTCTAAAGCTGAGGCTAACAAGTGACGCTCCCCAATTGTTATTTGAATTTCCCTTTCATCAGGGAGTGTCAGTGAAGCAGCCAACTTTGCTAAGGCATCTGCTTTATCATTTTCAGACCTCGGCACATGATTGACTTCTACTTGAAGGAATTGATTCATAAGGCTTCTTGCCCTTTTGTAGAGAGGCGCTAATTTCACATCTCTTACCTCGTATTGACCATTTATTTGTCGGATAATTAACTGAGAGTCACCAAATACTTCAAGTTGGTCAATACGCATTTCATGGGCCAATTCAAGGCCAATGATGAGTGCCTCATATTCAGCTACATTATTTGAACATATCTCAAGAAGAGCAAATGAGTAAGGAATTAGTCCTCCAGATGGTGCGACAAACACAATTCCTACTCCGGCTCCTCGACTCCTTGCTGCCCCATCAAAATATAACTGCCATGCTTTAATTTCAGCAAGCATAACTCCATCATCTGGCAGATCATCAGGTAGTTCTTCATTATCTGTACACGAATGTGCTGCTAGGAAATCGGCTATGGCTTGTTCTTTTACTGCTTTTTGAGGCAAGAACTTGATGTCAAAAGGGGATAAAAGCATAGCCCATTTAGCCAATCTCCCTGATAGCATATGTTTAGATAATATATACCTTAACGAATTTGCCTTCGAAATCAAAATGATCTGATGGGATAAGAGATAGTGTCGTAACTTTTGAACGGAAAAAACCAAGGCAAGGCAAATTTTCTCCATGGATGAGTAATTTACTTCTGCACCCACTATTGTCCGGCTGATATAATACAAGGCATTTTCTTTCCCTTCGTCATTACATTGAGCCAACATAGCCCCTAAGGCCCGTTCGAGGGCTACTGTGTATAATATTAAAGGTCTTCCCTGTATTGGAGCCATTAGGACTGGTGGCCTTGTGAGAAATTGCTTGATGCTTTCAAAAGCATTTTGACAAGCTTGATCCCAAATGAAAGGCGTGTCCTTTTTTAAGAGTCTTGTGAAAGGTTGACACCTTCCTGACAAATTTGAAATGAACCGTCGTATGTAGGCCAACCTTCCTTGTAAGCCCCGCAATTCTCTTAATTTTCTCGAAGGGGGCATTTGGATTATGGCTTTGACTTTATCGGGGTCAATCTCAATCCCTTCTTTTCGAACCACAAAGCCGAGAAATTTCCCTGAGGTGACCCCAAATGCACATTTTAAGGGGTTCATCTTGAGCTGATGTTGACGAAGCTTTTCAAAGACCTTTCTTAGGTCATGTGAGTGATTTTCTCTATCTTTTGTTCTTACAACCAAGTCATCAACATAACATTCAACGAGATTGTAGAGAAAATCACGAAAAATTATCGTTATGGCTCTTTGGTAGGTGGCTCCGGCATTTTTCAAACCAAACGGCATTACTGTATAGCAGTATATGCCTTGTGGTGTTCGAAAGGCTGTTAAGTCTTCATCTTCGGGATGCATTTTGATTTGATTGTACCCCGAGAAACCATCCATGAAAGACAGAGCCCCAAACCCTGTAGTGGCATCCACGAGGAGTTCAGTGATTGGTAGTGGGAAATCATCCTTGGGACATGCATCATTTAAGTCCCTAAAATCCACACATATCCGAAGTTGACCGTTCTTTTTCCGAATTGGTACGATGTTAGCCAACCAAGTGGGGTATTGAACTTCGCGAATGAAGTTAGCCTTTATGAGCTTGTCAACCTCAGCATTTATTTGAATTGTCAGTTCAGGACGAAAGCGTCGTTGAGGTTGCTTTATCGGTTTTACTCCTTTAGAAACGGCTAACTTATGGACAGCAACACTTGGATCTAAGCCTGGCATGTCTTGATATCCCCAAGCAAATACATCTTTGTATTCCCGAAGGAGTTGTTCATATTGTACCACCTCTTCATTATTCAACATGGCACTCACAAAAATTGGCTTGGGTTCATCAGTTGTGCCCAAATTTATCTCTTGAAGCCCATCAATTGTTGCTTGACCACCATCTTCCATTTCTAGTGGTGCTGGTTGGATAGCCTCGACAAAATCCTCAGAGGATCCTTGTTTTATAGCAACCAAGTCACCATCTAATCTCTTAGGTGAATCAGCGTGAACTTGGACTGCATCACACCCTTTATGATTTAGCCTATCGATCTCGTGATGCTTGGGAACTTTTTGACAAGGAAATTCAAAATTTTGAGCATCTTCTTCGTCCGCCACAGACACAACATTAACTTGTTCTACCTGCTCAATTTGGCTAACATCATTTTGTCCCCGAACCCAGACGAAGCTTCTAGGCTGTTGTTTTTTCTTCTTCAGCTTCCATTTTTTCTGCTTTCTAACTCGGACATTCTTTTGCTTGGGTTCATTGATCTTACCAAGTCTTTGAAAAACCGAGATTCGGGGTTGGACTTGCTCATCTGCGGAGAACAACATCTCTTGCTCTTGGGGTGTAAAAACCAGATCATTCGTGGCATGGGCCTTAAAAACTCCTCCAGCATGTGATACCCGGAGTGCTTCAGAGACATCTGCTTGAAATGATGCTTTTAGGGCCCCACCTTCATGAGATATGTTTACTTGTTCATTAGCCTCGTCAAAGCCATTGCCCTTCTTCCTCTTTCGAGATTGTGATAACCCTCTTGGAGGTGGTATGTTAGAAGATGACGCTTCTATCAGAAAATTTGACGTGTCTCGCCTTAAAACTACCCTCTTGTTGCCGAGCGATGTTCTTATGACCAAGTTTTCCTTAGGCATCGACTGGTCAATTCGCCGGAGAGGAAAGGTGTAACTCGTGACAAGAGAGTTCACAATTTCTTTTACCGGTGTCAAGGCCTTTTGGCCAGCCCTTCTTTTCTCCTTGGGTGTGTATTTGAATAACACCTTTGATCGCGGGGCTTGATATTCCTTGGCTTCACTAGCGTAACTATTGACAACCCGAATGACCTTTTGAGGCAAAGTAAGGGCATTGGGTTTTTCTTTTCGGTTGTCCTTTTTTTGGGCTAAAAGAACTTGGGGGGTCCCAGAATCCGCAGATTTGTAAAACCTGGCATCAGCGTAATTAACATCTTCCCCATGAAAAGGATTTGTGTCCCCAAGGATTGTTTTCTCATTGCCATGCTCGTCAGTGTATTTCAAACACTGGTGAAGAGTCGAGGCAATAACCCTACTAGTACGAAGCCATGGTCGCCCGAGTAAGGCGTTGTAGGAAGTATCAGCATCTATTACATGAAAAAGAGCATTTGTGTAGAGATCATCTAGCTCAACTTTCAATGCAATAGTGCCTAAGGCTTTCTGCCCTATCTGATTAAACCCTTGTATTGTGAGCAAAGTTGATGACAACTGATTTGGTGTTATCCCTATTGCCCTTAATACCCTCAATGGAAGAAGGTTGATTGCAGAACCACAGTCAAGTAGGATCCGATTTATTCTTTTATCTCCAATCCTACCGGTGACATACAGAGGCATGTTATGATTTGCAGACCCCAACTGGAGATCCTCATCAGAGAATGTTACGCAAGCCATGCATGCAACACATCGATTTAAAGGATATGATAACACTTCATCCACCTCAATAGGATCAACTTGATCTTTGTAGTCGTCAGAGTCCATTAATGCTTGTATAAGTGCCCTTCTTAGCTCTTTGGACATTTGTAAGGCGTCATAGACACTTAGGCGCGCTGGGATTCGCTTGAGATGAGAAATGACATCATAACAAACCTTTTCTTTATGAGACCCTTGACGAACTTGAAAAAGGGTTGTGGCAGGAAGATCCTTCTTGGAATTTTTAGTTGCTTGTCTGTTCTCAGCAGTTCCCTGGCTATTTGAGCTCGAGGGAATTACTTCCTCACCACCCTTTTCTTTGGCGTCATCCGATATTAGTGGTATCTCTGGTGTCGTTTCTTTTTTCTCCTCTTTCCCCGCTGGTTTCGGTGGTTGGAGTTGACGACCAGATCGAAGAGTTATTTGATCCACTTCTTGAGCGGTGTTTGCGGGAATGACATTCGCTTCTTCACATTCATCAGCCCATGAAACCATGTAACATTGGGCTACTTCCCCTTCTTCAGGGTCATCATCCGAGGAGTCACTACCGAAAAAACCTTTGGGGATCTAATCACCTAAAGTGAACGGGGTCTTAACCGGTGGCACGTACTCCTCTTCAGAAGATAAGTCTGGCTTCTTTTTGGCCCTTGACTTCTTTTTCTTGTTTTTCTTGTTTTTCTTTTGAGGTGGCTTCTGTCCTCTTATTTTAACTCCTGGGGACTGAGAAGCACGGACTATTCCCTGTTGAAATGATCGCCTGCTGGAGTAGGTTTGCCACCCAAAGTTATCATCATGCTCATCTTTTGATGTTGCCCATGCCTCTAGACTTAGGTCTAGATAAAAATCGTATAAGGTAGGTGCTCCTGGTGAGGGTGCAGGCATATCTGGATACGCTCATACTATTGCTACATCATCATCAACAATGAACTTGATGGGGACCGCATGAGGTGGTAATGACACTATTGGGATCCCATTATTAGTTTCTGAGGATGATGGATGAGATTCATCCCTCTGTTCCACCATTGAAGTTGCATTTGACGACGCAGTGGGTCCTTTGGTTGGAGCCCCTTTTATCTCAATTTCTCCCCTCTTAATCATATCTTCAATTATGTCTTTAAAGACATAACAATCTTTTATAGGGTGGCTAACGATCCTATGGTATGAGCAATACTTAGGATCATTCGTCATATTGACCTCGGTAGGTCGTTTTGGCTCTGGAAGAGAAAGCGCTTTTGCAGCCATTAACTCATCAAATATCCCTTGAACATCATCATCATCAAAGGGATACTTCTTTTCTTTCCTTTCCCGGAGGGTGAGTCGTCGAGCTCCCTCTTTTTGTTTGTCTTTGCCGTTGTTGAAATTTCCGCCATTGATTGGCTTTGGGCTTGCTCTGACAAACGTAGCCATTGACTCTTCCTTCTTGTTTGGCCTTTTGATTTCTTCCCTCTTGGGTTGTATGGCTTTTTGACGAGCAAGTTGTCTTTCTACATTGCTCGCCTTAGACACGAGAGCATCAAAGTTTTGAGGCTCAGCAGTACCAACATATGTAGCGACTTGAGGGTCTAAATTGTTTGCACACATTTGAACTGCTGATTGCTCGCTTAGCTTTTCTGGGCATTGCAAGCTTAAGCTTGTCCACCTCATGATGAAATCATTAACATTTTCGTTTAGCCTTTGGTGAGTATCGACAAGGTCTATTATAGAAACTCTTCGCTTTGAACTCATGAACTGGGCTAGGAATGCCCTTTGGAGGTCATCCCAAGTGTGTAATGACCCATGCTGAAGCTGGGTATACCATGTAAACGCTGCTCCTTTGAGGGACTGTACGAACTGCCTGATCAACAACGCGTCATTTAAGGCAGTTTCACCGCAGGCTGAATAAAAATGGGCCAAATGTTCATGCGGTGACCCATTTATGCCATCAAACTTTTCAAAGTTTGCCTTTTGGTAACCCTTAGAGAAAGGAACCGAGTCGTAGTGACTTGGGTATGAGCTCCTATACCCCAACACTGGGGGATTCATGGCTGCTTGATGCTCTCTGATTCCTTAAGCTACCAACTCCTTGATATCTTGCGGAGTGATAATTGTGTTGTTACTGCTAACCTCATTAGTCTTTTCGTGCTCCCTATTTTCAAGGCACATAGCGAGGTTAGCTATTTCAGCCTCTTTTTCTGCAAGTCTCCTTTGCAACTCTTGCATTTGCTCCTCGAGGCTCGGCATGCTGGTAACCAAGACCGGCATGTTTCCAGCCTGATCATCCTCGCTGATTTGCTCTTGTAGGATGATGGTGGATGTCGCTTCTTCTTGGGAAAAGGCAGGCCTTGTAACTTCATATTGTCTTTTCAGTTGGTCCTTGCCTTGCTGAAAGGTAGTGGCTGAAGATTGTAAGGCCACCTCGGCATATGATAGTGCTTTGGCCCTTGATCTTGTGATATGGTCGCTGTATGCCTGTGACTCGATCCCTTCAAAGGTTAAATCACTTTGATTTTGTGGCTTAGAAGGTAAAATCCTCCTACCTTTTGTAAGGCTTTGAGGAGGAGTAGTGGTTGTGACCTGCAGAAGTCTCGACACCATAGTAGAGGTACTTGAGGTTGAAGGTTTAACAAATTTAACCTTCGCAGTTTTAGGTATTGTTTCCTCCTCTAAATAGGAGGTCATCATGACTTCGGCTACGGGAATATCAACAAGGATAGTCCCGATAAGAATCCGCCTTGTAAGGCGAACTCGAGGAGCCTTCTTAACTCCTGAGGTTCCTTCCCCAAATGGCTTATTAGGGGTCTTCGAGGTTGGGGTTTTTTTTGCTTGTCTTTGCCCCTTTCCTAGTGGCAACAGGAGCCCAAGTGTGGATTGAGCCTGAGGAAAGGACTTGATTTTGCCTCAGGGGTAGATTAGCGACCCGAGTTTGCCTTGGGGCCGAAGTGGGGACCCGAACTTGCTTTGGGGTCACATGAGGGACCCGAGCTTGCCTTGGTTGGATTGTCGCTCGGGCTGTTGGTGCTTCCCTTATGTAGGTTCCCCTCAGATTTGGCATTTGGCTGGGGTATGGGGTCAGCACCGGGTTGAACGGCCTAGCCATTGAGGGGCACTCCGTAGAGGATAACCTTTGTTGGAAAGCCCTCCTCAAGGTCGTCTTGGCTAGCTCCAAGGCTGGTGATGGAGCTAGCTTAGGTGCAGCCGACTTGGCACGACGCTTGTTGCTTCTACACTTGTTGCGTTTTAAGTTCTTCACCGCTTTCTTTATAAGCGGTTTGTCGGCCTTAGGGGCGGGCATGCTTGCCCTTTCAACGGCCCTGAGAGGTTTCATTGAGTTTGACAATGGAAACTCAGCCAGGATGGATCGTGGCCCAACAGTGAAGACCACGTGCACATTCTTTCTAGCCTGGAACATTCCACGTTTGATCACAAAAGTGACGGGAAGCTC
>JACYFF010010365.1:17723191-17734965 GCA_017589665.1 Selenicereus undatus
CGACTTAGCGAAGATGACTAAAGTGGCACGGTCGTGCCACATGTCACGGTGTGACCGTGCCACGCTACGACATGGTGCTGTGGAAATCAATTTCGGCATGGTCGTGCCACGTGGCACGGTGTGACCGTGCCACTTTGCTGTCCCGCGAGCTCCAGTTTTCTTATGTGGCACGGTCAGCCTGCATGGCATGGTGACACCGTGCCACCCTCTTTTGGCCTGAAATCCTCCCTTTTAGCTCCTGTTTGGCGCGACATTAGCTTGTTTTCCTCATTTCTTCCAGTGTAACCCCTGAAAACATAAAAACACACTTTTAAGTAGATTTTAGGTGAAGAATGACTAATCAACCTCTAAACTCTAGGGATTTTACTAGAAAACGCCAAGATGAGAGGTAAAAATCGTGCCTAAAAGTGTGTAAAATAGAGGTTTATCAATCATCAAGAATAGAATCCTCTACCTAGTGAAGAGTAGAGAACTCCATATCATCAAAACCAGAAGGTTGTCTTTGCAGATTAAAAATATTAAGCTCTATGGTCATGTTACCAAAAGACAATCTCATCATGCCATTCCTGCAATTAATGAGGGCATTGGTAGTGGCCAAGAAAGGACGCCCTAGAATCATAGGGACTTGACTAGCTAAGTTAGACACCGTCTCAGTCTCAATCACAACAAAGTCCTTAGGGTAAATGAATTCACCCACTCTAATTAGCACATCCTCAACAATACCCCTAGGCAACTTGGTCGATCTGTTAGCCAACTGAATGACCATCTTGGTAGGTTTCAGCTCACCTAACCCTAACCTCTCATACTCAGTGAAGGGAATCAAGTTGACATTGGCCCCTAAATCAAGCAAGACTCTATGAATGAGTTGGCCCCCTATAACTATAGAAATAGTAGGGCAACCGGGGTCCTTATACTTCACTGGGATCCGATGAGATAGAATAGAACTAGCACTAGAGGCTAAGAAAGCCTTCCTAGGGACATTGGTAGCTCTCTTAACTGTGCACAAATCCTTTAAAAACCTAGCATATGGAGGCATCTGCTGAATAGCATTGAGCAAAGGAATGTTGATCTTGACTTGAGAGAAGGTCTCTCTCATCTTCTCAACATGAGCTTGGTCTTTCTTCTTAAGCCTATGGGGAAAAGGAGGCAAAGGCATATGGACTTTCTCAGAAGGAGGAGAAGAAGAAGAAGAAGAAGGACCCTTAGAAGGAGAAGGGTCAACTGACTTAGAGAAGTCTTTCTTTTTAAGCTCCTCTTCCTTAGACAGTGACTCAGTGAGATGGTGAGAATCAGAATCATTGGGGACACCATCAGTAGCATCCCCTAACTCACTAGATGAGCCATTCTCTGGAGGTGAAGAAGAAGAAGAAGATTTCTCGAAGCATTGGTGAGGATACCTGCAAGGCTCATTAGGACTTCTAACTTGGTTATGAATCTCTCGACTAGAACGTAGAGTTATCACTGCATTTAGTTTCCTCACAGGCTCATTAGGGTTACCAGAAGAAGAAGATACGTGACCCTTAGGGTTCACCTTAGGCTGACTTGGAAAAGTACCTGGCTCCCTAGAAGAAGATGCTAACTAGGAAAATTGTTCAGTCATCATTCTCATCATTCGCTCCATGTTAGCATTAATCATTCTCTCCACATTATTATTAATGCTCCTCTCCATTTTATCAATATCACTATAACTAGGAGGAGGTTGAACTTGAGCTACAGGAGGTGGAGGTCTAGGTGCATTAGGTACACCTGGAAAAACTGGTCTCTGAAAGGAACTAGAAGGGTGAGAGATGGGCTGGGAGTTAGGAACCGTAGCATTTGGTCCATTACTCCAGGAGAAGTTAGGGTGATTTCTCCACCCTGGATTATAAAAAGGAGTGAAAGGGTCATTCGTAGGTCTCTAGAAGGCCATATTCGCTTGCTCTTGCCCAGTTGCTAACTGGTGAGCAAAGTAGGGACAAGCACTCAATGAATGATCTAAGGCCTGACAATGAGAGCAAGACACTGAGGAAGTATGGGATAACTGAGTCATTTGTGGAGTCAATCCGTTCAACATGTTTTCTAGAGTAGCAATCTTAGACTCTAAGTGACTCACATCAGAGACAGAATGTAACCCGCCCCTAGCAATCCTAGAACTTAAGCTGTCATCCCAAGCAGTTTCCCACTGCATAGTTTTCTCAGCTAAGTCCTCTAAAAATTCCCAAGCATCTGTGGCGCTCTTAGAAAGAAAGTCACCCCTGACACATAGACTCTATCATGGTCTTAGTATGTTGGTCCAGTCCTTCATAAACAATTTGGCACAAATGTGCCTGGTCTAAACCATGATGGGGACACTGAGACAACAAATTCTTGAACCTATCAAAATATTTCCAAAATGATTCCCTATCTAGTTGCACAAATTGATTAATCTCATTCCTTAGCTTAACAGTCTTGGCATTAGGAAAATATTTTCTTAAGAACAATTTTACAAAATCATTCCAAGAAGTTATAGAATTAGCAGCCAAGCCATACATCCAATGTTCAATAGAATCTTCCAAAGCAAAAGGAATTAATTTCATGCGCACAACATCAATGGAAATATTAGGAAAATGCATCATAGAACAGACTTCTTCGAATTCCCTCAGAAACAAGTAAGCATCCTCTAAGCCAATGAATTTAGGGAGCATCTGAGTATAGTGAGGTCTTAATTCAAAAGTCACATTAGGTCCAAGGTCAGGTATAGTGAAGCAAGATGGCAAAGCAGTCCTAGGAGGATAGAAGATATCACTCAAAGGTCTCTCTTGTGCCATTTCTTCTAATTTAAGCTTGGGTTCAGGTTCGATTTCTAAGTTAGAGTCGAGTTCACTTCTAACAAGTCTATGATTTTGAGGATTTCTAACCCAACCAGTCATATAAATCCAACACTCTCACCCGAAGTTCTGTTTTTGGGTTTTTTTTTTCTTTTTTTTTAATTTTTTCTTTTTTTTTCAATCACAAAACAACAAAATGAATGATAAAACTAAAAACACTATTTAAACAGAAAATAAACAAAATTGAAAATAAAAACACAAACACAAAGAAACTAAAAGAAAATAAGAAATAAAACTAGACCTAAACACCCTAATTCTAAGAATAAAATTAAAACAGAAAATGAAACTCCTAAAATCAGAACTAAATATACAGAAAAGTCCACACAATCACAAAGGACATAAATATAATTTTTTCCAAATTTTTTTCTGTCCCTGAATAATGAAGAAAAATGCAAACAGAACATTAATTCTAAAACTCACAGAAAAATCTAAACAGCTCCAAAAATTCCAAAAACATTCACACACACTATAAATATTATGTTGAATCTAGGAAAAATATCAAAATAGCAGAAATCACACTATAATAGGTCCAGAAAATTCAAACAGAATGCAAAAATTGGTGAAAAATCTGTACTGTAAATATTTCTGGATCAGTTCAACCTTGAATTTTTTTTTTTTCACTGCACATAAACCAAACTGATTAGTATTGTTTTTTTAGCAATAAACAGTATCTAAAATTTGAAATTAAACTAATCTTAACACAAACAAAAATCAAAATCAAAATTCAAAAATAAACTAAACTAAACAAAATAACGACTCAACTAAAACTAAAAATCACAACTCTAAAATTAAAAACGAAAACGACTCGAACCACTCGATTACTACACTACGACTTGAGGAAACCCAATTTCACAACGCCAGCCCCGGCAACGGTGCCAAAAACTTGTTGTGATTTTCCGCAAGTGTACGGTTTATCATTGTAACGCTTCGGATGTCTATCATCAGGGATGACGTATGAAATTGGATTGCTACTTCAAGGGTTATTATCCTAATATTGGCCAAACAATATTCAACCTAAATGTCATTACTAGCTATGAATCTTCTCTTCTTTTTTTTCTTTCAAAGTTTTAATTTTATTTATGCTAAATTAAACACTGTAAAAGCTAATTGCAAATTGAAGATTTCGATGACCATTGAAACCACTTATTAGCTCATTCCATTTATACTCAAATTGAACTTCATGAGAACAAGATGGAAATCATTCATGAAATCTATAATTAATTATCATTCGAACAAGGGAGAGAGTGTTAGAAGAATTCTATTACTTGAAGCTTTGAACTCATGGCATAGGATTGCAGAACAGGGAGAACATCATCAGTAGAGTCAAAGTGCCGCGGATCGAAATCAAAAGGACTTGAACTACTTGGTTAATTATGTCTCTTGTAACTGATAAAGAAAGCTTGGACCAAAAACAATTTTTGGAATCTAAACAACCCAATCTCCAGAACGAGAATGAGAACCCAATCTAAGGTTCAACGAACATGAGAACCAGAAACAAACGAAAAAAACTAAAACCCCTTTTTCTATATCCCCAAAATGCCAACTAACTGAAGCCTAAACCAAACCTAAACTCCTCCTCCTCTCTTTTTTTTGCTGCTATGCTTCGACCTCCATTAAAGCCCCTTGAAGAAGCCATTCGTTGCCCCCACATAATTGCCTCCATTACTGCTCCAAAACTGATGGATTGATGATATTGATGATAAAAATTGAATGAGGAGAGAGAGAGAGGGAGAAACGGCCGAAAATGGGGGAGGCAAAGAGTTTGCTTCGTGACTCTGTTTTTGGGATGTTTCTGGGCAATTGAAGCGTTGAGGAAGAAGAAGAGAAATGGGGAGGGGGGTTGGAGATCATGTGCAAGGCATGTGATAATTAAGTGAAATGAGGGAGAGAGATGGGGCAGCGTATGGGCCAGAGAAAAGGGATAGAAAAATAACCGGCCCAAGGGAGGAGAAGCAAAAGAAGGAGAATTTGGGCTCGGTCAAGATGGGCTACTGCTGGGCTAAGAGAAGGAGAGGAAGTCTGGGCTGAGAGAGAGAGAGAGAGAATGGAAGAGAAAGGAGGAATTGGGCCATGGCTACTGGGCCGGTTCAGCTCCATCTTTTTTAGCTCTAGCACTTGCTTGAGTGATTTTGTTTATTTTCTTCAAATCATTTCCAATTCCTACAAAATAAATAAAAACATTATTAAAAATCTAACTTAATAATTTATTTAAAGCAAATATTAGCTAATAAAGGGTATAAAATATCATAATTTCATGTTCAACAAATACCCCAACACCTAAGTTTTGCTCGCCCTCGAGTAAAACAAAACTAAAAAGCCTGGAAAAAGAAAAGAGAAACCCACAAAAATACTATGTACAAAACTGGAAAAAGATATATACACATTCCATTCAACTAAACCACCTATGTAACAAAGATAGTGGTCGGCATATAAACATAATGTACACATTAAGGCCCTGCACCCCATAAATGACATTGACACACTCACTTTTCATCCCACGTTGCACACTAAAACTTTGAATCCTTCCCTGTGCTCATGTGCATGTGTCTCATCATCCTAAGGTCTCTGTTTCCAAAATCAAACTCAATCCCACTTGATAAACACAAATTACATGATTGACTCATTAACAGTGGAAGCAAGCTTTCTCAGTGGCAATATTGCCTCAAAGGGTAACACCCAGTAGCGCATGCCTCAAAGGGTTGCTTTGTCATTCCAAATTTTATTTCATTTTCTTTTCTTTTTCTTTTTTTTTTCTTCTTCCTTTTTTTTTCTTTTTTTTTTTAGTTTTTTTTTTCAAACACAAGTGGGATAGCCGATAATGAAAACTAAAACCTTAGGATAATGATGATAAAATAAATAGGGATTAGATCACACAGTGACAATGAACAAATGGGATTAGAATTAGAAGCAAAAATGCCACATCAAGGACAGAGACCCAACATGCACATCATGCGTATATACAGGCTAATAATCAAAGTACAGGGAAGTTAAGTGGATCAGAATAGTACTAAGCTTCCCCAAAACCAAAACAAAAATCTTTTTAATTTTTCTGGTTTTTTTTTTTTTTTAACAAAGGTTCCCCACCCCCACACCTAAATCTCACAATGTTCGCATTGGGAGTAGGAAGAAACATAAAACCACAAAATAAAACTGAAAAAGAAAACAAAGACAATCATGACTCACAAAGACACGACGCAAAACTAAATAGTTAAAATATATACAAAATAAAGACAAAAAGAACCAACATATATACAAAAGAAAAGAAAGAGGGAAAAAGAGAAAAGAATAAAAGAGAAGAGGGATGAAAAAAAGTTCTTAGCAAACCAGGTCGGATGCTAGGTACACCCGAGCTATCATCGCAACACATCACTGAGTAGGACTCGGCTCGCGGAGCATCAGACACTCCACATCTTCTTTGCTAGGCAACTCCAGAAATTGCTTCAATCTTTGGCCATTCACCTTAAAAGTAGCACCACTGTTAGAGTCCTGAATCTCGACTGCACCATATGGAAAAATACGTGAGACAATGTAAGGACCAGTCCATCAGGACCTTAACTTCCCTGGAAACAAATGGAGCCTAGAGTCATACAAGAGCACTTTCATGCCTGGGGCAAACTCTTTCCGAAGGATACGCCTATCATGAAACAACTTAGCCCTTTCTTTGTAAGAACGGGCACTCTCATAAGCCTCAGCTCTAATCTCATCAAGCTCATTCAGTTGCAGTCTACGCTCCTCACCAGCCTCAGTCAAGTCATAGTTCAATTTCTTAATGGCCCACCAAGCTCGATGCTCTAGTTCCACAGGAAGATGACAAGGCTTACCATAAACAACCCTATAAGGTGACATACCCAAGGGAGTTTTAAAAGCTGTCCTATAAGCCTAAAGAGCATCTACGAGTTTGTCAGCCCAATCCTTTCTATTTCGGCTCACGATCTTTTCAAGAATCTGCTTAATCTGTCGATTAGACACCTCAACCTGACCACTGGTTTGGGGATGATAGGGGGTAGCAAGCCGATGGACAATTGAATACCTCTTCAGTAAGGCATCAAAGGATCTATTATTGAAATGGGTGCCCTGATCACTAATAATAGCACGGGGCATGCCAAATCTAGCAAAGATGTTCTCCCTCAAGAATTTCACAACAACTTTAGCATCATTAGTCCTAGAAGAGATGGCTTCAACCCATTTAGACACATAGTCCACAGCTAACAGAATATACTCATTCCCAAAAGAGGATGGAAATGGTCCCATAAAGTCTATACCCCACACATCAAAAATCTCCACCACAATGATGGGGTTCAGTGGCATCATATCCCGCCTGCTTATCCTACCTAATTGCTAGCACCTAGGGCAACTCTTACAGTACTCAAAAGAATCCCTAAATAGAGTAGGCCATTAGAAACCACATTGAAGAACTTTGGCTGCAGTTTTCCTACCACTAAAATGCCCCCCACATGCTTGATCATGACAGAAAGAAAGGATACTTCTCACCTCATGGTCGGGAATACACCTCCTAAACAATTGGTCAGAACAATACTTAAACAAATAAGGGTCATCCCAAACAAAGAACTTTACAAGGTGGAAGAACCTATCCTTATCATTCTTGGTCCAACTCTCAGGGATCCTACCAGTAACTAGATAGTTCACAATATCAGCATACCAAGGATCAGAGTGGACAACATATAATTGCTCATCAGGGAAGCACTCAGAAACAGTGGACTCACTTTCTCTATCATAAAGAATCCTAGACAAATGATCAGCTACAAGGTTTTCATAACCTTTCTTATCTCTAATCTCACAGTCAAACTCTTGTAACAACAATATCCATCTAACAAGTCTAGGCTTAGCATCCTTCTTAGAAAGAAGATGCTTAAGTGCAGAGTGATCAGTATAGACAATCACATGAGAACCAATCAGATAAGGTCTAAACTTCTCAAACCCAAAAATCATAGCCAAAAATTCTTTCTCAGTCACAGTGTAGTTCAGTTGGGCATCATTCAAAGTGTGACTAGCATAATAAAGCACATGGGGTTTCTTATCAACACGTTGCCCTAAAACTACCGAACAGCATAATCAGAAGCATCACACATCAATTCAAATGATTCTCTCTAGATGGGAGGATGAAGAACAGGAGCAGAAGTTAAGGCCTTCTTAAGCTTAGAAAATGCCTCAAGACAGTCATCAGAAAAGTAAAAAAGCACATCTTTAGCTAACAAGTTTGACAAGGGCTTTGCAATTTTACTAAAGTCTTTAATGAATCAATGATAGAAGCCAGCATGTCCAAGAAAAGACCTTACTTCTTTCCCACAGGTGGGAGGGAGAAGATTAACAATCAAATCAGTCTTAGCCTTATCAACCTCAATTTCATTTTTAGAAATAATATGGCCTAAGACTATTCCCTTTCTAACCATAAAATGGCATTTCTCCCAATTCAGAGTCAAATTTTTCTCCCTACACCTTTCCAACACTTTTCTCAGATTAGACAAACAGTCATCAAAGGAAGACCCAAACACAGAGAAGTCATCCATGAAAATTTCCATACAAAGCTCAACTAAATTTGAGAAAATGAAAATCATACAACGCTGAAAAGTAGTAGGGGCATTGCATAGTCCAAAAGGCATACGTCTAAAGGCATAAGTTCCAAAGGGACAGGTGAAAGTAGTCTTATCCTGATCCTCAGGAGCAATAGAGATCTGGGTATAGCCAGAGTATCCATCTAAAAAGCAATAGAAGGAATGTCCGGCCAACCTCTCTAACATCTGGTCCAAGAAAGGAAGGGGAAAGTGGTCTTTCCTTGTGGCAGCATTCAATTTCCTATAATCTATGCAAACACGCCACCCAGATTATACTCGAGTAGGGACTAACTCATTCTTATCATTCCTAATCACGGTGATCCCGGTCTTCTTAGGAACAACTTGAACAGGGCTAACCCACTCACTATCAGAAATGGGATAGATAATCTCATGGTCTAACCACTTCAGCACTTCATTCCTAACTACTTCCTGAAGAGTAGGGTTCAAACGCCTTTGACGGTCACGGTAGGGTTTAGCATTGTCCTCTAGATGAATCCTATGTTGCACAATGGAAGGACTAATGCCCTTAATATCTCCTAAGGTCCAACCCAAAGCTTCCTTGTTCTCTCTAAGTAGGGCAATCAACTTAGTCTCTTGGTCCCCGTCTAGGTCAGAAGCAATAATGACAGGCAAAGATTCATTGGGGCCTAGAAATGCATACTTAAGAGAATCAGGAAGGGGTTTCAGTTCAAGAGCAGGAGGGGAAACAGTTTCAGAAGCAGATTCAGAAGCAGTAGTGAGCAAACAATCAATAGTAGAGCACAAGTCATCAAACTCAAAAACATCATACTCAGGCTCATCATCCACAAAAAATGACTCATACTCAACAGCAAACACATCATCACAAGCATCATCAAGAATAGAATCCTCTACCCAATGAAGAGTGGAGAACTCCATATCATCAAAACCAGAAGGTTGTCTTTGCAGATTAAAAATATTAAGCTCTATGGTCATGTTACCAAAAGACAGTCTCATCATGCCATTCCTGCAATTAATAAGGGCATTGGCAGTGGCCAAGAAAGGATGCCCTAAAATCACAGGGACTTGACTAGCTAAGTTAGACACTATCTCAGTCTCAATCACAACAAAGTCCACAGGATAAATGAATTCACCCACTCGAATCAGCACATCCTCAACTATCCCCCTAGGCAATCTGGTCGACCTGTCAGCTAATTGAAGGACCATCTTGGTAGGTTTTAGCTCACCTAACCCTAGCCTCTCATACTCAGTGAAGGGAATCAAGTTGACACTGTCCCCTAAATCAAGCAAGGCTCTATGAATGAGCTGGTCCCCAATAACTATAGAAATAGTAGGGCAACCAGGGTCCTTATACTTCATTGGGATCTGATGAGATAAAATAGAACTAGCACCAGAGGCTAAGAAAGCCTTCCTAGGGACATTGGTAGCTCTCTTGGTTGTGTACAGATCCTTTAAAAACCTAGCATACGGAGGCATCTGCTGAATAGCATCAAGTAAGGGAATGTTGATCTTGACTTGAGAGAAAGTCTCTCTCACCTTCTCAACATGAGCTTGGTCTTTTTTCTTAAGCCTATGGGGAAAAGGAGGCAAGGGCATATGGACTTTCTCAGAAGAAGAAGAAGAAGAAGAAGAAGAAGAATCCTTAGAAGGAGAAGGGTCAACAGACTCAGAGGAGTCTTTCTTTTTAAGCTCCTCTTCCTCAGACAGTGACTCAATAAGAGGGTGAGAATCAGAATTATTGGGGACACCATCAGTAGCATCCCCTGAATTACTGGATGATCCAGCCTCTGGAGGTGAAGAAGAAGAAGAAGATCTCTCAAAGAATTGGTGAGGATACCTGCAGGGCTCATTAGGATTTCTAACCTGGTTGTCAATCTCTCGACCAGAACGGAGAGATATCACTGCATTGACTTTCCTCACAGGCTCATTAGAGTTACCAGAAGAAGAAGAGTGACCCTTAGGGTTCACCTCAGGCTGACTTGGAAAAGTACCTGGCTCCCTAGAAGATGATGCTAATTGAGAAAACTGTTCAGTCATCATTCTCATCATTCGCTCCATATTAGCATTAATCATTCTCTCCACATTATTATTAATTCTCCTCTCCATTTTATCAATATCACTGTAACCAGGAGGAGGTTGAACTTGAGCCACAGGAGGTGGAGGTCTAGGTGCATTAGGTACACCTTGAAAAACTGGTCTTTGAAAGGAATTAGAAGGGTGAGAGACACGCTGGGAGTTAGGAACCGCAGCATTTGGTCCATTACTCCAAGAGAAGTTAGGGTGATTTCTCCACCCTGGATTGTAAAAAGGAGAGAAAGGTTCATTCTTAGGTCTCTGGAAGGCCATATGTGCTTGCTCTTGCCCAGTTGCTAATTGATGAGCAAAGTAAGGACAAGCACTCAATGAATGGTCTAAGGCCTGACAATGAGAGCAAGACACTGAAGAGGTGTGGGTTATCTGTGGAGTCAATCCTTTCAACATGTTTTATAGAGTAGCAATCTTATACTCTAAGTGACTCACATCAGAGACAGAATGTAACCCACCCCTAGCAATCCTAGAACTTAAGCTGTCATCCCGAGCGGTTTCCCACTGCATAGTTTTCTCAGCTAAGTCCTCTAAAAATTCCCAAGCATCCGTGGCGCTCTTAGAAAGAAAGCCACCCTGACACATAGATTCTACCATGGTTCTAGTTTGTTGGTCCAGTCCTTCATAAATAATTTGGCACAAACGTGCCTGATCTAAACCATGATGGGGACACTGAGACAACAAATTCTTGAACCTATCAAAATATTTCCAAAATGATTCCCTTTCTAGTTGCACAAATTGATTAATCTCATTCCTTAGCTTAACAGTCTTGGCATTAGGAAAATATTTTCTTAAGAACAATTTTACAAAATCATTCCAAGAAGTAACAGAATTAGCAGCCAAGCCATACATCCAACGTTTAGCAGAATCTTTCAAAGCAAAAGGAATTAATTTCATACGCACAACATCAATGGGAATATTAGGAAAATGCATCATAAAACAAACTTCTTCGAATTCCCTCAAAAACAAATAAGCATCCTCTAAACCAGTAAATTTAGGGGGCATCTGAGTATAGTGAGGTCTTAATTCGAAGGTCACATTGGGTCCAAGGTCAGGTATAATGAAGCAAGATGGTAAAGCAGTCCTAGGAGGATAGAAGATATCACTCAAAGGTCTTTCTTGTGCCATGTCTTCTAGCTTGGGTTCTAGTTTGGGTTCTAAGTCAGGGTCGAGTTCACTCCTAAAAAGTCTATGATTTTCAGGATTTCTAACCCAACCAGTCATATAAATCTAACACCCTCATCCCAAAGTTCTGTTTTGGTTTTTTTTGTTTTTTTTTTGTTTTTTTTTT
>JACYFF010010365.1:17747209-17786194 GCA_017589665.1 Selenicereus undatus
CTTACTTTGTGCTAGCAAAAGAGGTTACAAGGATCCTTGATGCTTATAAAAGTGAAAGAGGTGTTTGGGGGTGGTGAGTGGGGGTTGTTTTGTGAGGTTTTGGTGATGGAAAGGTGGTGATATGGTGGTGGAATGGGGCTGCCGAGTAGAGAGAGAAAGAGGAGAGGGAAGAGAGAGAAAATCACTTGGTGTAAAATGAAGATAAAAGCCACTTTTTAATTTTTATACTCCCTTTATTACATGGATTATTACTTGGCTGCAAATAGGGTAGAAAAGTCAATAATATCATGCTTGATTAAGGCTTAATTAAGAGGATTTAGCTAATCAAATAAAGGTCAAGTCTTGTTGCATCGAAATCGGCTTTAAACGGGCTCGGGTTTAGAGAAAAACTGAAACCGAGTGCATTTACGAATTTTTTTTTAAAAGTTTGAGATAAATGGTTGTGGTGCCATGAACAAGAATTTTAAACGTTAAATTCTTAAATGTCAAGGCCTAACTTAATTTCTAAAATTGACGAGAAGAAATTCCCAAATTGCAAAGTAAGGGTCTTGTTAGAAATGTCCAAATGAGAATAATAAAAAGATGGGAATATAAAAAGAAATGATGTGAATGAAATGAACTCAATCACATGGATTAATGACATGAAATTAATAAATAGAATTTAGGGTCAGACTATTACATGAAGGGACATAACAATAGTACCAAGTCGAGTACTGATTGTACTGGAACTATGCCTCTCTTAGTGGACATTAAGTGAAGTTTGAGGAACATCTACCACTCCTTTTTATTTAAAATGTCATCTTCTCACTCATACGCAATTAGAGCTCCAAGGACCTTATCATAAGCCTGCATATGCATGTCGAACAAGTGCAGGTAAGAGGACACCATTGAAAATGTAACAATAATGGTAAGTTTCCTCTGCAATTTGTCAAAAGCCTTAGAAAAGTTGGATAAACAATGGAATAAGGGGTCACACAACTTTCTTAGGCATGTCCTCTAAATATAGATAGTAAGGATCAATTAAGAGATTATATCATCTACAGTTACCTAGGGATCTGTCAAACTCATTGACCCTCCCCTTAAGTCATTCTATCTCAATATCTATGAGGCCTAAATAATCATTAAGGTCGATTATCACATAATCATCCATGGGCTTTACAAAGAAGTACTCAAGGGAAAGGGAGGTGGTGAACAAGTAAAGAGGGTAAGGACTAACTCAAGTGAGGTGTGAGATACAAAACCAAAAAGTTCAAGACTCGATGACACCTTTACTCTAACCTCTAAAGGACTCTTCTCAAACATGTGCCACCTTATCAAAATTGTACTCATTATGTTTCTGAATCAATTATGAAAACTAGTTACACATATAAACCATCATATACTTCATTCAAATATATGTAGTTTCTATACTATTCTCAATTTAGCATTTAATTGAACATATTGGGGGCATGGGTAAGAGTTATGATCAAAAGCATAGCATAAGTTAAACATAGGAGGGACACATTTAGGAATGGAAGTGAGAGGAGAACAGCAAGTCACAAATTGTTTCTCATTAAATGATCTACCATGAAAGGCACATGGATTGGGAAAGGGCATTCTAGAAGCACAACTAATCTTTTCAAACTCGTAAGTATCTGTAGCCACCCAAGCAAGTTCATATCCTCGTCAATTGTTTTAGGAAGAAACCCGAAGTAGTAAAATATTCTAAAAGAGTTTGAGTCTTAGCATTCACCCCTCATTAATCACACTCAAAATTTCCCACTTCCCTACGCAGTGACCGAATTGAGTAATAAAATTATTCAAGTGGTCAAAATGCCTCCAGGGCAACTCATTCTCATATTGGTAGAAATGGAAAATGGACACATTTTTTTACCTAAGAATTTTGATTTTTATGGATTTTCAATTTTTCTCGATAAGAAAATAGGACAGTAAAGATTATAATCTACTACAAAAATTATACAATTAATCTACTGATAAAGGTAAAGGAAATAATCATGATAAACAGACAAATACAAAAATAGTGACTAAATTCAAACCACAACTAGTATCTTAAGAACTACAAAAATAAACCGCAATTATATAGCTGTTGTTGTAGCACTTTACGGGTCGTCCACAAAGATGGGTTGAATCCAATTACTATTATTAAACTACTAAACTAAATCAAACAACCAAACTGATATTAATTATAAAAACATGATCTAGAAATAGGGCATGAAATTGAAATAAAAGCTATCACAATTCAAGAAGGGAGAAAGAAATTAGCTTAACTGCTTAAAATTAATAGAGAAAACTCTAATGCTAAAAAAACCAATAGAGAGATTGCGAACCTTGAACGAATGATCACTATGAGACTTCAATATCACCATCAACTCGAGGAGTAATAAAAATTGAAACTTTGAATGAGAGAATTTTTGGAGGGACAAAAAGTAACGTAAAATTGAAACTAATAAGCTTGAATTAAAACTAAAAGTAGAAAACTTGAATTGAAACTAGAATTAGAAGAATCAAACTAAAACTACAACTAGAAAAATTAAATGGAGACTAAAACAAGAAATTAAAATTAAACTCAACTCCAAAGAATTCCTACAATTAAAATAACCTCTAAAATTGCTAAAAACTAATACTAGAATTGAGAGGGAGAGCCAGAGAGGAATTGATAATTTGCAAAGTGTCCCAAAGCCCCTATTTATACTAGATCTAGCCCCCTTACTTTCCTAATTATACTAAATTTCCTAATGCTCAAGGGTTAAACCCACCATCTCACCCAATCCCCTGATAACTTATGTTGCTCAGTTCTGAGTTGCCAAAACAAAAACATCAACTTTCTAAAAACCAATCAAGCACAACGGACATGGTGGAAGATGAATGCAATATGAGAGTTGAGATTTTGTTCTTCACGCTAGGGCTAGAGCAAAATAATGCAGCTAATAATAATTCATGGTGGCTCGACTTGAAGATTGATTTGGAGAGTGTAAAAGTGATGGTTTATCTTTTTTGGGCTGGACATTACACGTCTAGCACGAGATAGTTGAGCATCTTGAAAAATTACAAGCATGAAGGGAAGAACAGGCTGAAGAATTATGGAGGAAAATTCTGTTTTGTACTTCCACGCCATATTGGCAACATATATATGCAAGAGTCTAGCCCTAACTTCTTCCCTAACTAGACGTAAAAGCATAGCACAAATAGGAAACTAATTTACAATTACAGTTTGTTCCTAATACAAGTCAAATATATACAAAGGTATCATAGTTTCCTAATACTCCCCCTCAAGGTAGAGCATGTGGATTCACGATGTCCAACTTGCACCGAAGAAACTAAAACTGCTGTTTCCCCAAAGGTTTAGTAAAAATGTCATCTAATTGTTGCCTTGAAGGAAGATAATCGGTAGCAAGGTCTCCAAATAGTAGTCATTCTCGAACAAAATGACAATCAATCTATGTGCTTGGTTCTTTTGTGAAAAATGGGATTGCGAGCGATATGAAGACTTGCCTGATTGTCACAATAGAGCTTTGTAGACTGATCTTAAAACACGCCAAGAGCTGCAAGAAAAGATTTGATCTAGATTAACTCGCTAGTCACTGTGGCCATAACATGGTACTCAGCTTCAGCTGACGATCCGGATACTGTGCTTTGCTTTTTTGTTTTCCATGGCATAGGTGAACCTCCAATAGTAACAAAGTATCCTGTTAGCGATCTTCTAGTGAGAGGACATGCCCCCCAATCTAAATCACAATAGGCATAAACCCGTAGATCTGAATCACCACGCAGTAGTAATCCTTGTCTCGGATTTCCTTTTAGATATCTCAAAACACGTCGTGCAGCTTCCATATGCTCTTCCTTAGGTTTCTGTATAAATTGTGATAATACATGTAGTGCATAACATAATTCAGGATGAGTGATCATGAGATATATAAGGCGTCCAATCAAATGCCTATATCTTGTAGGATCATCAAGTGTCGGCCCATTGGCGAGTGCAAGCCGGTGATTCACCGCCATTGGGAATTCTACGGGCTTGGAGCCAAGTAATCCACATTCTTGAATAATTTTCAACACATACTTCCTTTGGCATAAGAACAGACCGTGCGGCTTCCTTGCTACCTCAATTCCTAGAAAATATTTCAAGGGTCCCAGGTCCTTGATATGGAAGCAATTGTTCAGATATTCTTTGAAGACGGCGCATGCTTGGGTATTATTTCCCATAAGTACCAAGTCATCTATGTAGACTAGTAGAGCCATATAACCATTGCCGAGGTGCCTGTTTAAGTCTATAGAGAGACTTCTGAAGCCGACATACCTTATTGGGATGAGGAGATTTGAATCCTTGAGGCATAGTCATATAGACTTCTTCTTCTAAATCTTCATGAAGAAATGCATTGTGCACATCCATCTGATGTAGTTTCCAACCTCTTGCAATTGCAACTGCAAGGAAACATCTCACATTGACCATTTTTGCTACTGGTGCGAATGTCTCATGATAATCGAACCCTTCAACCTGCTTATCTCCACATATCACCAGTCGTGCTTTATAGCGTTCTATGGAGCCATCTGAATTATATTCTACCTTGTAAACCCATTTACAATTTATGGGTTTCTTCCCTGGAGGTAGATCTGCAATCGTCCATGTTTTATTAAGCTCTAATGACACGATCTCTTTTACCATTGCCTCTCTCCAGCGTTCATCTTTAACCACCCCATGAAAGTATCTGGGTTCAACCATCTTGGTGATAGCAGCAAGATAATGCTTATGCGCATTAAAAAAATTAGCACAATATAACTAGCTATGGGATAAGGCTTACCTGAGGAGACCTTTTGCAATGGGTTGGAAGAAGTGGAATCTTTTGGCTGAGCTGATGCTGTGTAACACACAAAGTCTTGAAGATGGGCTGGACGTTTTCTCTCCCTATTTCCTCGACCCAATTGTTCTTCGGGCAGCCCTGACATGCTCCCCTTTTCTATTGATGCTGCTGTTGATCCGGATGGGCTTTCTTTGTTGGGCTCAGTTGAACTGTCAAGCCCTCCAGCCAACCTCAAACCAGTCTACTCAGTCGTGGGCTCAGTCCTTGTTACCGTTAGCCCATCCGACCCTGGGTCTAACCCTATGACTCTGGATTATCATCATTGTGGGCCTCTGTGTTGGGCCGAACAGATGGTGGATCAGCAATGTGATCAGTATGATAGGTCAACTCATTATAACCATTGATTCCATCCATTATTTTCAATTCTTCCCTACTCCTACTCTTCGGCTCCTCAGATGAGAGGTAAGGAAAAATTTTCTCATAAAACAACACATCTCTGCTAACACAAATTTCCCCAGTTTCCATGTCATATACCTTCCAACCTTTCTTACCAAAAGGATAACCTAAAAAGATACACTTCTTGCTACGTAAATCAAATTCATCCTTCTTTCTCAAACGTTGATGCACATAGCACAAGCATCCAAAAACCTTCACATTATCGTAAGTAGGCTTGACTTTATACAATATTTCATATGGGGTTTTTCCTTGTAGGACTAAGGAGGGGGTTCTATTAATTAAATAGGCAGCCATCAGTACACATTCTCCCCAAAACTCTAAAGGAAGATTAGCTTGAAAACGTAGAGCCCTAGCCACATTGAGAATGTGTCAGTGTTTCCTTTCAACTCTACCGTTCTGTTGCTGGGTATATACACAACTTGTTTGGTGTATTATGCCTTGTTCCCCATAAAATTTCTTCATAAGTCCTGAAGTGAATTCACTTCCATTGTCACTTCGTATTATTTTAACATGAGTGCCAAATTCAGTTTTCACCATAAGCCAAAAATCCTTCACTAACTAAGAGGCTTTGCTTTTCTCCTTCATTAGATACACCCATGTACCCCTACTAGCATCATCAACAATTGACAGGAAATAATGTCCCCTAGTAAAAGACCCAATTCGATAAGCACCCCATATTTCACAATGAATTAGATCAAAACAATTTGTAGCTTTATTGTCACTAATAGGAAAAACTGAACAAGTCTGTTTTGCTCTAAAACATACGTCACATACTTCACTACCTTCTTTATTATAACTACCGATACTACCAGAAAGCAACGACATAACTTGGTCGAATAGATGCCCGAGTCTTTAGTGTCACACTTCTCTTGTGATGACTTGATTGACGGGAGCCTTCTCCGGTTGATCATCTCTGAAGAAGAAGATCCCACTTCTTTGTTCACCCACTCCAATCGGCCTCCTCATAGAATGGTCATGTATCACACATAGCTTATTAGTAAAAGTGACAGTGCAAAATAATTCGTTTACAAGCTTTGCAATAGAAATTAAATTGCAGTTTAATCCCGGCACATAAAGCACATCATAAAGTATTATTGTTGGGCTTAGCTTCACCCTTCCACGCCTACTGGCCACACTGTTTTGACCATTGGGCATCCCCACCATAACTGGATGGCTGTCATAAACATTTGTCAACCTACTCAGATCTCCTGTCATATGGTATGACGCCCCACTGTTTAACAACCAATCACTTTTACCTGATAACTTATCATGACCTGATTTGGGAGCCTCGATGAGACTTAGAAGCTTGTCTACTTGATCGGGTGAGAGGCTCGGAACAACAGGACGTGCCACATGGCCATCATGCCTTGATTCTTCCACGGTTGCTTGAGCAGCATATGCTGCTACCCCGTCTCGTCCTCAACCAGCTGCGCCACGACCTCCTCGTCCTCCTCGGCCTCTTCCTCGCCCACGACCGCCTCCTCTAACTATCCATCCTTCTGGATAGCCAACGAGCTCAAAGCACGCTGCTGCCTCGTGTCCAATTTTGCCGTAGTACTTACAAATGGGGCGTTTCAAGCTTCGTCCCATCTTGGACGTGTTGACAGCAAATACCGTAGTCGTGTCTGACTTGTTTTCTCGTTGTACCATCATGCGTCTGTGAGTCTCTTCTTGTATCACCATATTAAAGATTTTATCGAGCTTAGGGAGCGGCTCTTGTGCAAGAATCTGACTCCGAATATTGGAAAATTCGTCATCGTTTAGCCCCATCAGAAATTGATGAGACTTGTCCTCTTCATACATCTGCACAATTTTTGTTGTCGCCCCACACGAATACCCTTTACAGGTGCAATACAAGACTTTGATGTCGTTATTTAGTTCATTCCACAGGTTCATCAATTTATTGTAGAATTCTCCAACATCAAGCGTCCTTTGTTTGCAGTTTGCAATTCCGGCCTTCAGTTGGTGTATTTTTAGTGCATTCGCCGCAGAATACCTTTCCTTAAGGTCTTTCCACATGCTGAAGGCTGTATTTGTATAAGCTACGCTCATACGCAGCTTTGGGTCTATTATGTTTAACAACCATGAACATAGCATGGAATTCGCCATGTCCCACGCATCTGCTTTAGTAAATTCTTGATCTTTCGCTTCTTTCGGCCGCTTTAGGGTCCCTTCAATGAACCCTAATTTTTTGTTGGCTCTTAAAGCGGTTCGAACAGCTCTTTCCCATAAATCATAATTTTTCCCGTCAAACACTACTGCTATTATCAACACTCCCGGACCTTCCGATGGATGTAGGTAATAAGGTGAGTGTGATTCGATAATGAATTTATGCTTCCCATCCATGTATGTATATTATATTAGTGCTCTAATACCATGAAAAATTACAAGCACGAAGGGAAGAACAGGCTAAAGAATTATGGAGGACAATTCTATTCTGTACTTCCACGCCATATTGGCAACATATATATGCAAGAGTCTAGCCCTAACTTCTTCCTTAACCAGCCGTAAAAGCATAGCACAAATAGGAAACTAATTTACAATCACAGTTTGGTTCCTAATATAAGTCAAATATATATAAAGGTGTCATAGTTTCCTAATACATCTCAGAAGCTTGGACTAGCCTAAATACTTGAAGTAACATGACTTGATTGTGGTGATGATGATTATGAGCACTGACTTCACATGTAGATCATTGGGCACCTTCATATGGGCTAGACCAGTTGCATATTTGCACCCAAGGACTTGCAGGACTTCACAAAATAGTTCTCCACAAGCTGGGCACCTTAATTTCGAACACTGGGCCAATGTGAAATTGCCAAATTTGCATTTGGATCACACTTTCTTGATCTCTATGTCCTTATTGCTCTTTTTTTATGCCCATTATTTCATTGAATGATTATTTCCTACAAAATCACATAAATAAATAAAATTCAAAAATAATCTCAATTATTAGTAAAAACTAAGTGAATGATGTGCTTAAATGATCATTTTTAGTACCCAAACAATTAATATCCTGAAGCATTAGTGTCCTGTTCATTTGTATCATCATAGGTGTTCTAATTAAAAGTCGTAATTACCTATTTTCGTTCATTTATCTTCATTTTCTCTCATTTTCTAATTTTTTTTAAACAAACCTTATATAAGCCCATATTTATTTCAAAGATCTTCCCATATGGACTCAAGAAGTTATACATGCATTTTCTGGTTAACATATATGAATTGTTATATATATTATAAGCAACGTTAACTAAGACTCTAACTAGTGACCGTAAATCCTAAACTCTTGAACTTTAGGCTTAATACCATGCATATTAAACCTTAAACCCTAAGGCCTAAATTCTTAAAACCCTAAATTTCAATCCCTTCAAAGACTAAACCTGATCATATAAAAATACACGAATCCTCTTTTTGAAACTGAGTAATTCAAAAGGGCCATTATGATTTATGAAAGATGCCTACAATTTTTGTATTACTATGCTAATATGTGAACAAGATGACATGCTTATGTCCAAACCAAGCCACTTTAAACTTTAATCTTGTGACCTATTATCTGCTGCTTATAAAGTGTGAATGAGCCAAATTTCATCGTAAATTGACTATGAAATTTGATGTTGTCCTAGTTTACAATGTTTGAATTTTATTTTCTTTATTTTCTTTTATTTTTAGCAGAATCAATCATATTGTGGAAAAGACTTGGATTTGGAGAGAGGAACCCATCTGTGTTCCAAACAATGTTGATTGTCTTGCCCAAACGGTTGGACTGATGTCCTGATCTAAGGAACAGGTTCACTGTGCAAGGATATGGCCCAACTCTCTGGCCCAAATAACAAATATTGTACGGATTAAGCAACATAACTTGCATTGCGAGCCAAAATTCCTATTCTGTGCACTCCGAGAAGCTTAAATAGAACATAATAAAAATTACGAAAAAGAATTTCAAACAACAGAGCCGCTAAACTAAAACCACTCTTTAAATTGAACCACAAACCGTAAGGGACAGTGAAAAGAACTAGGGGTTCGTTTTAAAGAGGTTTTTGAAAGCCACCTGAGTAATCTCTGAAGTTGGGACCATCTGACTCCTTAAGCTTAAACCAGATATTCAGATTTGGGGTAGAAGGTACGTTGTTGGGATGGAGTGTACCACAATATCAACCGTCATTACTGACAGCGTCTATTAATCAAAACGGAAAATTTGAATGTACACTAAACACAAAACCATGAAGCATGTTAAGATCTAGTGAATTGAATATTAAAATTTTAAAAAACAAAGTCAGTCTAAAGAAACACAAATAAACAGTCCGAAGAATTACAGTTGGCAGAGACTAAACTAATTAATAATTACATATTTACTCAAAAATGCAAAACTAAGTAAAATAAGGAAAATGAGGAGAGGAAAAGACAAAAAAATGATTAAGTTGATCTGCCTGATCCACTTGGGAACCCAATAAGATTTTGGCAACGTGATGCTTTTTTACAATTCTGTGAGTTTTCTCTCTCAATTTTTCAGTATCTTTACTTTCAGTGTGTCTAACCTTAAGTGGAGGCTCCTTTTTTGTAGCGCCTAAGAATAACTTGGATTGAATTTTTAAAAAAAATGCAAAAAATAATGAATTATGACTTAGCAAAATTGATCTAATTAGGTGAATCTTATCAGATAAAGCTTCATAAAAATATATGCATTTTGGATGCAGTGAAGCAAACTAGGAATCTGGTCGACTTTTGGGTAGCCCAAAGGAGTCAAACCAATTTTGGGCTGGTCTGGGTCTGTGCTAGGCTCTAGACTAGTTCTATGGTTTGGACTGGCCTTGACATTTTCATGCATTTACCGTCTGATAATTTTTTTAGGTGTTAATTAAAGGTTTTGTTCTTGCTAGGCCCTCAAATATATGGCCTGGGCCATAAGTGTCGTCATTAGGCATAAAATAACCGAGACAATTTTAGGTCTCTACAGTTAGTCTCTACTTTGACTTAGCCTGTGCAAGGTAAAGATCAAAGTAGACAACATTTTGTGCTTACCTAGTTGCCAGTTGAGATGTTCGATATATGAATTCGACCTTTCTCCTTTTAACCTTTCTCCTTTTGACCTTTTGCTGGTATAGCAAATCTTTCATTGGTGCAACGGTTTTGAATTTGACCTTTCTCTAGTCCAGGGTACCTTTCACCAACCTAGCGAACTTGAACTTGACCTTTCTCCGGTCTAACAACTCTAAGATTTTGACCTTTCACTAGTCTGGCAGACTTTTCGCCAGGCCAGTGACTCTAAATTTTGACATTTAGCCAGTCTAGCGGGTTATGAAGTTCCGATCTTTCGTTGGCCCGACATACCTTTCACTGGTCTTGAGGTTTTGGTATTTTAACCTTTCACTAGTCTAATGGTTTTGGAATTTTGACGTTTTGCTAATCTAGCAGACTTTTCACCAGTCTAGCGATTTTGGAATTTTGACCTTTTATCGGTCTGGCTGGCCTTTTGCCTATCTAGTGGTTTTGAATTTGACATTTCACTAATCAAGCAAACCTTTTGCCAATCAAGTGGTTTTAAGATCTAATGTTTTGCTAGTATGTGGACCTTTTGCCAGTCTAACAGCTCTAGGATTTGACCTTTTACTGATCTAGCAGTTCTGAATTTAACCTTTCATTGATTCAGTGGACCTTTCACTCATTTATCAGTTTTAAGATTGGACATTTTATTGGTTTAACAAACCTGAATTATTAACTTTTTGCTAGTCTAGTGGACCATTCGTTGGTCTAGCGGTTCTGCGTTTGACCTTTTGTCAATTTAACGGACCTTTTGTCAATCTAGCGCTTCTAAATTTGACCTTTCATCGGTCTAGGGACCTTTCATCATGCTAGCGATAATGAGCTCTCCTTGTTACAAAGGCTAATGATGAAATACCATAACTTGGCCGTTAAGGGGGTCATAGGCTTAGCGCCGACCCACTTTCACCATGATAGTGGCTAATGATGAAATGCCCCAGTATGCTGGGAGCAAGCGATGTCCCCTTTTATCATGAGTCAACCTACCATCAAAATGTTCCTTTGTGCTGGGAGCTAGTGATGTCCTGTTGTGTCAAGCGCCAACTTGATATTGAAATGTCCCATTGTGTTAGGAGCCAGTGATGTTCAATTGTGTCGAGAGCCAACATATTATCCCATTGTGCTGGGAACCAGCGATTTCCTTTTGTACCTGGAGTTAACGATTTCTTATTGTGTCATGAGCTAGCCTATTTTTAAAATATCTTATTCTATTGGGATCCTATCGGGAGTCAGTAATGAATACTTATTGGTGTTAGTGCCCACAAATCCATAGCTAGATCGCTGAGAACCTTGTGGCTTGGGAGCCTAAAGATCAGTAGCAAGATCACTAATAAATTTCATGGTGTTAGAGCCCAAAGATCTATAGCCGGATCCTTGAGAACTTTGTGGCTTCAGAGCTTGAAGATTTGTGCCAAATCTCTAAGAATTTAGTAGTGTGATAGCCTAAAATTGTGCCAGACTTTTGCAAATTTGATGGCTCTAGGGCATGAAGATTTATAGCCAAATCCTTGAGAACCTTGTGGTGTAAGAGCCTGAAGATCTGTGGAAAATATCTGAGAACTTAGTGGAGTAAGAGCCTATAGATTTGTGGTAGATTTTTGGAACTTGATTATGTGAGAGCCTGAAGATATGTAGTCAGATCCTTGAGAACCTTGTGCCATAAGTCCCTAAAGACATGCGGCGTGTCTCTAACAATTTAGTGGCATGAGAGCCTGTAGAGTTGTAGTTGATTTCTGAACTCGTCATTAATGAGGTGTGAAAATGCCTAATTTCTTGGGTTTGACCTTAGCCTCTCCTTGACTTGTCGTTGGACAAGGGTTGAGATGTTCAATCTATGATTTTGACCTTTATAGGGTGGGCTTTAATGTCATCTCCTTCTATTGTAAGCCAATTGAATGGTGAAATGTCTTCTTATGCTAGGGCCTACATGTTAAAATGTTCTTTGGTGCCAGGATGAAGAGGATGATGTGGTCTCTATGGCTAGATCCTCTAGAGCTAGCTTGCTCTGAGATAGAGCCCACACTTTGACTAAGCCTAATTAAGGCAAAGGTTAAAGTCTAAATGTCATTTGAAATAATTTTAAATTCACCATCAACTAGGGTTGTGTGCCCTTATGTAGGGTTGTGGTCATGCCTACTTTCACATTTCTTCAATCCAGAGTTTCGACTAATCAAGACAAAGGACAGGCTAGGAAATAGGATAACGACCCATGTGTAGATGTAGATGCAATTGCTAGCGTTAATGAGACTATGTATACATGTTGACTATACAGAATTAATTGTGCTGACCATGTAGACATGTGATGACCCAGCCTTATAGGCGTGTAGGTGAAGGTCTCATTGATGTTCTGTGGCTTAGGTTGTAACATATTGTAGGATGAAGGGCAAAAGTTAAATGACTATTAGGTTAGGCCATGTCATGAGGTATATGTTACCTAGGATAGGAAATCTTTTCTTTTTAATGAATGAGTAACCTTTAATTTTACATTAAAGTGCTCTTGCTTTGAAGAAGCCCCCAATTTCTGTTTGTCGTAGGAAAGCCGTACATGTATAGTGATATGGCAGAAGAAAATGCTTTTGCTAGTGTTGCCTAGAGTAGCTTCTAGTTCGGTATAAAAATATAGTTATTCCCTTGTCTGGAGATGTTTATCGTGATAGAAGCCCTAATTGTTTAGAAAAATGTAAAAGAGCTTCTGTGTTGCATAGTAGGTAAGTCTCACTTAGAAAGGCTAAAAATATAGAGTGAGTATCCAACTCTTGAAACTATAGTCATGGTTTGAGATGAAGAGTCTTGAATTTTGGAATGGATGTGAGATTAGGGTATCTTATGATTATGAAGAACTAGTAAAATGGGTAAATGATTGTGCAAGTTTGGTTTGATGGGAGTCTGCAATAGCATGCTTCTTTGTCTCAAAAACTAAAGTTCTATTTTCAATCCACTTTTATGTGGTCCTCTGAAAAGATTTTCAAACTAGCTACTCTTTATTCTTATTTCTCTCTTTTTTAAAATTTAAAATTTAGAGACCAAAGATCCTACGAAGATGACCTTTCGCAGTCAGGCTTCCAAAGACTACCTATATATCCGATGTAAGTTCAGGTGAATTATAGTTCGAAAGTAAGAACATAGATCTTAAAGGAGGGATGCTTTCAAGAGGACTTGTTAATGCAGGCTTCAGGGTTAGGGTGCCAAACGAAGGTAATCAGCATGAAGGCTCACATAAACCTTATGAAATCCCCAAGTATGCATAGGTGATGAGGTTAGTGTGAATCAATATTTTTTTCCTTTCTTTATTCTTCTTCTTTATTTTTGTTGTTCTTATTTCCTTTTTGTTTTCCTTTTTGTTTTTTTCTTTTCTCTTTGGATGGGACCATTTGGCTCGAACTCTCTTTTGCATTGTTGATTTTGATATTGATGTCACCCATGACACACTTCCACTCCCTAGTTCAATCAGATGTGGTTAATAAAGAAATATGCTATTGGAAGGCTCAAAGGGGTTTCAATCAGTAAACTTTTAGGTTTTATGAGGGAATTAATGCAGATTATCAAGCGTGGTCTCCTATCTTAGTCATGTCCTTTAGAGCTGCATGTCTTGTTGCTTCTTGTGAGATTGAAATCCTTAGCCTCTTTTAAATATTATTTCTTACCCTCTTCTTTTGCCTAACTCTTCTTCTTAAATTTTTAAGCTAGCCCCTCCTTTTTGTTTTCTTGCTCTCTCTCTATGTTTGTTTTTTTAACCTAGGTCCATCATAGGACAAAAGAAAAAGGAGGGAGGGGGGAACGAAGAAGGTGTGAATAGAAGGGTTACTTAGACTAAAAAAGGGGAAGGTCAGTGGATAAGAGAAATGACTGTTTGACTTAAGTAATGAATGCAAGTCCAACGAGTTGGTCTTACTTTTTAGATTTGACCTATAATGTAGAGCTGTATAGTATGCTGAGTAGTGAAAATGTAAAAGGGATTACTAATAAGTTTATTCTCCTATTTAGGAATCTTAGATGAATGGGATAATCCTTTATAAACATTCATATAAGCTTCATTCTATGATCTTGGGTCCGATGTTAAAAATGAGCCTAAGATGGGCCCATTTACCTAATATGAAGTTATCATTTCTTCTCCTTCTTCTGTTGTGTGTGTGTGGGGGGGGGGGGGGGAATTGGGGGTAAATCCCTTAATTACCTAAAGGAGTTGTTAAGCTTAGCCTTGTTAACTCTTGTCTAACTAATGCCTATAGTTAAACTTTTGCGCTGATCAAATTTTGCTATCACTTCTCTAACTTTTGACTTAGTTCTTGGTATGTCATAAGGAGTATTCTTTATTAGCCTTCACATAAGCATTGTCTCATCAAGGGCTATACATGAGTTTGGCAAGCCCTTGAGTTCGGTTAGGATTAAGCTCGGCTCAAGTTTGGTTTAACCAAAGCTCAGCTTGGCTCAAGCTTAACTCGTATGCTTAGTGACCCAAGCCTAAGCCTAGGGTAGTTATGTTCGATTTGGCTCGCGAGCTCGTTTATTCATTTTGGAAGAAAATTCCACCATGTACGTAATTGTAATTATAATTTAGATATTGATAATTCACCTTTAAAGTATGTTGTTGATTTGTCATGGTTTAAAGTCAAGCATTGTAATTTTTTGAAGTTTAAATATAATCTAAATAATCGTGTGAAGATTTGAATCATATAGGAAAAAAATTATAGTATGTAAGGGCTTGACTTAACTCGGGCTCGGGTCGGTCAAACTTAACTTGGTCAAAGCTCGGTTCGAACTCAGTATGACCAAGCTCGACTCACGTTCGGAATCGACTCAATTACTCAACGAGCCAAGCCAGACCTACCCAAGCTTGGACTTGGCTTGTCTCAAATACACTCTAAACTCTTGTTTTCGTTATCCTAAGTAAGAAGGTAACAACTTGAAATATCGACTGCAATCAAAATGGGTAGTGAAAAGGAAAGGCTAGTGATCTTGGATAAAGGTTTAGGTAAGATGACTACTGAGTAAGGGTAGTTCAGAAGGAGAATACGGCTTGGTGGGTTTGAAGGTTTAGGCTAGGTTGGAAGGAATATGGTCAAGATTCTAGATTCAGGCTGCTGGTTTTAGATAAAATCAGGCCTTACCTCAGATTAGATTCTAAGTTGGGCTTATACAACTAACCTATTGGCCTAAGGTGACTTTAAGTCTGGCTCATATGAATCATGGGCATACATTAGACCCAAACATAACTTTGGTTTAGTTTGCCTAGAATGGGTTAGCTTAGACATGCGGATTGATCTAAGTGGTGTCATGCATGGATCCTAGATCTAAGGAGAAGATGTATGATGCATAGACCATGGGCCTATGCATGGCTCAAGTATCTAGGTCCTAATTGAAATTATGGATTTTGAATATGATGCATGATTAGATGCAACCTAGAATGGATCATAACTCTAAATGTCTAATGGGTCGTATTATAGATTTCGAGCCCAGATGGACTCATGGATTACGCATGATAAGGCAAAATTGATGTATATTTTCAGAGGGGAAAACTCACAAAAACATAAACAATTGATTATCAAAAAAAATGAAGATGATGAGACCAAAATGCAAGGATGAAACACATAAAATACTTACTTCCACAAGCTTCAAACTCACAAGGATGATAATGAAAACCGAAAACAAGAAAGGAAACAAAAACTTGGATAGTCAAGTGAACTTTCAAGGGATAATCCTAAGAGCCACCCTTGGAGAAACACTTGGGCAATCTCTTTAGATCAACTAGTTACAGAATTTGGTATCAGAGCACAAGGTTGTCAAGTGACCAAGAACCCGACCAAACTCATTCCCAATGTCTTCAAGAAGATCCCAAGATCGAGTTGACAAGTTGGAAGCCCAAGTCAAGTACCTCCAAACTCAACTTGGCCAACTCATGGAAGAGAAAAGAAGATGGAATCAAAGCCCCTCTCACTCACGTACTCATGTGGATTCGGATGAGTCCGAACGGGAAGAAAAGAGTTACCATGCTAACTCTAGTTATGAAGAGGATTTTCCAAAAAGACACCAAAGAAGACAAGAGAGCAGTCTTGGCGATTTCAGAGTTGACAACCCAGAGTTCGAGGGCGAACTCGACCCATATCACTTCCTAGATTGGTTACACACCGTTGAACGAGTCTTTGAGTACAAAGACGTGGCTGAAGATAGGAAGGTAAAAATCGTTGCCCTCAAACTCTGATACCAAATGATGTATTTGAACTCTCAAATGACCAAGTAATGTTATCTTTTTGTGGGTTTTTGGTTAAGGAAGAAAGAAAAAAAAGATAGGTTCAAGGGTTGTGTTTGAGATAAGCCGAGAGGCGCCACTCAAAACCAATCCTTGGGCGAATTCCTTCACTCTTTTCTAGGATATAGAAATGAATAACCACCTAGAGGAGTTTAGGAAACTAGAACTCCACTTGAGTTTGCGAACACTCAAGATACATAACTAGATTTGCACACTCACTTTGAGAGAACACTCAAAAGCTAAATTGTATTACTTGGAGTTGATTGTAGATGCTTAATAATGTATATTTTCGGAGGGAAAAACTCACAAAAACATAAACAATTTATTTTCGAAAGAAATGGAGATGATGAAACCGAAATGCAAGGATGAAAACAAGAGTTTGGATAATCAAGTGAACTTTCAAGGGATAATCCTAAGAGCCACCCTTGGAGAAACACTTGGGCAATCTCTTTAGATCAACTAGTTACAGAATTTAATCACCTTCTAGTTGAGATAAAGAGACCTAGAGACCCACTTGAGTTGCAGAACTCAAGATACAACACTAGGATTTTAATGGAGAAAGTTCACAAACTCACACTTTTCATATACTCAAAAATCTGATTCATTGATTGATTGTCTAATGATTCTAAACTATGGCCCTTATATAGTAGAGGCCTTACACAATGAAAATACATAAGAAAACAAATGAAAAGGTGTGAACAAAGCAAGTAAACTTGTTGCATACTACATTCGGATGAATCAAGGCCGAAGAGGTATGTCCTTTGATGTTGTTGGTGTGAAATGAGTGTGGCAGCAAAAGGCAATGCATGAATCTATAATTCCCACATTCTTTGGCCTTGCAAGAGGAGGGAGGATACGGCTTATGAGGAGGTATAAGCAGCAAGAGCCGAAATCACAAGCATTCACAAGCCTTCACGCGTTTTGCATTAAATGCATTTACACCCGCAACAACCCCAACTTCAAACAGGCATAACTCTCTGGTTACAGCTCCAAATTTGATGATTCTTGATTCATTGGAAAGCTTAGGATGTCTAGTTTCTAGGGGATGTTGTTTCATTGCATTTCGATTATCCGTTCAAAATTTATGGGCCAAAGAGTGGAGACTATCCAAAACTGGCCTGCATTTTGATATCCGATTTTGTGGGCTGAACTTGACCTAGCAAACGACCTCCAAATGACTTGAAAAAGGTCTTGTTGGAAATCTAAGATCTCAAGATTTAAGGGGGTGGTGCGTTCAGGAAATTTCCCCTTCATTAGCCGGTCCAAAAGGAGTGACAAAACCGGGGTAGTTTTTGGTCGAATCTGCCCACATTTTGTCCGAATGCTACATGGTGTTTCTGACCCAAGTATGCATGTTATTGACTTCCTTGGAGCTTGAATAGATGTGTAGGCTATCTTGTTGCTCATCCAAGGCTTGATCTTTGATGCTCCCCATCACCTTTGAATAAGGCACTTTGAAGTTTGAATAAAACTCCATAAAGTGTCTTTTGTCATGAAATTCAAACAATGGGACCGAATAAGGGCCTTGCCATGCACGAATTTGTTTAAATCTTGCCCCCAATAAAGTTGATTTGAAAGAATGAAAATGATACCCTTGGAAATATACATCAAATTTAAGTACTGCACCTACGACTAAGAGTTCTATGCCATCGTTCGTGCCTTGGAGTATTGGCGTCACTATCTCATAGGAGGTGAATTCCTCTTCCATTCCAATCATGAAGCATCTACAATCAACTCCAAGTAATACAATTCAACTTTTGAGTGTTCTCTCAAAGTGAGTGTGTAAATCTAGTTCTATATCTTGAGTGCTGGCAAACTCAAGTGGTGTTCTAGTTTTCTAAACACCTCTAGGTGGTGATTCATTTTTGTATCCTAGAAAAGAGTGAAGGAATTCGCCCAAGGATTGGTTTTGAGTGGCGCCTCTCGGCTTATCTCAAACACAACCCTTGAACCTATCTTTTTTTTCTTTCTTCCTTAACCAAAAACCCACAAAAAGATAACATTACTTGGTCATTTGAGAGTTCAAATACATCATTTGGTATCAGAGCACAAGGTTGCCAAGTGACCAAGATTGCAGCCAAACACATTCCACACACACTCTTACAAAAAAAAATAAAATATCTTCAAGCCGATCCCAAGAGCGAGTTGACGAGTTGGAAGCCCAAGTAAAGTACCTTCAAACTCAACTTGCCCAACTCTTGGAGGACAAACAAAGAGGGAACCAAAGCCCTTCTCACTCACGCACCCAAGAAGACTCGGATGAATCCGAGAGAGAAGAGAGAAGCTATGTTGATAACTCTAATTATGAAGAGAATACTCCTAGAAGACCCCGAAGGAGACAAGAAAGTGGTCTTGGCGATTTTCAAGTTGATATTCCGGAATTTGAAGGCCAACTAGACCCAGATCACTTTCTAGATTGGCTTCAAACGGTTGAACGAATCTTTGAGTACAAAGAATTGCCCGAAGATAAGAAGGTGAAGCTTGTTGCCCTTAAGCTCTGGAAATATGCATCAATATGGTGGGCGAACCTCGTGGCCAAAAGAGCAAGGAATGGCAAAGGAAAGATTAGGACTTGGATTAAGATGAAGGACAAACTCAAATCCAAGTTCCTTCCTTCCCATTACATCCAAGACAACTACTCCAAGCTCCATCATCTTAAACAAGGCTCCAAGAGCGTTGAAGAGTACACCTGGGAGTTTGAACAACTCCTCCTCAAATGCGATTTGAGAGAAGATGACGCTCAAACAATGGTAAGATTCCTAAGTGGCTTTGATGAATCCATTGCTCATATCATTGAATTGCATCCTTACACCTCTTTAGATGACTTGAGTTCTCTTGCCTACAAGGTAGAGCAACAAAGGAAATCTAAGGGAAAGAGCCCCCTTTCCAAATCCACTCCCCGTCCTTACCCCACTCAAAAGCCTTCCTATTTTCCTCCTAAATCTCAAAACTCTCCTCAACCCAAAAATACCCCTACCGCCCCTAATCCCTACACAAAAGAACCTCCTAAGCCCAAGGACAAAATTCGTTGCTTTCGATGTCAAGGTCTAGGACATATTGCATCCGAATGTCCTAACAAGCGGATAGTGACTCTTGCCGAGTACCAAGCTTCCTTTGAGGAGCCACATAAAGAAGAAAAAGGAGAAGATTGCATGGTAGAAAATGTGGAAGAAGTTGAAGAAGGCCCGATGAAGGAGAATTGTTAGTCATTAGAAGAGCCTTGAGTGGTTTTGCCACCCAAGACAACTTGGAACAAAGAGAAGCTATTTTTCATACAAGGTGCACCGTTGAAGGGAAGGTATGCTCACTCATTATAGATGGAGGTAGTTGTGCTAATGTTGCCTTCAAGACCATGGTAGACAAGCTCAATCTCAAAGCCACACCTCATCCTAAGCCTTACACTATCCAATGGCTAAACCAAGGCAAAGGTATGCAAATTTCTACCCGATGCCTCGTTTCTCTCTCCATTGGTAAACACTACAAAGATGAGCTATGGTGTGATATAGTTCCCATGGATGCTTGTCACATCCTTTTGGGAAGACCTTGGTTATTTGATAGAAGTGTCATCCATGATGGCCGGATGAACACTTACACCTTCCACAAAGACCAAAAGAAAATTACCTTGACCCCTCTCAAATCCACTCCCTTTACTAAGACCAAAGACAACCCTCACTTGGATGTCTTTCTCACCACCCTTCTCAAATCCCAACATCATAAGTTTGAGTCTTTCAAAGACTTAATTCTCCTACAAGATGAGTCAAAGCCTCCATCTCCCTCACACCCTCTACTCACCCCTCTCCTAAAAACCTTCCACCATGTGTTTCCACAAGAAATTCCCCATGGCCTTCCCCCACCGAGATCCATACAACACAAGATTGACCTTATCCCAGGATTCGTTCTTCCCAATAAACCGGCATACCGAATGACCCCACAAGAAACCCAAGAAATCCAAAGGCAAGTAGATGACCTCTTGTCCAAAGGATTGATTCGGGAAAGCCTAAGCCCATGTGTCGTACCATCCCTCCTTGTACCCAAGAAAGATGGAAACATGCGTATGTATGTGGATAGCCGGGCCATCAACAAAATCACCATCAAATACATATATCCTATTCCAAGGTTGGAAGATTTGCTTGATGAGCTTCATGGTGCCACCATCTTTTCTAAGATTGATCTTAGAAGTGGCTATTACCAGATCCGAATTTTCAAAGGAGATGAATGGAAAATCGCCTTTAAGACTAAATGAGGTTTGTATGAATGGCTTGTCATGCCATTTGGGCTAACCAATGCCCCTAGCACTTTTATGAGGCTTATGAACCAAGTTCTAAATCCCTTGATTGGTATTTGTGTGGTCGTCTACTTTGACGACATCTTGATCTATAGCAAAACTGAAGAGGAGCATGCCCATCATCTCTATCAAGTTTTGAGCATCTTATCTCATGAGAAGCTATATGGGAACTTAGAGAAGTGTCATTTTTTCACCTCTCAAGTTATATTTTTGGGCTACATTGTCTCCGCCCAAGGAATTCAAGTGGATGAAAGAAAGATCAAAGCCATTCAAGAGTGGCCTACTCCTACTTCTATCACTCAAGTAAGGAGTTTTCACGGCCTAGCATCCTTTTATAGAAGATTTGTTCGTGATTTTAGCACCATAGTAGCCCCCATGATCGAGGTGCTAAAAGACAAGGAATTTGTGTGGAGTGAACAAGCGCAACATGCCTTTTGAGGAGATCAAACAAAGACTCACAAGCGCTCCCGTTCTAGCCTTGCCAGACTTCTCCAAAATCTTTGAAGTTGAATGTGACGCATCTGGAGTTGGGATTGGAGCCATTCTATCTCAAGAGAAAAGGCCTATAGCTTTCTTTAGTGAAAAGCTAAATGAAGCCAAGAGGAAGTACTCCACCTACGACAAAGAGTTCTATGCCATCATTCGTGCCTTGGAGTATTGGTGTCACTATCTCATAGGAGGTGAATTCCTCCTGTATTCCGATCATGAAGCATCTACAATCAACTCCAAGTAATACAATTCAGCTTTTGAGTGTTCTCCCAAAGTGAGTGTGCAAATCTAGTTCTATATCTTAAGTGTTGGCAAACTCAAGTGGTGTTCTAGTTTCCTAAATTCCTCTAGGTGGTGATTCATTTCTGTATCCTAGAAAAGAGTGAAGGAATTCGCCCAAGGATTGGTTTTGAGTGGCGCCTCTCGGCTTATCTCAAACACAACCTTTGAACCTATCTTTTTTTTTCTTTCTTCCTTAACCAAAAACCCACAAAAAGATAACATTACTTGGTCATTTGAGAGTTCAAATACATCAAAAATGATAAATGATTCTTTAGCCCTAAGTAGCTTAATCAATGTGTTATGACATGACAATTACCTTCAAACTTTCTTACTCCTGTAATGAGACTTGCAAGCTCAAGATCAAAAGTCACCTAGACTTAGACTAATGATATTGACCCCTCATATTTGATGTATGCAAAGCTTAAAAACTAGAAAATTTCCTGCTGGTCCTCTTCTAATGGAAGATCAAAATACTCGAACTTGAGCTAATCTAAGAGCACCATCAGGCTTTAGGGGTCTAAGACTTGACCGCACCCTCAGCTAGGTCAGACTAAAGTTTTCTTAACATGGGCCCCTAGACACCATGATAACTTTATAAACCCTGAAGCATCAATACATGGATCTTTGTATAGAGTCAATTTTAGACAGTCCATTAGACTTGTAAGCATTCAAATAATCACACTTGCACATGAATCCCAACCTAATCCAAAGTTCCAAGTTATAAGTGGTTTTGGTGAGGTAGAGTCCTCTTGCGACCTAAATACTTTGTCATCCATGGAGTGCATGGTGATAACTCATATTTTTTATGTGAGATTTTTCTCCCATTTACCCATTTTTAATTTTGTGAAATATATTTTTATGAGTAAATAATGCATAATTTATATGTTTTTTAAGTGAAGAAGAAGATTTGAATTCAGGAAGGAAATTGCCATAGACCCGATTGGTAGTTTTGGCCCAACCCACTTATTTTCTCTCATTTGCATGCTTGGGCCTATTCTGGTAATTTCTCATTCAATCCACCTCAACATCGAAGTCTAGCCAGCGGCTCAACACCGAGTACAACTCTTTCTCCCTCGTTCTCTTTCACACTCTTTCTCTCCAACATATATGGACCTGCCCAACAAGTCAGCGACTCTGTCAGTCTTACTTTATCAAAGGCACGCCCAGTGTGCTCTTCTTTATGTGGACTTTTTTTTTATATCTCACAACCTAGTTGAAGAAAATCACACATGCTCACTGCATTTTTTTACTCATGCACAACCCAGTCCAAAAATCCAAGCCTTGCCATTTGACTGTAATTTGCATGTGAGTTAATTTGCCCACTATGTCAGCACATGACCCGGCAAATTTCAAGCATCAACATGCAGTTTTTAATGGGTGAAATGGCTAACTGCATTAAGTTAGGAGAATTACTCTAGTTAGTAAAGAGTTGAGGCAGCACAATAAAAGGGGTTTAAGGCTAGTGCAGAATTGTCCATCACTTATCCAAGCATTCTTCCATTCTATAAACTTCCATATTTTAATTTTTTTTAGAGGGATTATTTATAGGACAAACATTTGGATTGAGGAATTTTGAAGAAAATAAGCTTTATTAGCTATTTTTTGCTTTTCTTCTCCCCTCATTTGTGAGTCAAATTAGACTGTTTTTGCTTAATATTATAATTTTGAGTAATTGAGAATCCAAGTTTGGGCATAAGGACTGATATATACCACTAATTAAGAGCATGAATATACCAATTTTGATAGTATTTTTGCTAACTATGGCCAACTAAACTACTCATCTAGGATTAAGATGGATCATTGATTAATAATATCGTTCTATTAATTTCTTTTGGGTTATTTTTGTCTAATATTGCATAATTTTGCGTTTATGATCCTAGTCTATTTATGCATATTATTTCTATTGTTCATTTATGTTGATTTCAATAGTTTTGTTTGCTATCTCAATTATATATTATACCTCATATGTTAACATGATATTGTGCAGTTGTGCCTAGGATTATAATTGTTAAATTTGAATAATTTAAGCGAGACATAGATGAGTTATGTCTAAAATAAATACGTCATGCTAACTGGTAGACAAATTATATTATATGATAATTATAATTTATTTTTTTAATTCATGGCCCCATGCTTGTCGCTTAGGTTGAAAAAGAGACTAATTCAACCTCCATTTGAGTTAGTAATTCAATATTTGTGTCATTGGTGAAATTCAAAGTCCTAAATCTTTCTCTAATTTGATATCTCACTATTTTCTTGACTCATTTGCTTTTCTTTTGTTTCTTTAATTTAGAGTGATAATTAAACTCTTCCCTTGTTATTCTTTTGCAAAAGCTAAATTTGAAATTGCTATTGTTCATCGTGGTTTGACACCCTATATTCACTAGTCTACAATTGATCTTGTGCACTGGGAAGTAAAAATGGGCTTTTAAAACTGAACATAAAATCCATGCCAAGTTTTGATGTCGTTGTTGGGGAACAGTTAGTATTTTTTGTGTTCTTTTCCTTTTATTCTTTTCATTTAATTGTTTCTCAACCCCTATCCTTCTATTTTTTGTTCATTATTTTTATTTTATTTTATTTTTCTCCCTATTCGCTCATAGCTAACTATTTTATTTCTATTATTTTATTTATTCATTTTATTCCCCTTTAGTACCATTCAATCCCCCTCCCTTTTCTTTCATTTATTTTCTCTTATTTTCTATTTTATTTTTAAATTTAATTTTTTTTCTTTTTCTTTTTATTTCATTTGGTGGTTATTGTGGTGGTGATTTAATACTACTCTCTCGATTGTTTATGAGTTATATGCATGGTAGACGTTCTTTGCTCTTAGATTTTGAAGAATATAATTCTAAAATTGATTGTTTCTTAGTAGGATAAGAGCTAAGAAACATGAATTTAAGAAAAAGAAGGTTGAAGAACAAAACCTACCACCTAAGCAATTTAAAGAGTACTTTACTTCCACCACTTATGATTCACTACTTAGAAAAACCCATATGCCCACTGTCATGGGACATTCCCTTATCCAAATGCTCCCGCTGTTTTATGAACTAGAGTCTGAAAATCCTTTCAAGCATATTGATGTATTTTTAGAGATTTATTACACTGTGTTTTTAAAAAATATCTCTGATGTTGCTCTTTGTTTGTGTATTTTTTCTTTCTATTTGAAAGATAAAGCTAAAGTTTGATTAGAATCCTCAAGCCTAATCTAGCAGACCTACCCTTCTTGGTTTTCAAAACTAGACATATACTCCTCCTACTTCTCATGGAGCTCCATCTGGGAGTTGTGACATTGACAAGGTAATTTCTACTCTTAGTAGCTTGATTCCTGTTGTTCAAAACGTTGACTCTAAGGTCCAATGAATTGAGACTAAGACGCATGTTTTTAATTCCCACCCATAATCTAGAGCTAAGTTAGAAATCGAACTTGGGCCACTAGCCATAGTTGTAGATAAAGGAGAAGAAGCAAAATTCAAAGTCATCTCGTGCAGAACACTAAAGACCAACAATTTGAACAATTGAAATTTGTAATGGTTCTTACTGGTTGTAAAGGCGTAGATAACAAAGTGAGTGAAAAAGAACATGATAAAGTGAAAAGACTTAAGACCATTGAGAGTGACCTTAAAATTGAGAAAGAGAATGACTCATCTCTTTCCCCTGTTGTGTCTAACCCCACTATTACATATAAGCCAGGGGTCTTTACCCTCAAGCTTTAGATGCATAATTCCCTTCTAAGAAAGACAAGCAAAGACATGACATTCTAGATATCTTTAAGCAAGTTAAGGTCAATCTACCCCTTTTGCAAGCGATTAAATAGATCCTTGCTTATACTAAGTTTCTTAAAGGCATGTGCACTTTTAAAACAAAATCTAAAGATGATGAGTCTAAAAAGGTTCTTCTAAGTGAACAAGTGAGCTCTATTTTAAATTTGACACTCCGCCTAAGTTCAAAGATTTAGGTGTCCCTACTATTTCATACTATATTGGTAATAATAAAATTGAAATGACACTTTTAAATTTGGGTTTTAGTGTTAATTTGATACCATATTGTGTTAACTTAGAGTTGGGATTAGGTGAATTGAAACCTTTCAATTATACCCTTCAACTTGCTGATAGGTCTGTGAGGACTCATAGGAGGCGGATAGATGATGTTTTGGTTTAGATTGATAAAGGATTCTTTTTCGATGACTTTGTTGTGTTGGACATGGACCCTATTCATACTTCTAAGAAGATCTATATTATTTTAAGGTGTTCATTCCTAGTCACAACTAATGGCACCATTAACTGTAGGTTAGGAGTGATAGATGTCTTAGTTTTGAACATGAGGGTTAAGCTTAACTTTTTTAAAGCTTCTTCTCACCTTGTGTTTGAAGATCTGAATGTTTTTTTTGTTAATGTGATTAATGGAATGATTGAAAAATCTTTTCCTGCTATTTTGAGTAATGATCCCATGGGAACTTGTCATTCCCATGGGGACTTGTGATAGTTTGACTTAGGATGTACGGTAGATGAGATGGATTCTACTCTTGACTCTTCTCCGCATCTTAGGTCTTCCTCTTAGTGTCCACTTATGAGCCTCTCCCACCTTTAGGAAGTTCTCCTATGCCATCTATCACCTTCTTTTGTCTCCCCACCTAAACTTGATTTGAAACCTCTCTCTGATTCACTTAAGTATTTGTTTCTAGCCCTGGAGAGACCTTACCTATTATTATATCTTCTCTTTTATCTTGTGATCAAGAGAAAGAGATCATTTGTGTCTTGTCTAATCATAATAGTGCTATTGGGTGATTAGTTGCTGATTTGAAAGGGATTAGTCCCCATATTTGCATGCATAGCACAATGCGAAACATGATAGGAAAATGCAATATGGATTGAACCCCCATATGAAAGAAGTTATTCAAAAAGAGGCAATATAACTTTTAGATGCAGACATTATCTATTCTATTTTTGATAGTTAATGAGTAAGCCAGGTTCAAGTTGGCATAACTATGGTAAAAAATAATAATGGTGAGCTAGTTCCTACTATATAGACCATGGAATGGAGGGTGTGTATTGATTATAGAAAGCTGACTTCTATCACTAGAAAGGACTATTTTTCCTTCCCCTTCATTGATCAAAATTTGGAAAAATTAGCTGCATAAAGTTTCTAGTGTTTTCTAGATGGGTATTCCGGTTGCAACCAAATAGCTTTTTTTTCCTGAGGATCAAGAGACAATGACCTTTACATGCCCATTGGGTACATTCACCTATCGAATGATGCCTTTTAGGCTGTATGATGCACCTTTCACATTTCAAAGATGTATGATGTCCACATTTTCTGATTATGTTGATAATTTCATGGAGGTATTTGTAGATGATTTCTCTATTTTTTGTTCTTCTTTGATGTGCGTATTGCTAATTTGTTGACTATTTTCAAAAGACATGAATAAGGGAGTCTTGTCTTGAGTTGGGAAAGGAGGCACTTAATGGTTCAAGAAGGAATTGTGTTGGGTCACAAAGTGTCTAACAAGGGGATTGAGGTTGATAAAGCCACGGTTGATCTGATTTCTAATTTACATGTTCCTTCTTCTGTGAAGCAAGTTAGATCATTCCTTAGTCATGTTGGTTTTGATATGAGATTTATTAAGGATTTTAGTAAAGTCGTTAGGCCGCTTACTAATCTCCTTACTAAAGGTGCTCCTTTTGTGTTTGATGAGTCTTGTGTGAAAACTTTTGAAAAGTTTCATAATTTATTGGTGTCACCCCTATTGTGCAGCCCTCTAATTTTTCTCATTCATTTGAGATTATGTGTGATGCATCTGATTTTACTATTAGGGTCGGTTTGGGTCAAAATGTGAATAGAATGGCTCATGTCACATACTATACTAGTAGAACTGTAACTTATGCTCAAAAGAATTATTTAGCTACTAAAAAAGAGTTACTAGCTGTAGTATTTGTACTTGATAAATTTCGTCCATACCTTTTGTGCTTAAAAGTGATTGTGTTCACTGATCGTGTTACATTGAAACATTTGTTAGTTAAGAATAACACCGAACCTAGACTCATTATATGGATTTTATTGTTCCAAGAATTTAACATTGAGATAAAAGTGATTCTATCCATTTTCTTGATGAGCAATTGTTTGTTGTGTCACATGCCCCTCTCCTTTGGTTTGCTCATATTATGAATTTCCTTGCAACTAGAAAGATTCCTCTTCACTGGTCTAAATAAGAGAAAGATAGGTTTTTCTCACATGTAAGACATTATTATTAAGAATACCCTTATCTTTTCAAACATTGTCCTGACCAAGTGATTTGTCGGTGTGTCCCCGAGAGTGAAATTCATATGATTTTGACCTTTTATCACTATTATGCTTGTGGTGATCATTTTGGAGGTTGTAGGATAGCAGTTAAGGTCCTACAAAGTGGGTTTTATTGGCCCACTCTGCTTCATGATGCTCACCCTTTCTGTCTTGCTTGTGAGCATTGTCAATGTACAGGTGCCTTGTCACATTGTGCCATGATGACCCTTTCCCCTATTCTAATTGTTGAGATATTTGATGTGTTCATAGGTCTCTTTCCCACATCTTTTGGCTTTGTTTACATATTGGTTGCTATTAATTATGTGTCAACATGGATGCAAACTCTGGCTACTAAGACCAATGACCATAAGGTGGCAATCAACTTTGTGAAAGAGTACATTTTCTGTCAATATATGGCCTCTAGAGCTTTTATTAGTGATAGAGTAGCCACTTTTGTCATCGTTTTTTTGACGCTTTGCTCAGAAAAAATTCTATGACTCATAAAGTAACTACCCCTTATCATCCTCAAACTAGTGATCAAGTTGAGGTGTCTAATCGTGATATCAAGTCTATGCTTAAGAAAACAGTTCGATCCGATACAAAGGACTGCTCTTTGAGATTGCATGATGGTACTGCTTATAAGGCTCCCATAGGAATGTCTTTTTACCGACTTCTTTTCGGTAAGGCTTGGCACTTGTCAATTGAATTAGAACATCATATTTTTTAGGCTGTTAAAGCTTTTAATTTTGATGTGAAATAAGCGGGTTCTAACCATAAGCTTCAATTGAATGAGTTGGATTAATTATAGAATTAAGCTTATGAGAATGCTAAGATTTATAAAGCCAAAATCAAAGCTTTTTAAATAATTTCTCGTAAATCTTTGAACTTAATCAAAAGGTTCACCTTTTTAACTCTAAGCTTAAGCTATTTGCTGGCAAATTGAGATCTAGATGGGATGATCCTTTTATTGTCTAACAAGTATTTCCCTCTAGGTAGTCCAAATTTTGGATACCCAAGATGGGCGTGTTCTTACTATCAATGGTCAACATTTGAAACCTGTTGTGACAATGAGATTAAGCCTAGTTTGATTGAGCCCGTTAATCTAGTAGACCCAGTTTACTGCAATTAGTAGATGAGACCTTGTCTAGTTGAAGAGATAACATTTAGCATTTATTGGGAGGAAACCCAATCTTTTTATGTGAGTTTGGGTTTTTTGTTTTTGCTTTTCTTTTGTTCAAGGTCTGTTTGTGCCTTAGAGTGTGATTCTTCACTTAGTGTTTGGCTTTTGTGGTTGGTGATGGTTTTAAAGGTATTAACGTAGCTAACTTATTGGCAATATTAAGAATGCGATCTTCGTCCTATCAAATTGTATTGCTCTTTTCTCCATTTTTCTCTTTATTATTGTTTGCTACATTGAGCACAACGTAAGATTTAGGTGTAGGGGAAGGCAAATGAAAATTGAAAATTTAACTTGAAAATCTTTGGGTGAATTTGATTTGGGAAGAGATCGAGTGTTCTAATTATGACGTCTTACTCTTATTATATAGATTTGATTCATGTGACTCATGCTCATTGGAGATTGTTTCTAGTTTTAACTAGTTGATGGCCAAAATTTTTGTTGTGCTGATGTCACTATGTAACCGATTTTGAGTTTGATACATAACCTCATTTTCAATGTCATTATGAGTATTTAATACGTACTGAGTTCCCCATTGACTTTTCAACTAATAAATAAATAAATTGAATTAATTAAGTTATTATCTCGGTACCAATGTGATTTATTTCTATTCATATCTTTAATTGCCTGAATATATACTAGGTGCTTCTCTAAGTGATATATTTATGCATATCTTTATCCACTCAGGCTAAGAAACACATGGAATTTAGTAACTTTTGAAAAAAGTTCAAAAACAAATTCAAAAGAAAGGAAACTAATTAATTGATTTGGCATTTAGGACCAATGCTCTTGTGATTTTTGTTATATGGAGTGAAGTTTTGTACTTAAGCCTTGCTACTTAGTCATATTATGTGCTTAATTTACTTGAGTTTTGGCCTATTAACTTAATTGAAATTAGAACTGTTTATTGATGAGTTGTGAGTTGATAGTGAATTGATCTATGTGATTTAGAGTTGATATGTGTAGTTGAACTATTTGATTTTCTTACCTAATTGCGTTCTATTTGATGAGTTGAATGAATATATACATTCTTTGCTCGAGAACCAGCAAAGTTTTGGTGTGGGAAAGTTGATAATTCACATTTTTACATGAGATTTTTCTCCCGTTTATCTATTTTCAACTCTATGAAATATATTTTTATGAGTAAATAATGTATATTTTATATGATTTTTAAGTGAAAAAGAATATTTGAATTCGGGAATGAAATCTAATAATCTGAACAGTCTTGCTAGAGTACCGATTTGCAGTTTCAGCCCAACCGACTTCTTTTCTCCCATTTGCATGCTTGGCCCTGTTTTGGTCATTTCTCGTTTGATCCACCTCACCCTAGCAGCACTAAAGTCCAATACACGGCCCAGCACCTAGTACAACTCTCTCTCCCTCTCTTTTGTACTCTCTTTCTCTCCAGCCCGTGTGGGTCTGCCAATAAGTCAGCGGCCTTATCAGTTTTGCTTCACCAAAGGCATGCCCACTCTACCCTTCTTCATGTGGGCCTGTTCTTTTGTATCTCTCACGGCGTAGCTGAAGAAAATCACATGTGTTCACTGCATTTCCTTACTCAAGCGCAGCCTAGTCTGAAAATCCAAGCCTTTCAGTTGACTTTAATTTGCATGCGAGTTAATTTGACCATTGTGGCAATGCATGACATGGCTAATCTCAAGCATAGACATCCCAGTTTTCACTGGGTGAAACGGGTGGGTGCCTTAAGTTGGGAGAATTATTCTAGGCAATAAAAAGCTATGGCAACCCTAAAAATGGGGTTTAAGGATAGTGCAAAATCATCTATCACTCATCCAAGCGTTCTTCCATTCTTTCATCTTCCATTTTTCAATTTTTTAGAAAGAGTCTTTGCCATACAACCTTTTGAGTTGAGGAATTTTGAAGAAAATAAGCTTCATATTTCTCTTTTCTTCTAACCTTATTTGCGAGTCAAATTAGAGTGTTTGTGTTTAATATTATAATTTTATGTAATTGAGTATCCAAGTTTGAGCATAGGGAGTGAAAGATACCACCAATCCAGAGCATGACTAGACCAGTTTAGATAGTATTTTTGCTAACTCTGGCTTGCTAAACTACTCATTTAGGATTAAGATGGATCATTGATTAATAATATCGTTTTACTAAATTCTTTTGGGGGGTTTTTTTTGGTCTCTAATATTGCATACTGTTGAGTTTATATTTGATCCTAACATATTTATGCATATTGTTACTATTGTTATTTATGTTGATTTCAAAGTTTTATTTGCTATCTCGATTTTATATTAGACCTTGTACGTTAATATGATATTGTGCAATTGTGCTGAAAATTATAATTGTTAAAGTTGAATAATTTAAACTAGAAATTAGATGAGTTATGTCTAAAATGAATAATTCATGCTAACTACTAGATCAATTATATCATATGATAATTATCATTCATTTTTTCTTAATTCATGGCCTAACGCTTGTAGCTTGTGATGAAAAAGAGACTAATTGAACCTCCATTTGAATTATTAATTCAATATTTGTCTCATTGGTAAAATTCAAGGTCCTAGATCTCTCTCTAATTTGATTTCTCTCTATTTTCTTGACTCATTTTCTTTTCTTTTGTTTCTTTAATTTGGATTGATAATTGAACTCTTTTTTTGAATTATTCTTTTGGAAAAGCTAAATTTGAAATTGTTATTAGTCCAAATGGGATAGACACTCTATACTCACTAGTCTACAATCGATCTTGTGTATTTCAAAGTTAAAAAAGGTTTTTAAAATTAAACATAAAATCCACACCTTTGGCTAGATTGGAACGTTTAGTTACTTTCCCATATATCATGCGGAGGAAAGTATGCCACGAGCAGGTGAAACAATTATCTCCTCAATTGGAAGTCTAATGGATCCCTTGAGTGACCAACTATTTTTCCGTAAATGTGGCATTGGGACAACCTAAAGGTATCGTTATTTCCAATGAGGCAATACCTATGATGCAAGGTATCTAATACAAGTACAATTAAAGCAATTTTTCCATTTTGATTTTCAAATCTCGCCCTCTAGAAAACACATCCCCAATGCAATCGTCATTTTGATTTTCAAATCTCGCCCTCTAGAAAACCTGAATGGGTAGGCTAGTTGGTTTGCCTTGTTTGAATTTTATTTTATTTATTTCCTTTTATTTTTAGCAAAATTTACTGGATTGAGGCAGAGACTTGAATTTGGACTTAGGAACATGTCGGTGTTCCACGCAATGCTCATTGTCTAGCTTGAAAGGGTGGACTGCAGTCCTAATCCAAGGAACCTGTATGGCTTCGCAGGCCCAGGACATGGCCCAACTCTCTTGCCAAACTAGTAGACACTGCCTGGATTGGGGACCATGACTTGTATCCCATGCTCAAATCCCTATTTTATGCAGCATAAGAAGGTTAAATAGAATATAATAAAAATTCAGAAAAAGAAATTCATTCAACAGAGTTGCCAGCAAATTTTTTAGAGAAAACTATCAATACTAAAGGCGCTCTTAAATCGAACCATAAACCATGAGGGAACTGAAAGAAACAACAAGTTCATTTCAAAGACATTTTCAAAAGGCCTTCGAGTAATCCCTGAAGTTATGACCATCTGACTACTTGGGATTAAACAAAAGACCCAAATTAGGAGATAAAGGTATGACATTTCGATGGAGGGCACCACGATATTGGTCATTGTTATTGACAACATCTGCCAATCAAAATGGGAAATTCATATAAATATACACTAAACATAAAAGCATGCAAGCAAATTGAATAATAAAATTTAAAAAAAAAAACAAAATAGCATATAGAAACACCAAGAGTTGTCCAAATAATTACAGCGAGTGGGGACTAAACTAATTAAAAATTTCATCTCTGCTCTAAACACAAAATTAAATGAAATAAGGAAAAGAGGAAGAGGGAAAAAAAAGTGATTAAGTTCATGCCCTCAAGTGACCCACTTGATCTACCCAGGAATCTAACGGGATTTTGGCAGCGTGATACTTTTTCACAAGTCTACGTGCTTTCTCTCTCAATTTTTTTTAGTGCTCTCCAACTTTTGGTGTGTCTAACCCTAGGGGGAGGCTCTCTTTTTATAGTACCTAAAGGATACATTCGGTTTAATTTTAAAAAAATGTAAAAAAAAATGAATTATCACTTAGGGTGTGCTTGGTGGGGGGGGGGGAATCATTTTCCTAGAAAATCATTTTCCATGAAAAATATTTTCCCAAGAAAAATGATTTTTCACTTACATTTTCAACTGTTTGATAGAATGGAAAATGATTTTCTTTTCATTTCATTTTTTGCTATTTGATAGAATGAACCCCCCGTCCTCACTGCATTTCTTTTTACCATCAACCCCTTCTTTATTCACTACTTTGACCCGACCCAACCAACGAATTCTGTTTCTCTCTCCTCTTCAAATCAAACCCAAAACATCAATAAGAAATATACCCAGTAACAAACCCGGCAAAAGAGCGAGTCAACATTAATGAATCTCAATTTTTTCACTATTCCCAAGGATTACCCAGTTGACTTTGAGTGATATTAAATCCATATTAAAAAAAATAACGAACGGGGAGATGATGGGTGTCTCACATTACGAAATTTTTCAAAAGGGCAACTGTAACAAGATCAGAGAACTCAAGAAATAATTACAGAGATTAACGATGAAAATCATCAATAAACATGATGAACATGAAGAAGAGGGGAAGAATGAGAGACAAAATGAGAATGAAAATAGAGTGATTTTAGGCACAATTAAAAGAAAATAGAACGAGAGACAAAATTAGACAACGAAAATTGGACTTGAAAAATCGTTTTCCCTACTTTTTCAAGGGAAAACAATTTCCTTCAAATGGGATAAAATGATTTTCCCCTGAAAATTATTTTCCTCTCCTTGTTTTACCAAACGACGTAAAATGAAAAAATCATTTTCCGAAAAAATGATTTTCCCCCTACCAAACACACCCTTAGTAAAATTAATCTAGTCACACAACTAAAAAAGGAAACTTAATCTAATCAAGAAAATCTCATCAAATAAAGCTTTATCAAAGCAGACACAGTTTGTATGCAGAGAAGCAAACGAATTAAGAACCCAGTCAGCCTCCAGGAAATCTAAATGGCTACTGGGTAGTCTGGGTTAGAACTTTGCCAGGTTTTGGACTAGTTCTACAACACGGGTCGAGCTTGAATATTTACGCATTTAAAATCTGATAATTTTTTTAGGTGCTAATTAAAGGTTCCATTCCTACTGTGTCCCCGAATAGCATGAGGCATAAGTTTGCTTATTAGGCACAAAATAAATGAGCTAGTTTTAAGTGTCCGCAGATGCCTATAATGTCAAAGTGAGAGGATGCTAGAATGGACCTTCAAATTGCTCTCAAATTTAAACCAAAGAATAATTTCACAGTAAACAAACTGAAAAAAAACTTGATCAAGAGTATGAGATGGAGGAAGAGAGGTCCATAGATTGCAATTTGCAAAGCCCTAAATAAAGGCAACCAAACTTTTGGTCCACTTAGCATTCAACTTATGGATAAAAGGTGACGTAAGGATATAGGAGATAACACTCATGTTTACTAAAGAAGGCAGGCCCAAGTGAGGATAGAACTGACATACAAGCCCCTTGTGTTTAGGGGTGTGAGTGAGCGAAGCCAGCTCATTAGTTGGCTTGCTGTTTGGCTTACCAAGCTTGGCTCATGGCCACCCCAAGTTGGCATTGTTTGGTTGTATGAGTCGAGCTCAAGTCTTATGAATTTGGGCTCATGAGTTCATTGAGCAATAGGCTAAGTTAGGGAACCCAACGAGCTTCCATAAGCCTTCTTAAGGGACAAATATTAGCACTTAAATAATTAAACCTTCTATGAAAGTATAATTACTTTAATTAAGAACCACCATTTACAGTTAGACTATCACTGCAGTATAAAGTGTTGGTGCCTCCTGATCTAACTTTTCTCTTCTTTTCCTTTTTCCCCTCACTAACCTCTGTAGAGTTTAGACTTTTCCTATGCTTATTTGCTCATGTAAAGGTAGATTTAGAGTAATTGCATAATTACACAAGCTTGCACTCCCAAGGTTATTGCCCTTTAACTAGTAATGCAATACACAATTGTGATTCTTCTATGACTACATAAATTAGTTTTCCTCGCTAATCCTTTTGTATTTATTTGAGATCTTATTATGTATACCAACTTTAAGATTTAAGAACTGATACCTATGTTCAAATCCTTCAAGACAAACTTTTACCCTAGCCTTAAATAAGTTTAGCCTAAGCTCAAAGTTAGAAAAAATTTGGATTAGCCAAGAATAGGCTTAAGTCTCAAACGAGCCTTGGACAAGCTGAGCCAAGGATCGAGCTTTAGACAGATTAAGCTCCAATTTGATTTTACCGAACTCACGGATCAATCTTTGACCATAGAAAGCTCAAATTGTGTTTGGCTTGAGTGCACCCTTACCAGGGATAAAAGAAACGGAAAAAAAATAGAAATATGAAAACAAAAGAAAAGAAAAATAAAAAAAATTCTACATCACATCATAGTTATATTGATACAAAGTTTGTTGAGTTATAGAATAGTAATCTTGGCAAATTCCAAAAATGGTTTAGTTTACTAAATCATCCCCACCAAAGGAAAGTAGGAAAAAAAAAGGCTCAGGGATATAATCGACAAAGCCCAATGCAACTTGCAAATGGTTTGACCCCCTAGAAACAATTTATTGTTGAAAGATCCGATGACAATAGAATTCCATTTTGGCTTCTTTGACTATGAAAAGGGGAGCCGAAGAAAATTGAGCTAAGTTATTTTGGAAAAATTACAAGAGTATCCAACATCAAATAGGGCGAAACCCACTGATTTTTTTTTAAACAAGAAGCTGGTTTTGCTTTTTGGATGGCAAAGGAAGTAAGTGAAATTTGGAGTGGGTAGTGAACTAACCAAGTTTCCCTTGATGAAGTAGGGAGAATTGACTGCTAGAATGAAGCATTGCCTTGCACGTACATATCTAGTGAAATTTGGGGCTTTTTATTTGCTTCCTTTCTCTCTCTATGGATAGCTCTTTCATATGCTGTTGGCTCTCTCTCGTTCTCTCTCTCTCAATATCTCTCTACACTTATCTGTCTCTCTTAACCTTTGTACTCTGTCTTTGGTAGTGAAGAAATTCTAGGGTGAATTCCTAGGTTTTTAGCACGAACCTATAAATAGGTGGGAAGAATGGTATGAGGTAAGGTGCATAGTTGTTCAACTGATAAGGACCAAGGGCAAGAAGAAGGTGAGTTGGTAGTGTCTACTGAAGGTGAAGACATTATGATGAGGGTGACCGGATAACGTAAAGGAAGAAGGAATTGAAAGAGGTTAGATTGGTAAATGACTACAACTAGTCGGGTATACAACATGTATGTCATACTTTGTCGTAAATGTTAGTAGATTAAGCTTGTTATCATTGTTATTATTGTTGTGAATGGTAATTATTTCGGTATATATATATTCCATGAGTATTATGTAATCCAAATTGTATGGAACTGTAGTTAGGGTGGAGTACCATAATAGTACGAGGGAATTGTGGCATCAAAAAAAAAGTTGTGTTATAGTAAAGTATATAGAGTTATGTATGACAATGGCATTGTGGGTGGATAAGTTGTGGGATAGGGAGTAGATGTGAAATAGTAACCTCGGAGTGACAATGTTAGATGTGATAAAATAAGGAAGGTGATAATTGTATGTGTAGGAGGATTTTGTTAACAAAAATAAGAAATGTGTTGAAGTTAAAGTTATCAATTGTTGATCATGTTGGTGGAATGCCAACATTAGGGACGTAAAAACCTAAGGTGCCTTCATTATCTTCCATGGTAGGCATATTTTAGCCAATAGGTAAACCGAGCACTATAATGGTGGGGACTATATAAATCACCACAAGCTGCATCAACCATTTGGCTATTATGCTCATCTAAACCAGAATAAAAACTCTGGACAAGTTGCCACAAAGGGACCTCATGGTGAGGACAACTTCGCAACAATTCTTTAAACCTTTCCCAACTTTCATGCAATTGCTCATTTTTATTTTGTGAGAAAGTCGTTATAGTACATCTTAAGACAGTCAGTTTAACAATAGAGAAAAACTTTTTCAAGAATTCCTTTTACATTTGAGCCCAAGTAGTGATATTTGTCTTAGTATTTAACCAAGCTTTAGCTTTATCTTTCAAAAAGAAAGGAAAAAGCCGCAAGCAAAGTGCATCATCAGTGACATTATTAAAAAAGATAGTGGAACAAATCTATAAAAAATGCATCAACATGCTTGAAAGGATTTTCAAACTCTAGCCTACAAAATGACAGGAGCATTTGGATAAGAGAATGTTTAATCTCAAATGGCCTTATTAACAATGGGCATACGTGTTCTTATTGGTGAGTCATAAGTGGCAGGAGTAAAATACTCCTTAAGCTGCTTAGGTGGTGGGGTTTGTTATTCAGTCATCATTTTCTTAGATTCATGTTTCGTATCTCTTGTCTGATGAAGAGAGCGTTCAGTTTCAAGATTATATTCTATGAGATCTAAGGATAAAGAACGTCTGCTATGCATATACCCACAAGCAATCAAGATAATAGAATGAAATCACCACCATAATAACCACCAAATGAAATAACTAGAAAAGAAGGGGGGGGGAATAAAAGATCAAAGGGAAGGGGGGAAGTGAATAAATAAAGCAAAATAAAAAATAAAAAAAATAAAAAGAGAACAAATGAAATAAAAGGGAGGGGGTTGTTAGATTAGATAAAATAAACAAAATAACATAAATAAAAGGGTTAGATTAAATTAGGTTAGATTAGAAGGGTTCGGGAAAATAGTTAGATTAGCGGGAAAGAGGGGAAAAACAAATAAATAAAAAGAATAAAAGGAAGAGAAAATTCAAAAATCATTATTTTTTCCTCGGCAACGACGCTAAAAATTTGGTGTGAATTTTATATTTAGTTTTAAAACTTCTTTTACTTGTAAATGCACAAGATTAATTGTAGACTAGCGAGTATAAGGTGTCGATTCCATGAAGAACAATAGCGATTTTCAATTTAGCTTTTTCCTATTATAAAGAATAGTTCAATTGAGGAGTTCGATTATCAATACGAATTAAAAGAACTCAAGATGAATATATAAGTCAAGAAAATGGGGAGAAATTAAATAAGAGAAAGATATAAGACTTTGGATTTCACCATCGTTGCAATGTTGAATTACTAATTCAAATGGGGGTTCAATTTGTATCTAGTTCAACATAAGCTACAAGCATTAGGTCATAAATTCAAAACATGATTATAATTATCAAATGAGATAATTTATCTAGTGGTTTAGCATGAATCATTCTTTTTAGACATAACTCTTCTAATTTCTAGTGTAAATTATTCAATTTTAACAATTATAATTTTAAGCCCAATTGCATAACATCATATTAGCATACATGGTCTAATATTCATTTGAAATAGAAAATTAAACAATTGTAATCAACATGATTAGACAATAGTATCAAGATGCATATATAAGTTAATATAATATAAACTCAAAATTATGCAATTAAAGAGACAAAACTAAGCCCAAAAGAAATTAGCAAAGCAATATTATTATCAAGCATCCATCCTAATCCTCGAAGAGTATTTTAGTCAGTGTTGTGAATTCCCGCAAGCGTACGGTTTATCGTTGTAACGCTTCGAATGTCGATCCTCAGGGATGACGTATGAAATTGGATTGCTACTCAAGGGTTATTATCCTAATATTGGCCAAACAATATTCAACCTAAATGTCATTACTAGCTATGAATCTTCTCTTCTTTTTTTTTTCAAAGTTTTAATTTTATTTATACTAAATTAAACACTGTAAAAGCTAATTGCAGATTGAAGATTTAGATGACCATTGAAACCACTTTTTAGTTCATTCCATTTATACTCAAATTGAACTTCATGAGAACAAGATGGAAA
>JACYFF010010365.1:17796194-17821554 GCA_017589665.1 Selenicereus undatus
AGCCTAAACCAAACCTAAACTCCTCCTCCTCTCTTTTTTTTGCTGCTCTTCTTCGACCTCCATTAAAGCCCCTTGAGGAAGCCATTCGTTGCCCCCACATAATTGCCTCCATTACTGCTCCAAAACTGATGGATTGATGATATTGATGATAAAAATTGAATGAGGAGAGAGAGAAAGGGAGAAACGACCGAAAATAGGGGAGGCAAAGAGCTTGCTTCGTGACTCTGTTTTTGGGATGTTTCTGGGCAATTGAAGCGTTGAGGAAGAAGAAGAGAAATGGGGAGGGGGGTTGGAGATCATGTGCAAGGCATGTGATAATTAAGTGAAATGAGGGAGAGAGATGGGGCAGCGTATGGGCCAGAGAAAAGGGATAGAAAAATAACCGGCCCAAGGGAGGAGAAGCAAAAGAAGGAGAATTTGGGCTCGGTCAAGATGGGCTACTGCTGGGCTAAGAGAAGGAGAGGAAGTCTGGGCTGAGAGAGCGAGAGAGAGAATGGAAGAGAAAGGAGGAATTGGGCCATGGCTACTGGGCCGGTTCAGCTCCATCTTTTTTAGCTCTAGCACTTGCTTGAGTGATTTTGTTTATTTTCTTCAAATCATTTCCAATTCCTACAAAACAAATAAAAACATTATTAAAAATCTAACTTAATAATTTAAGCAAATATTAGCTAATAAAGGGTATAAAATATCATAATTTCATGTTCAACAGTCAGTCATAGTTAGCAAAAACATAATTGAAGTTGATATATTTCGCTTCCTAACTTGGATACTCAATTACACAAAACTATAAAAATTAAATGTAAACTCTCAAATTTGACTAACAAATGAGGTGAGAAGATAAGAGAAAAATAACTAACAAAGCTTATTTTCTTCTAAATGCCTCAACCCAAATGATCTTATCTTACAAAAGACTCTCTACTCTCTAAAAAAATAGAAGATGGGGATGGAAGAATGCTTGGATACTTGAATGGGTGAATTGATGAATGAATTGCTCCAACCTATGCCCCTTTTTATACTGAAAATTCTCCCCATTTGGTGCCAAAAAAATTAATGAAAAATTAATTTCAATTAACTCTTGGCTATTATATTACATGAAAAAGGGCTAGTCTTAAGATAACAATTAATCAAAATTAATCAACTTTGACTAGGTTAACAATTGGTTCATATGGAGAATGAAGCACTTGATAAGATGAAGCAGTTGGGTTGATGATAAATGCTTAGAGTATACTCCATTTTGGGGTCATTTTGTTGTATTTTAGGGAGAATTATAGACTTCCTACTATAATCTACACTCCTATTCCTATGTTATGCTTGGATATGATTCTTTTCTGTATTTTGCAAATTTTTGGACCTTTTTGCCCTTGATTTGACCCCAATTGACTATGTTTTGACTCCCATAGATGCCCTCAAGTCACCATGCCCGTGAAGAAGAAAGAAGAACCAAAGAATTTTGAGACAGAGTCAACCATGGGCGCTCCGTGGTGAAGGCCATGGTTAGTGGTAAGCTTGAAACTGCTTGTATCTTCTTCTTCCTTCATCTTGTGGGTGAGGACGACCGAATTCATGCTTAAAATAGGGTTTTTCAGCTGCAAAGGAAAGAGAGCTAAGACATCTATCACTCATTTCTATCTCACTTCTATCATTAGCTTTAGGATTTTCAAGTTGTCTTTAGAGTAAGAGAGGGCATTGAAGTGGAAGATTGACACTTGGAGGCTTGGAGATTAGGAAGCCATTGAAAACCACCATTGTTGCTAAGCTTTCTTTCCTTGTAATCACTTCTTAAACTTTTATTTAGATGTTGATTACTTCAATTATGTGTGACTGGCTTTACTTAATGTAAGGACTTGTTAACGAAAGTATTGATGCTGGATCTTCAATTTTGAATATTTGTGCTTTATCAAAATTGGTTTGATTGAATTCTATCTTCAGGATGAACTACTGTGAGTAAATTTTTTGCCAGATTTGCTAGCTTATACTAGATAGTTGAGTGAAATATTGAAAGGAGAAGCTCACTATTAGAACAACAAGTTAGAACTTAATTTAATGATTCTTGAAAGAGAGTTGTTTGTTGAGAGGAAATACTAGCAATCAAAAATCCATAACCAAGGCTAAAATCCATAACCAAGGCAATTCAGTATGTTTCAAAAGAAAAAAATTCAATTTTTAGTTTGATTTCACTCCTTTGAATCATCGAATTCTAAATAAAGTGCATATTTAAGTCCAACGATCCAACTCTTTACTAGGCGAAACAATTTCCCTATATGCTTTTAATTTGATTGAATTTATCAATAGTTAAATAGCGATAGTTGGGACAACCCATTGGAATTTGGTTGCTTAGCTTTTGATAATATGTCAAAACTCAATAGATTACATTTGGTCTCTGTGGAAATGATATTATAACTATACTACAACACACGTGCAATTGTGGTAGAGTCAAGTTTTTGGCGCTGTTGCCGGGGACCACTTTGTGCATATTAAGTTCCCCTATTTAGATTGAATAAGTATTTTTTGTGTTTTTCTTTTTTTTATTATATTTTCTTGATTTGCGCTGGTAGTGTTTCGTGTTGATCTTTGTAGGATTTCTCCACTTATATGCAATGTCCCTTTCTGTTTGAATTTGATCCAAAAATAGAAAGGGGTTTTTGCTCTAGGAGGAAGAAGATGAAGTTAGAGGAGAAAACAACCAAAGCTCGAGAAGCTTCTTCAATGATGGCGGGAGGAAGAAGTGACCAAAGAAGGACCATTCGGTATTTTATCACCTCGGGGGTCTAAGGCATTGGCTCTAGTATTGCTCAGCCCAACATGGAGGCCCATAGCTTTGAGCTTAAGCCGACTCTTATTTCCATGGTGCAACAATCCCAATTTGGAGGCACCCCGCTAGAAGATCCCAACAGCTCTCGGTGCTCTTACATGTGTGCAACATATTGAAGCTCAACAGTGTTTCTACCGATGCTATACAATTGCGGCTATTTTCATTTTCACTTAGGGACAAGGCGATAGCATAGCTTCATTCTTTTCCTTCTGGATGCATCACAACGTGGGATGAGTTCACCAAGGTTTTTCTTGCAAAATTCTTTCCTCCTAGTAAGACGACAAGTTTGAGAAACCAAATCACCACTTTCGCTCAAAGGGAGGACAAGTCGCTATATGAAGCCTTAGAGTGTTTTAAGGACCTATTGAGGCTATGTCCACATCATGGCCTTCAATGGTGGATGTCAGTAAAATCCTTCTACAATGGAGCCACTCAACCGATGCGATCTACTATAGACACGGCGGCAAGTGGTACACTTATGAACAAGATTGAAGACGTGGCTTACAATCTTATTGAAGAGATGGCGCTAAATAACTACCAATGGTCCAATGAGAGAAGCCAACGCAAAAGGGTCGGAGGAAAGTTAGAACTTGATGCTATCTCTATGTTTTTCGCTAAAGTAGATGCCATATCTCAAAGGTTAGAACGATTAAATGTTAATCCTATTAGTTCAAGTACCCCTTCCCCGTTATGTGAAATATGTGGGTCTTTTTATCATTTGACTATGAATTGTCAAGTTGGGAGTCCATTTGCCCAAGATGTTATTGACTCAGTCAACTATGTCAGTAATTTCAATCCTAGACCAACCAATGACCCATTCTCTAACACCTACAATCCTGGTTGGAGGAATCACCCCAATTTCTCCTATATGCATAATGCCCCTTCTATGCCTCAAATGAATTTTATATCACCTCCTGGATTTCAAAGACCACCCTATCCTCAACAAGCGCCTCAAAAATCCAATTTAAAGACCATGATGGAAAGTTTGCTTTTGGCGTAGCAAAAGCAAAATGAGTATATTAAGCTATTAGCCTCTAAGGTTGATATGCTTACTACTCATAATAAGATATTGGAAGCTCAAATCGCCCAACAAGCTACCTCTTCATTTACACCCTCAGGTAGACTTTCTTCCTATTAAGCCCAAGGCAAATCCTCATGAGTTGTGTAACTAGGTTACCTTGAAATGAGGGTTAGAGGATTCTACGGGTATGGAGCTTGAGAAAGGTGGAGAGGTGACTAGTGCTGAGAGTTAGATGAAAAATGTTAAGATTGAGACCCAACCCTTTGGAGGAGTGAGTAATGTGGTGGTACCTGAACAGTTTCCCCCTCAACTTAAAGATCCAGGTAGCTTCTTTATTCCTTGTATGGTCAGTAAGATGAGGATTGGTAGGACGTTATGTAATCTTGGTGCAAGTGTTAGTCTTATGCCTTATTCCATTTTCCAGAATCTTGGTTTGGATGAGTTGCAACCAACACCTATTTCACTTCAATTCGCATATGGTTCCATAAAGTGCCCTTTGGGTATTTTAGAGAATGTTCCCATAAAAGTAGTTGATTTTTATGTGCTTGATGACTTTATCATCTTAGATATGGTCGTAGATGCGTATGCCCAGATTATTCTAGGGAGACCCTTCATGGCCACTTCTAGTTGCAAGATGTAGAAGCAGGATGATTAATATTTGATGTAGGAGAATGTCATGTTGAATTTACCTTGTTTGAAAACTAAAATTTTCCCTCTCCTTCACCTGGTTTAGAAGAAGATTTGGATTTTCATGATATTGGCTCATTTGATGATTGGTGGCATGTTGACCCTTTTATATTTAAATGTATTACATCTGAAGGCCTTGGCCTAGATTATGCTAGGGTGGAATTCAATGCGCCTACACCGCCTAGCGTAATCAAGGACAAGCCTTATGCTACTGATGAAGTTTCCATTAGCGATTATTGTAAGTTTGCTCAAGTAGTGCAGTCCATTCCTTCTATTAATGAGATAGAGTGTCACTTTGACTTAGGAGTCGAGTTTGGTGGTGCCCGTCTGATGGAGCCCACTATAAGTTCGTTCTGTACATGGATCATGCTAATTGGAGCCACTTGATGATAAAGAAGGACCTCCATCCGGAGCTCTTGAGATGATACCTTTTAATGCAAGAGTTTGACTTCGAGGTCCATGATAAAGGAAAATTACGAGATGTGGGGGAACCAATTGACAAGCCTGTTGTCCACCATCTTTCTGACTCCAAGCCCTCCTAGAAGAGATGGTCGAGTTCCCGATCCTAAAAGAGCGCTTCTTGGGAGGCAGCCCAAAAGTTTTTCCTTTACTAGTTTTTCTTTTCTTTGATTGTATACAGTGCATTATTTCTTGTTTTTAAAAAAAAAAAAATCAAAAAGAATAAGAAGAAAAAAAAACCGAAAAAAAGCAAAAGAAGTAGAAAAAAAGAGAAAAAATAATCGAAAAATAATAACAGAGTTTTAGAAGCTCTAACAGTAGCCACCACGGATTCCTAGTGGTACCCAATTCGATCCATGGGATTGCTACCATAAAAAATAAAAAAGTTCAGAAATTGAGCTCACCGCGGACGGTTCGTGGCAAGCCTCTCTGTCTACGATCAAGGGTTTTTCAAGCCCTTTGACCCGAGACAACCATCCATCTTATCATACCTTTCGTCCTTCTCTCTCTAAACTTCCTCTTTCTCTCTCTAAAATCTCCATAACCACCCACCTTTAAACCTTCAATTTTTACTCATTTTTCATCAAATTTCTTCTCTTTCGGCTTATCTTCTTCATTTTCACTCCAAATCTCCTTTAAATTTCTCTTTCCTTACCTTCTTTATCTCACGTTCTACCCATGTTCATACCCCAAATTTCAACAACTTCACCTCACTTCCATTCTTCCAAATTTTCTCCTTTTCTTCTATATTTCTTCCCCATTCACCTTAATTTTCACAAATTTTACATTTTTGCCATTTCCCTTCCCATTTTCACTTTAGTTAGTCTTTAGAGCTTTCACCCATTCACTCTCCATTGCCATGGTACCCAAGAAAAAGGCAAGAACCATCCAAGAGGTGGGGACATCAAGTCAAGCACCACAACGCGCACCCCAGACTTTTCGAACTCAACCAAATCAAGAAAATGAGGTAATATTCATAACCCCCTTGGCTTAACACATCCTGAGCATATTGCTAGATATAATATTTTGAGTAGTAAGCTAGTTATTGATACTTGTTATTATGGTGAGGATTTGTTAATTAGATTGGGTTTGTTAGACAACATTCGTTGGTTGTTTGCTAGGGGAGGTATGGGGCAATTTTTAGAGATTAGAGACCACCCTTATCGTGACCTCACTCTTGAGTTTTTGTGTACGTTGCATGTCGAGGTCACGAGTGGGCCTCATTGTTAAGAAATATACGTTTTATTCTATTTAAATCGGGAGTTTTATGAACTCAATTTGAGTGCCTTTAATAGGATTTGGTTTTCCACCGAGTATGGACTTACCTTATTGACATGTCCCTAAAGAATTTAAACCAAAAGCTTTTTGGAATGAAATTTTTGAGGACTATTAGTATGATACAAGCAACTCCAAAGGCACTGTTATTGGAAAAACCTGTATTCGAGTGGCCTAGTGATTGCTTACTTGTGGTCTATTTGCGATGGAGGATAGTTTGAATGTGCCTCACCTGTCTGACTTAAATTTCTTGTATGGCATGCTCCAAGGTGACCGACTTGACCCTGGTTCAATCTTGGTTAATTAGTTACATAGTGCGACCACTAGTTCAACATAGAGGATTGCAATTGGGAGTCTCATTACTCCCATTGCTAGGTCTGTTGGGATTTATTTGGGAACCGTCTCATGTCTCTCCCTCACATTGACCAAACAACATTCTTGAACTGGGCCAATCTTGACTTTTTGCTGGGTGATAAAGAGATGGCGCAACCCGCACCACCTCCTCCCACTCCTCACCTAATGGCCTCTAGTTCATCCTAACTGTCCTCCTCCTCTGATTATGCCTGTTTGCATGCTACCCTTCAGTCCATTCAAGAAGAGCAAGCCTTCCCCATAGCTTATATTCAAACTGAGTATACTGCCCTCTATAACATTGTTAAGGAGTAGCATGATGAGCTCCATGGGATGATTGCTTCCCAAAACCAATACTTCTAAAACTTTAGGTCTTATTTAAAGAGTTGGCGTGACTAGCATATTTCTTAACCCCACACTCCTTTTCTCCCCCCCTCCTCCTTTTTAGTTCTTGTTTTTCTTCCACATTGATTCTTATGTCCTTACATTGCATATGGGAGATATGTGTGAATACGTATATGTGATGTGGACGTGTGAGTAGTTTTGCATTTTAGGTCATGCATTTAGGAGTAGTTTGCATTTTTAGTTGATCATGTTGTTTTTCTTTCTATTTTTAGGTTTCTTTTCTTAGTTTTAGCTTTATTTTGGTTGTATAATTTTTAGTTGCATTTTAGGGTTAGCAAAAACAAAACCAAAAAAAACACACAAAAAACCAAGACATAAAAAATTGAAAAAAGCTATAAAATCCTCTGATGATGAGTCTTTTTCTTTGGCCTATTTGTGAATAAAGTGTTTGATTATAAGTTTTTGAAAATGTGCTTCATGTTTTGTTCGTCATGTTAACTGCGATTCAATTACTCACAAATTCTTTGCATGAACATTTAACACCTGTGATCTAATGAGTTAGTTAAGTTTTGGTAGTTGTCCCGTAAGACTTTGAGCCTTATTTGGACTAATTCATCATTTTAGTCTCATATTCTTTTTCATATGTGGCTTTTCCTAGATTTCAAATCTCTAGAACTTGCCTTGACTCTTGTTCAAGATCACATTTAACATGCATGTTTAGGCAATATGATTGAGGTATTCTTTGAATTTATGAGCTACATTGCCCAAAAATCCGCCGTTACTATATATCATTTATCCCTTGCTACCCGCATTAAGCCTTGATCTTTTTCTTGATGCAAACCTATAATTATGAACCTTGGCCAAATACATATCTTGCCTTTTTTAGCCAAGACAACAAAGTTTAATTAGTGATTTGGGAGTAGTTGCTGGTTAATGGCATTGTTGTTTGGTGTGGTTTGTTTACATGCAATAAGGGATTTATGCGATATTTTAGGTAGTATCATTTGGGTTGAATTTTGCAAGTGTTAGAAAAAGTGTTGAAAAGTGCACAATTTCTTTTGCCATAATCCTTCTCTTTGGAAAAAAAAACGAATTGATAAAGAAAAAAAAGACAAAATCAAAGGAAACAAAAAAGAAAAAGAATGTTGAAAGGAAAAAAAAAAGAGAAGCAAAATAATACAAGGATTTGGTATAGATTTCATATGCTTCAACACTTTATTGCATAATCGACTAACTAGGGGTAATTTTGTGTATTTGAGAGGTATTGGTGTTTGGTGTGAAGATTATTTTGTGAAAAGTTGGTGCAGATGATTTATACTCATAGTCTTTGGCTTTGAGCTCCATAAATCCCACCATATTTGTTCAAAGTGGAAGAAGAGGAGAGTCAGGGACCCTAGAGTTAAGTGGTGGACCCTCACAAAGGAGAACGTCGGGTTATTATCAGGGTGGATTACTAAAGAAGGAGCTTGGAAGAGGGTAGAGGATGCAAGTTCAATGTGCGAGGCAATGGCGGATTGTATTAGAAGATCGGCTAAGGAAATCCTAGGCATTTCTAGGAGAGGTGGTAACAAAATGGAGGGTGTCTGCTGGTGGAACGAGGAGGTAAAGGAGAAAGTTAAAGAGAAAAAATAGGCTTATGCGGATGTCTTGAACAGTGGTACAGATGAAGAGAGAGAGGTTAGGAGAATTAGATATAAGGCAGCTAAAAAGGTAGTCAAGAAAGCTGTGGCGGCAGCTAAGAACTTGGCTTTTGATAGGCTGTATCATATATTGGAGACCTAGGGGAGAAGGAAGTTTTTAAATTGGCAAGGGTTAAGGAAAGAAAAACTAGGGATTTAGATGTTGTGAGGTGCATCAAGGATGAAAATGGTAAAGTGTTGTATGAGGATGCAGAAATCAAGGAGAGATGGCAAAGGTACTTTTCTAAACTCCTAAATGGGGAAGGGATGGAATATTCACATAGTAGGAGCAGAGAGTGTAGTGAAAGGCAATTTGATCTGCGTTTGTGTGGCCATATCACAAAGGACGAGATTAAGTAGGCCTTGAAGAAGATGGCGAATAGGAAGGCAGAGGGTCCAGATCAGATACCTGTGGAAGTTTGGAAGTGTTTGGGTGAAGAAGGATTAGAGTGACTATCGGAGCTTTTCAATATTATTTTTAAGACCACTAAGATGCCCAGGGAATGGAGGTCTATTACAGTCATCCCTCTATACAAAAACAAAGGGGATATTCAAGATTGTAATAATTTTAGGGTATTAAGTTGCTCAGCCACACTATGAAGTTATGGGAGTGGGTGATTGAGAGAAAGTTGCGAAAGGATGTTGCGATTTCAGAAAATCAATTTGGTTTTATGCCAGGCAGGTCGACCATATAGGCAATTTACCTCCTTAGAAGGCTCATGGGTTCGTACAAAGATAGAAAGGTGGATCTTCATATGGTGTTCATTGACTTGGAAAAATCTTATGATAGAGTCCCGCGTGAAGTATTATAGAGCTGCTTGGAAAAGAAAGGAGTGTCGCCCTTGTATATCCGAATTATTAAGGATATGTACGAGGGAGGGCAGACGAGTGTTAGGACGTTGGGCGGAGTCTCCAATGACTTCGCTGTTAATATGGGTCTGCATCAGGGTTCCACCTTAAGCCCGTTTCTTTTCACCTTAGTTATGGATGAACTTACTAGAGGGATTCAAGATGAGGTACCATGGTGTATGCTATTTGCAGATGACATTGTTCTTATTGATGAGAGCAGGCATGGAGTTAATGACAAGTTGGAGCGATGGAGGCATACGCTGGAAGTTAGAGGTTTTAGAGTAAGTATATCGAAAATGAAATACCTCCATTGTTGTTTCAGTGGAAGGGTAGAGGCGGGGGGAGAAGTCACCCTGGATGGGAGGTCGATACCTAAGGTAGATAAGTTTAAATATCTTGGATCGATCATTCAGCAGAATGGGCATATTGACGAGGATATTAACTAGCGAATAAAAGTGGGCTGGCAAAAATGGAAGTTTGCCTCAGGTGTGCTGTGTGATAAGAGGGTGCCCATAGGATTGAAAGGTAAAGTCTATCGAATGGTAGTTAGACCGGATGTTCTTTATGGTTCGGAGTGTTGGCATTTAAAAAAGACACAGGTTCAAAGGTTGATGGTAGCTGAGATGAGGATGGTTATGTGAATATGTAGTTTTACGAGAATAGACAGAATTAGGAATGGAGAAATCAGGGACTTAGCTAAAGTAGCTCCCATAGAAGATAAGATGAGAGAATCAGGACTCCGATGGTTTGGCCACGTGAAGAGGAGAAGTGTGGCCGTTCCAATGAGGAGGTGTGAGATGATCGACATCCCCTGAAGTAAGAGAGAGAGGGGTAGACCTAAGAAGAGTTTGGACAGGGTCATTAGAGAGGACTTGAAATTTGTGGGTTTGACGGAGGACATGACTCAGGATAGGAGGCTGTGGCGAGATAGGATTAAGATCTTAGATCGCAGAGAGTCGACTCCGTAGATGACCTTGGCTACAGTGGCTTAGTGCTGGTAGGGGTTTGTCGTGCTCGTATGCAGGTTGTACTTTATTCTGAGAAGTGACAGAGCCTGCCTACCTCAGATTGTTAAGGTATGTTTCCGCCCTCTATTATATGGTTCTTGTGTTGGGCAGCTTTAGCATATCTATCCTTTAATTTATCTTAGTCATATCTGGCTTTGTGGTCTATTGTCCCTCATTAAATGTGTTCACAAAAGCTTTTGTCTACAAAACTTTTCACAAATTCCTTTTTTGGTGGGTCTCTTGGAATCAACCTCTCTACGAGTAGAAATGCCGGTAGAGGTAAGGTTGCTTACAGTTGAATCTCCCCTGACCCCGTGAAAGCCGGACCCATACGGGGAGGTGTTGTTGTATTTGTTCCCCTCTTACCTTTACCCATAGCCTTGTTACAACCCTATCAAAGTCCTCATGATTGTTTAGCGTGTTTTGCATTTCAGTGGTAGCGAATTCAAGACTCTTGTCAAGTTTATGATAGATTTCATTCTTTGTAATGAGATTTGAGAGAGCGCATTATGTTTTTAAACACATGAGTGATGAGTGTTTCATCGCTAAAGTGAGGGTCTACCAGTTCTTTGAGCTCTACCTATTGTACATGTCAATATGATTGTTTAAGTTAATTTGAGTGATTGATTCAATGTTTGACGTGGTGGTCCTTGCTCTTATTTCGAAAATTCATTCTCTTATCTGTTTTGCAATGTTTTCGGTCACTTTTACGCTAGCTTATTGGGTCGGTTAGGCTGTTGATGCTGCTACGTATGTTTACTTGAGGAGGTGCTTTATTCTAGTTTTGGTTTTCATAGTTGCTTAGAGTATACTTCATTTTGGGCTCGTTTTGCTACATTTTTAGGGAGAATTATGGACTTCCTATTATAATCTTGACTCCTATTCCTGTGTTAAGCATGGATATGGTTCTTTTATGTGTTTTGTAGGCTTTTGGACCTTTTTGTCTTTGTTTTGACCCCAATTGAGTATCTTTTGACTCCCCACGGATGCTAAGAACTAGAGAATTTTGCGAGAAAGCCAACCACGAACTCTCCATGGTGCGTCCGTGGTGAAGGCTATGGTTTGTGGTGAGCTTGAAATTGCTTATCTCTTCGTCTTCCTTCATCTTGTAGCTGAGGAAGGCCGAGTTCATGCTTAAATAGGGTTTTTCGGCTGCAAAGGAAAGAGAGCCAAGACATCTATCACTCATTTCTATCTCACTTCTATCATTAGTTTTTGGATTTTCAAGTTTTCTTTAGAGTAAGAGAGGGAATGGAAGTGGAAGATTGACACTTGGAGGCTTGGAGATCGAGAAGCCATTGAAGACCACCATTGTTGCTAAGCTTTCTTTCCATGTAATCTCTTCTTAAACTCTTGTTTATATGTAGATTACTTAAATTATGTATGAGTAGTTTTATTTAATCTAGGGACTTGTTAGCCAAAGTATTTATGTTGGATTGTTAATTTTGAATATTTGTGCTTTATCAAAATTGGTTTGATTGAATTCTATCTTCGGGATGAACAGTTGTCAGTAAATTTTTTGCCAGATTTGCTTGCTTATACTATATAGTTGAGTGAAGTACTGAAAAGAGAAGCTCACTATTAGAATAACAAGTTAGAACTTAATTTAACGATTCTTCAAAGGGAGTTGTTTATTGAGAGGAGATACTGGCAATCAAAAGTCCATAACCAAGGCTAAAGCCAAGTGCATTTGGAAGAATGATAATTGGATTAGTTTAGGCAATTCAGTTTGTTTTGAAAGAAAAGATTGAATTTTTAGTTCAATTGCGCTCCTTTGAATCATCCATTTTTGGTAAAATGCATATTTAAGTCCAACGATCCAACTCTTTACTAGGCAAAACAATTCCCTAGATGCTTTTAATTTGATTGAATTTCCCTATAGTTAAATAGCGATAGTTGAGAAAACACATTAGAATTTGGTTATTTATCCTTTTATAATAGGTGAAAACTTAGTAGACTACATTTGGTCTCTGTGGCAATGATATTAAAACTATACTACAACACCCGTGAGTGCTTGCAGTAGCGTCAACTGATCGAGCTGATTGGGCTGCGGTAGACAAAACCCAAACGGAAGAGAGAGGAATGAGAGTGGGGGGCTGGCTGCTAGGGACTGATGTTGATGGATTCAAACTAGGCCGCCCGAAATGGCCCACACGTGGGAGAGAAGGGAGAGTGAGTGAGAAGGAGAGGGATAAGGGGGCACCGGGTGGCAAGCTTGGACTAGGCCGCAGGATGGGCTTCTGAGTGCCCGAAGATAATGAGAGAAAGAGAGGGACAAGAAGAAGGCACTGCCGGTAAGCTTTTGGGCACCCGATTAGGCTGTTGGTTGGGCCCGCACTACTGAAACTTTTTCTTTTCTTTTTTTTCCTTTCTCTTGGGCTTGGACTTTAGGCATTGCATTTTGGGAGATTCGAGTATAATTGAAAAAAATGCCGCCATAATTCTTTTATTTTATTTTTACCTGAAAATCACATAAAATGTGCATTATTTATTCATAAAAATACATTTCAAATACTTAAAAGTAGGTGAAATAGAGAATAAAACTACACAAAAATATGAGTTACCACTTGCTTTGACAAACTATACGCAACACCACTTTCCATGAATACCTATAAGCATCCATATATTGCAACATCAAAATATAATATTATAAGCTTCAAATTTACATAACAACACTCATCCAAGTCATTAAAAAAATATATTTACTAACTAAATCAAGAAGTGAATGGTGAAAACAAAGAAGAAGTTGCTCGGAATTTACCTTTCAATTACCAAGAAAAACAAGGCAAGGAGAAGTGGGAGGAGAGAGATAGCTAGGTGATGAGGCTCCGGCGACCACCATAAGGTGCGAGCGGCTGCTTCAGGTCGACTGTGAATGGCACACAGGGTGGCAAGGCATGGAGGGGGGCTATGCGTGGGAGTGGGATGGGGAAGTGCAGACGTCAAGGCTAGTTTGGTCTCTTGATTAATATTGCCCAAATTTTTGTTTACTTATTGCTTTAAGTTTATTTGTTTATTTTTGAAAAGAAAAAATCAGCTTTCCCCCTTCACCAACTTGTAAATGTATCTGCTAATTTTTTTGGGCCAACTTTTATCCCTCAAATGACAGCCTCCATCACAATTCACATTCATTTAAACTAAGTAATTTTAACTCTTGCAATTTATTTACCTTAGTCAATACACTTCATATCACATTCATTTTATTTTTACATAAATTATTTAAAAGAATTATAAATTTCACCCATATTGTCTAATGTGTACCTTTGTAGTCATTTTTATTTGTTTATTCGCATCACTGTTTTATTTACACAGCATAGGTAGATAGATCATACAAGGTACTATTAGTTACTATCTTGGACAAAGAATATAGCTTTTAACCATTTTCATAAATATGCTAATTCATATTTATTTACAGGTATTGAATGATTTTATCAGAAGCATTACTGAGTGCATATTCTTTTTGACTTATCACAAGTACTTATTATAAGCATTCAACAACTTTCAGTACAATTTAGTACATTTCAGCATCATTCAACACAATTCAGTATAATTCAGCACTGTTAAGTACTTATTGAAAATACTTAGTTATATTTTGTTCAAGTATTTGGCAAGTTTTAGCATGATTCGGCATGTTTCAACATGATTCGGCAGGTTTCAATAATAAGCACCAATAAGTACTTCTCATAAGTAGAAATGAACATGCCTTAAATCTTATTTTGAGAACACTTTTGTCATCTCAACCTGCAATCGCATAAATATTTCAAATGCTAAGCTGAAATGGTACGCTCAATTTCGTTGAATTGAACTTGACTACAGTATTAACATGGTTTAAGTTCAAGATGTTACATAAACCATTACAAACAACTTATAACATTCACATTTTCCTTGTTTATCGCAACAATCAAACAACATGATCAAAAAAACATATACCTTCCACCCAAGGCACACCTATCCTACAACTACTGTATGAATACATAGAATGGCGACATCATGACCCTCCCTCATTCAACTAGTGTCAATAACATATTTTCAGTTACGACCCTATTACCTATTCCTACTAAAATTCAGTTTACCAAATAACATAAAGCAGTATGCCTTGATATACACACATTGATATCTAAGTAAACATCACCACCCTACATAGGTGATTTCTTTGCGCTATTATACATCTTGTCCATTATCATACAGCTTTAGCACCTTTGCCAAACCTCTAACCGCATATCAATAACAGTGGAAGACATGGAACTATATCACTCCATTACTCACCAATTTCAATCCATCCCATTACTGAAAAACTTAAAACCCATGAAATTCAGTAAAGATTAGGGTTCTAAAGCTACAATAGCGAATGCGCCAAGTCTTTTGGTGCATTAAGCCCAAATTCTTCTTATGCAATTTACAATTTGACAAAATTAGGGTTCCATGACTTCGCAAACCCTCGCCGCCACTAATAAGTCCCTAAAGTGCACTCTGTTTTGAAGATATTTTGTGCCATTTTTAGGGATAATTATGTGTTTTATGCTATATTATGCTCTTCCTTTTTGGTTTTATGCTTGGGTATGGTTCTGTTCTGTATTTTGTAGATTTTTGGACCATTTTACCCCAAATTTGACCATAAATGAGTGTAGCTTGACTCCTCACAGACACATCCAAGTCACTATGCCCGTGGAAGGAAGAAATAATAGAAGAGTATCAAGACAGAGCTCACCATGAATGGTTTGTGGCGAAGGCCACGGTCCGTGGTGAGACCCTAACTGCAAGCCTGTTCATTTTTCTTTATTGCGTGGCTAAGGTTGGTCGAGTTCTTCTTTAAATAGGGTCATTTCGCAGCAGATTGAAGACACATAGCAAAAAAGAGAACTCTTACTCTCTAGCTTTTCCATTCTTTTTGATTTTTTTCTAAGTTTAAGTTAGATTTCTAGTTAGTTTTGAGTGTAAGTGTTGAAGAAGTGCTTATTGTTTTGGAGCCCCTGCAAAGTTGGGCAATTCTTGGAGGATTTCCAATTGCGTTAAGTTTTCTTATCTCAAACTCTGTTTAGTTATTGTTAATTTAAATATGTGTAAGTAGTTTTCTCAATCTAGAGATTGTTAGGCAAGTATTGATGTTGGAATCTCTTATTTTTTTAGTTTTACTTGTTCTTAATTAGGATTGGTTGAATTTTATCTTGTGTATGAAATTGTTGTGATTAAATTTTGGTCAAATTCACTTGCTAATTCTAAATAGTTAAGTGAATGAATGAAAGGTAAAACTTGCTATTTGATCGACAAGATATGACTTGACCTAGCAATATTTGAGAAAGATTCGTTTGTTAAGAGGACCTTTAGCCATCAAAATACGTAACTGAGACTAAACAAGGACATTTGAAAGAATAATAATTGGTTAGTTTATTCAATTCAATTTATTTCGAAAGAAAATATTGAATTCTAAATGCAATTGCACCCCTTTTAATCTCCCATTATAGATCAAGTGCATGATATATTCCATTGATCCACATCTTTACAAGGTGGAAAAAAATCCCTAGATATTTTAAATTGATTGAATTTTCCAATTAGGTTATAGTGTTGTTCAAATTCTCAACTGAAATTTGCTTGCTTAGTGCTTTTATTGGACAAAACTCAAGAGATTACAATTGGCCTCTGCAGGAACGATATCTTTACTAAACTACAACACTCATGCGCTTACAAGCACAGTTCAGCCACCTTCAGTGCTGCAATGGAAAATGGCTTTGACTCACCTTTTCCTCTACTCCTCCTTGTTTGTTTTATCCCTTTCTATATCTCTTCCCAATTGCTACCACCCTCTTGCTCTTGTCCAAGAAGCTCAACTGTGAATCCTTCTGAGAAAAGGCTCCACTGCCTAAAATAAAACTTTCAAGTCAAAATTATATTTAAGTCATAAGGGCATTGTTGTAATCTTACTCAATATTCTATTTTTTTTCCTTCCTTTCATTTCTTTCCAAATTGTTGCAAAATGAATCAATTGTTTACAGCCTTTTCATGCGCAATCTTGTAAATTTTTTTCAATCGTTTTACAATAAAAAATTTTACGAATTTCGTTGGCTCCTAATCTTTTCGACTCTTTCTCTCTCCCTCTCCCTCTCTCTCTCTGCCTCCTCATCTTTCACCCCACGTCTGCTGCAATAGGCCTAGAGGATGCAATGTGGACCTCCATGTCCATGGTTAGGGATGGCAACAGGTTCGATTCAAATTGTGTATATAGACATCCAAATCCATTCCAATTAATAATCGAGTTTGCAAATTCGATCCAAATCTAACCCTGTCGGCCCGAATGTTAAATCAAATTCTAATAAGCTTTGAATCGGATTAAATTCAGATATAATTTAATTTTTTATTGCATATTTGCAAAATTTTTCATTTCTGACCTTGTTTTTGCTCACTTGTAAATGCGGTGTTAAATGATCTTTAATGTCAAATAACTTTTCGTATCAAACATTTCAATATGTTAAAGTAAAAAAGTGTTGGAAAAAGAGAATGTGAATGCACTGTAGATGGAAAGAAATAGACAATAGTACAACAATTGGAATGAAAAGGGAGAAAGTACAACTTTGATTGACAAAGAGGAGAGATCGAGAAGAAGATGGGGAGGGAAGAAAAAAATTAGTTAATAAAGAAGAATGTATTGCACATAGAGGGCGGACCTTTTGCGGATTTTTTCAGGGTCATGATATTAGGATTTTCTATCTTCAAAAAAATGTGAAATTATTAAAAATAGATATCAAATTGAATGTATCGAATCAGATGGGCCCTTCTCCAAATCTGATCAGATCAAAGTCAAATTCAGATGATTTTTATTGGATTCGAATTGGATTGTTTTTTATCAGATTCGATTCGGATAATTTTGCCTCAAATCGAATCGGATTTGCATTAACTTCGAACAACACTGTCATCCCCATCCACAGCTATGGCGTGTTCGACAACCTCACCGCCGACTCTCTCCCTAGCTGCTCCACTAGTGGGCCATCGACACAATTGACTCCCCTTAACTCTCATGGTGTGCTTACATGTAATCTCTCAAACCCTCTCTTTGGTCGACCTTTTGAAGGTCTTCTAGTCCTTTACACCGAACCTTCTTAGCACCACCATCACCAGCCATTTTGTTCGCGTCACCTCTGTCAGGAAAACATTTCCATGGATGACACTCGGTTGTCCATCTCAGATGTATACGTGCATCGAAATCTAACCATTTATGGGTTCAAGGGGATGATGTTATCAACAGCGTACACAACCTTCTGATCGATTGCTAAGCAGTAACAAGCGAGGCGAAAATTGCAAGAAGGGGAAAACAAGATGAATGCTTTCAGGAAAATGTGGTCATCTATGTTTTCAATCATCACCATTGTGGTATGTCTTATTTCCTGCTTATCTTTAACTCTATGTGAGTCCAAAATTTTGAAGGGATTTTTAATTAGGTTGTTGTCTTTAGTTGCAAAAGAGCAACTTGAAAGGGTTAAAGTAGAATGTACGAAAGAAACTCACAATTTGGTGAAAAATATGGCAAAAATAGATACTAAAGTGGCCGAATTTGGTGTCAAGCTTCATGTTTTCGGTAGGGATATGACTCTGAGGATTGATCAATTTAGTTCAAAATTGATGATTTGAACACAACTACAGCATCACTACGAACTCGCTTGATAAAATAAGTATATGGAAGAGGTGGAGATAGCAGGGCTAAAGGAGGTTGTTGAAAACATGTCAAATTGATTTGAGCAAAATCTAGTTTTGCAAGACTCCATGATGGATCAATTGAGAATGATACCTTCTAAGATTGGTTTTTGGTATGCCTCTTTACTTCTATGGTAGACTATGCTATAATTTAATTACTTTGATATTTGAATCCTCTCATTATCATTGCTCATATTCCTATATCTTGATGAACCTAATATGCCAATTCACCTTATAGGTGGAGTTGGCAGTGTTGCTGCTGAAATGCTAAGAAGATGTAACATATGTCGCCTTTTGCTTTATGATTATGACAAAGTGAGGCTATTTTTTGTCTAGATCAGTTTTGTAGATATTTGGACTAGTTTGTTCTTCAGGTATGCTTTACTTTCCATTGCCAATGTCTACCATGGAGTATGGAGTAATTCTTCTATGACTTCCATGGTAGTATTATAAAAATTGAATGTGTTGATATTTCAATATATATTCTTTTTTTCAATACATATTCTCTTATCAATTTTATTAGTAGTATTATATGGTTTTAACATGCAGGAGAGTGGTGGTTTTAACAGGTTGGTATGAGAAGACCTGATGTTGTTGTTCAAACATTATCATATGTAAATCCCAATGTAAGTATGTTATATAAATATATAGACCTCCATTAAGTAAGTTGTTTTCTATTATGTTATTCTTAAGGACTCCCAATAGAGTTGAGTGTTTGAATTTTTTTTTTAATTTTGTGAAAGCGCCTGACTTCCTATAAAGGTTATAAGCACTAGGAATGGATCAAGGATATAGATATAAACTTTAAAAATTAATTAATTATGCCAATAGCCGTAAGGATACTGTACAAGATGTACAACATGTGATACACAAGATGTACATTTCCCTTTGTCCGTTAAGATTTGTCAAATTTCCTTTCATTTATATTCTAAAAATATTTGTAAAATATTTCTATGTGAAGTTGAAAATGGCATCCCACAGTCGAAAACATAAAGAGAGAGCATAATAATAAATGAGTTTCCTCAAACGTTCTGCTATGCTAGAGTTGGTTTTGTGGACGAAGTATTTTATTTTTCTTCCTCTTCTCATATGGATTCTCCTATCAAACTTGAAAGAAGTTTGAGCTATGACCCCTGTAAGACTTTGTAAGTAGGGGTGGCAATGGATCGAATTCAGGTCGGGTGAACCATCATCCACACCCATCACCTGTTTTAATCCCGTTCATCCAATCCACCCATCATCCGTAAAAATCTAATCCAATCCATCCATCCACCATCCACGGGTGTAAACGGGTGGTTGTAAATGGGTGATAAAAATTTATATGTAATATGTTAGCAAATTTATATGAAAAAGTAAATTTTGCCTTTTGTAAAGGTTAAAAAAGATATTTTAGGTATACAGAACGAATAAATATCATATTCATCACATTAGTTTTGATTAAAATCATAGAATTAACAACATAATTGTCTAAAAATGGAGTAAAATTTAAAGATCAAAAATAAAAAGTAAACTAATTACAAATAAGGGATAAACAAGTGAATGATTAAGAGGGTGATGGATCGGGTGATGGGTCGGATGGGGTATCACTCGGATCCAATCCAATCCATCAAACCATCATCCATAATCCATCCATCATCCATATATTTTGGGTTTTCACCCGCTTTTTCGAGTCGGGTGGAATGAATATCCATCGGATGCGGGTGAAATTGTCACCCCTATTTGTAAGGAGTGTTACTTTGAAGAATTACCAAATCAACATAATTAGTGTGATAGCTCCAGTTGATATATTTAAAATTATCCAAAAGGACAGGATTAATTTTTAAATTCTAATTACAATATCTAATTATCTATATTGCTTGATTCAAGTACACTGTTCAAGTGTCTATGGATCTGCAACTAGATTGACCTTTTTTATTGAAAATTTTTCGTGTCTGGTAAAGGAAGTAGTAAGTATTTGTATTGATGTCAAAATATCAGGTGGCAGGGGTACTTTAGATGAAATGAGGTGTTTGAGTGGTAGAGGTAATTATGAATATGCTTGTCAATGGTTTGATTCAACTTTTGTTCCTTGGTCTAACACTTGCTATTGCTCTGTCCATACTTAGTACTCACTTGGTCAGAAGTTAGTTGCATTATTGTGTGCTACATTATGCCTGCTCTTCCTACAACTATAAATTGATAACAAGTATGTGGTGAAAATAATGGAAGGTGCTATGTATTTAATATCAAATAGGAGTGCACTGTCCATTTTGGCTTTAGTCATACTATAAGCTAATTTTCATTTTCTACTTTGCTTTTTCTTCTCTAAAACTATTCCTTCTATGTTCAAAGCTATACATTAAACACAACAATAGTGGATGGTTTTGACACATTCATGTCTAGTTTAAAAATAAATCATTTCGCTCGAAGAAGATACTGACATAAATTTTGTTTTGAGTTGTGTGGATAATTATGAAGCAAGGATGGTAGTAAATCAGGTAATTTCAGCCACTCACTTCAATATTAGTTTTTTTTTTTCCATATCCTACATTTTAATTCTGAATTCCACATCAAAATGGTCCAACTTTTATGTACCACTATTTCGATTATGCAGGCATGCAACAGGTTGAATCAAGCATGGGTGGAGTCTGATACGTATATGATTTTTATATGTTGAATTCTTTTGTGTGGTAAATGCAGACTAAACTAGCTTTTTTGTTCTCTTATTGTTTAAAAACAAAGAGACTAACTGTTTTAGATTATCAATTCAAGCATCATGTTTTACTGAATAAGTGTGATGTCATAGAAAGTTGCAATGCAGTATATAGACTTGCGAATTAGTTGACTCATTTATGTCAATTACTAAAATGCTTTCAATGCTTATTTTGGAAGGGGAACCATTGGAGTTCCTCATAGGCTTAATATCATGTACACATAGTAAATACTTATTTTATGACAGAGTGATTTGATCTGAAGCACTTCACCTTTAGTATTAGCCCCTCAAAAGACTGCAGAAGGACCAAAAAAGTGGGAAAAAATTATCTCTTGTGGGGGTTGGGGTGGAGGCGTGGGGCTGCTGATCTTGTCCCACGCTTTTGGGAATAACTGTTGACGATTATGCCAAATCAAGGTCATGATGCAATGTCATGACCATAGTACCACTACACATGGTCTTTTAGTTCACTGTTACACAATAGTCCATTGCACATCATTCATTTCATAATCACATTTGAATTGTTTTACTCCATCAGTCATGATGGCCCTTCATCAAAACCCTTTTAATTGATAAATGCAAATAACTTTGGCAATTGCATTCGCTTTCTGAAATATTTGTGGACCTCTTATTATCTAATCAAGGTAGAAAAAGTACATCTCATAAAACTTTTAGATTATAGGCAAAACCTCGAAATCGTAATTTTGAACTCCCATGTTGTCCTTGAAAGTTGCTTATCTCTAGCCATGTAGCTTGATCTTCAGTGTTATGTCCGTGAGAGGCGAATGAGTGACTTCATGGCCATTTTACCACATTTACAACCATGATGCAAATGCGTTTCCTCAATTTTGATGTGATCTACTTGTCCTATGGATTGCATGTTCAAAGAAATAATAAATTAACTAGTTGTCTCCTATTTCAATGTCGAAGTGCTTTTAGGTCATCAGGTAATATGGACATTAGAATGAATACCATATAATTTTAGGCCAATTTGAGGAAGTTTGCATCAAGGATTTTATGTGTAGGTGTCTCTAAGGATGTTGTCTCTGGTGATATACAATTTCTAATTCCAAGAGAAACGTCTTCTTTTGCATGTGTTCCTTTTTTGATAAGTTCAATGGTTCATTTACTACCACAATCTTGCTTTGGTATATTGAAAATTAAATGTTGATGTCTCTGAATTAGTTATCAGTATAAAATGATTACTAGCTATGAATTACCACTTTTGGTCCATTTTAGGTTGTTGCACCAAGAGTAAACAAGCGTACACTAAAACGTGAAGGTGTATGTGTTGCATCTCTTTCAACTATTATGGTAGGTATTCCACTTCTCTCAGTAACTAGTATGTTTGTTGGAGTATGAAAGTGGGTGTTGTCCCACATTGATAAAAAATAACAGAAATATGAAAGTAATTGTTGTCCCATATTAATAAAATTAAAAGGTTTGAGCATGTATATAAGTTTGTGAGTTACTCCATCTATTGTCAATTAGCTTTGGGTTGTATACTCATTTGAGCTTATATGCATGACTCTTTCTTAAAGGGCCAATTAATATAAAAAAATTTAACATAGTATCAGAATGGGTTGGTCGATCTTAATTTCTACCATCCCCATTTGATTAAAATTGTGTGAACGTGCTAGGCTTTGTTAGTAGCCCACACGTGGAGGGGCATGTTGGGGTATAAAAGTGGGTGGTGTCTCACATTGATAAAAATGAAAGAAACATGAAAGTGAGTATTATCTTACATTGATAAAATTAAAGGATTTGAGTATGTATATAAGCTCATGAGTTACTCCACTCATTGCCAATTGGCTTTGGGTTGGAACCTCATTTGACATTATATGCATGACTCTTTGTTGAATGCCTAATTGGTATAAAAAATTTAACAATGTTGGACACTTTTCAAAAGAAAATATATTTTTATTTTCTTTTTCTATTTATCTGTTGGAGTTAAGCTTAGTGGCCATGTTATCAGAGTGGACACTTCATAGTGATAATTTCTGACTCTGAAGTGTCCTATTTGGCACAAATGAGTTTTAGTGAATACAAATGTATGCTGCATTCTCATATGAGATCTCCAAGGATGATTGGCCCTTATTTTATCGTCTAGCACCTGTTTCAATTTTCCTTGTAGGAGGTTGTTCTTGGACTCATTAAAAATTCATTAAATATTCCCTGATGTTTGGTCAAGTTTTGCGAGACTTTGTACGTGTTGCAAAACCTCCCGGACCTTAACGATCTATCCTCATCCCCCTTTCGCTACTTTCTTGTTCTCCAATATTCAAAGTTCTTCAACAAAAGTCCTATTTGAATATGTCCTAATTTCTAGATCTAAAAGAACATTTTTTATCTTTCATGTTCTATGCATCCTTTACCGATTTTACCATTATAACAAAGTCTCAGATCATGTATTTTATGACTTCCAGTACCACAATATATCTTTTGTAATTAAAATTGAACATTTGCTTTATTATAGGGCTACATTGCATGCTTTGAAGGACTACTTTCCAAAAGTGGAAAAGAAACCAAATACTCAATGCCTAAATGTAGACTGCCTGGAAAGATAGGTATAAAGATACATGTGAGGATCACTCTAAACTAATAAGTTCATATACATAAGCTTTTCTCAGCTTGTAGGGCTAATTTTGTCTATCTTACATAAAGAATACACTTTAGCAAAGCTTGCTAGAGGTTGTAGCAAGAAGCATGACTGACAACATAAGCCCCTCTTCTTGCCTGCCATGAATAGAAAGCATGATTGACAACATAAGCCCCTCTTCATAGTTACCATGAATAGAATATCATGTATTTGTTTTACTACATAATAGTAAATATTATGTAGTTCACTTCTACTATAATACTATATGTAGATTTGCAAATTGTTTCTTTTGTCATAAAATCTCTTGGATAAGGATCGTTCTTTTTGGTTCTTGCTCAGAGATATTTATTGGATTTAGTGACAAAAGTTATCATCATAGAGGGGGCAGGCAATGCAATGATCGCTTGGATTCGTGACCAATAATTAAAGTTTCTAGTCTACCAACACAGCTAGCCTTTTTAGACCATAAAGAAGTTCCATCACTCGCCATAACCATGATACTGTAGTTTGCTTTTGCCGCGAAGTGAATTTCCAAGTTTTCAGAATTAAGCATGGTTATAAACTTGAAATTGTGACACCACAAGACAAATCCATGCGTGCATTTATTGTTTTTACTTTTCTTTGTTGCAGTTCAACTGTTACACTGAATACCTCTAAAGGATAATAAATGACTAATTGGTGTGGAATAGGTTGTCAGAATTAGTTCGTGTAGTCTGAATACTGCTATAAAGCGCCTACTAGAGTCTCCCTGAATATCACTGCTTAAACCCGCATCCCACTAGATAGCAAGGACGCCGTGAAAGAGGAGGAGAGGAGATTTAGGGGTCTATGTATTTTCTACGTGTTTAGTCAACCCCCTAAACCTCCTTATAGATGTTGGAATTAACTAGGGTTGCTACCATTTAGTGGCTTAACTAGCCATCCTCCTCAAACACAATAAGGTTGGCCAACAACTCCCACTCGGCCACACAGGCCACAAATCACATGCTCTTCACGAATCACAACTCTTCACGCTTTATAGCAAGAATAGGACGTCTGACCAGAAAGTAATCAATAGTATTGTACTAAGTCACCATCTAACTAATATAATACTTTCACCAAATACAATACCCAAATCATCCTAAACATCATGAGTAGTATTTATTATCCTTTTATGACATATGATATATCATTTGATTATATACTTAATATAATCGCTCGGGCTGATATGGTGAAGATTGATAGGTTTTTCCTTAAACACTCATGATATTAGTTCTCAGCTTAACTACTTTCCTAATGTGTTCTCATTAAACTGTGTACATCATGGCCCTTAAGAGACGCATTAAGGTAGCATCATCAAGCTTCGACTTCATGTCATAGCTTTAAGTCGAAGGTCATCATTCCTAGGGTCACATAGCGAAAAAGAGAAGGAAGTCAATTGTCACTCTAAGTATAGGTTGTCTTCTAAGCACATAGAGTATGAAATGTGTGTCATGGCATAGCTTCCACTAAATGTTAGTCTTGACACTCAAGATTCAGATTTTAAGGCTTTAATATGAACCTATATTACATGTTCGACTCCCTCAAGTCTCATCTTATACTTACTAAGGTGCATTTTATTCATACACTTCCAGTATAAGCAATCAATATTGTCCACTTAGGGCCTGTTCTATTTCGCGTTTTAGATAGATAGATAGATACAAGGAGATGTAAGGAGTTGTAAGGAGATGTAAGAAGATGTAAGAAGATGTAAGAAGCTGTAAGGAGATGTAAGAAGCTGTAAGAAGCTGTAAGAAGATGTAAGAAGCTGTAAGAAGCTGTAAGGATAAATATAAGGAGTTGTTGAATTGTAAAAGAGTTGTATAGTATAATTTATTTTAGTTGAAAAATAATAATATTAAAATAATATACTTAAGAAGCTG
>JACYFF010010365.1:17822463-17858925 GCA_017589665.1 Selenicereus undatus
AAAAATGAAAAATAAAATAAAAGAAAAGAAAAAAATAAAAAATTACAAAAAAAAATACAAAATAAATAAAATGAAGATGTAAGGAGATGTAAGAAGATGTAAGGAGATGTAAGAAGATGTAAGAAGATGTAAGAAGATGTAAGGAGATGTAAGAAGATGTAAGAAGATGTAAGGAGATGTAAGAAGCTGTAAGGAGATGTAAGCTCTTAGCTAAATCCTAAAAAACGCGAAATAGAACAGGGCCTTAGTGCCAATATGATTTAACCTCATCCTACCCGCTGCTCAAGCGTTGAGGCAATTTCCTGTGTGAGTCGGCCAATCACAAGCCTGTGACATTTCATTATGCCTAACTAATAACAACAAATCACAAAGCATTTAGAAAAAGAAACATCAATTTTTATTACATAAATGCTCATTACAAGAGAAACGTGCCTATCACATAAGAAGAATCATCCAAAAACTAAACCCTACGAAGTCCTAGACTCAATGCATGAGCTTTGAAAGCATCTATAGAGTCGGCTTAGTTAACAAATCAGCATCATCTTATTAGTGGATATATAATTGATAGCAACTTCTTTTATCTTTATGTCATTTTACACGAGGTGATAATGCCTCTTGATAGGAAAGAACCAAGTCGGCTACCCATGAAGGTAGCATATGATTCTCTTGATGGCTTGCCAATGAGCAAGTCCTAGGTTAGGTTACTTTGGTAACGACTTCTCAAACCAACCGCAAAGCAAATGTCAAGTCATGTATATAATGTGGCATACATTAAGCTTCCTATGGCACTACGTAAGGGACATTGTTCATTGCCTCCTTTTCATCATCTATTTTAGGGCATTGGTTAAAACTCAAGGTTAGACCCTTCTTAATTGATGTCTATGGATTTGGAATAATGTATCCGAAATCGTTCTAGTATCTTTTTGATATATGGCTCCTAGCACATATCGAAGAGATTCTTAGAACAGTTTCTGATTATTTCCACACTTGGGACATACCTAACTTCACCCATGCCCTAAATCTTAGAGATAGAGGATAGTCACTTCTTAGTAGCTTCAACCATCTCCAAGTTGTTCACAGCTAGCAGTATGTCATCAACTTACTTGGTAAGAAACAGAATCCCCCCGGTTGTTCTTTTGGCATACAAATAATGGTCTTCTGAAACCATAGATAAGCCAAACAAAGTTATTGCTTCATAGAATCTAAAGTACCAAGATTTAGAAGATTGCTTAAGACCATATATGGACCTTTTGAGACGACACACCTTGTTCTCCTGTCCCTTTAATTAAAAACCAATGGATTGGTCCATATGAATCCTCAAGTTTACCACTGAGGAAAGTAGTCTTTGCATCCATTTGAAACAATTATAGGCCCAAATGGGCAACTAGGGGTAGAAGTAAGCGAATAAAGGCAAATCTCACCACCCGAGAAAATGTCTCTTCATAGTCCATACTCTAAATTTAAATAAAGCCTTTCGCCACTAGATGGGCCTTGAACTACAATCAAATCAGCATTTTATCTTGAAAACCCACTTGTTTTCGATAGACTTATGCCAAAGTGGAAGATCAACGAGTTCGCAAATCTTATTTCATGTCACTAAGTCTATCTCATCCCTCATGGAATCCATCCACTCTTTTTGATTTTGAGAATTAATCGCCTCTTGATAAGAGGTAGACTCCTCAACTTCCAAAGGAATGCATAGGAATATTTCCTTTTCGATTTGGAAATATCGTCCAAGAATTCTTCCATGCGCACTTCTTTGGATCTTAGACCTTTATTATTTGTCTGCCTAGGTGAGGAATCCATCCCCCCTTCCTCTAAGGGTGTGGAACCCTGAGTATGTGGAGAATCACTCCCACTATCCCTTGGAGGTGTGGGATTCTGAATATGTGGACTAACTGCATGTTCAAGAATAGGATATTGAGGATAAACTTCATTCTTAGGTTAACTCTTCTCGGAAACTGGAGATTATGGATGAACCTCATTCTCTTGAGCAAACAAGCCTCTCATTCCTTTCAGATAGGGGACGTGTACCATCTTCGGTGACTTAATTAGAATTCAAATCTTTCCCCTCACTGAAAGATGGTTGAATATCTTGTTGTAACTCATACAACTTGACATCCTTGTTTATTTCACCAATAGCAGGAAACTCATCCTTAAGAAAGTTGACATTGCGAGAATCCATTTTTGTCATGCCATCATTAGGGTGTTCCCCATACATCACATATCCTGTGGAATGTACGGGATATCTTATAAATACCACCTTGGTAGCTTTTGGACTAAGTTTTGTATATTTGTGGGTTAGGTTATGCACATAGCCAGTCGAACCCTATACGCGTAAGTGGTCCATGAATGGTTTTTACCAAACCATTATTCATATGGTGTGGTAAATTTACTCTTGCACAATTAAGGATATAGGTTGTCATAAGCAGCACATCCCCCTAAAAGCTCATTGGGATGTTAGCACGTGTCGTCATTGACCTAACCATGTCAAGCATTGTGAAGTTCTTGTGCTCTACAACATATTCTATTCTAGGGTGTGTGGAATCATTAGCTATCTTCATATATCTTTCTCTTCATAAAACTCTTTGAATATATTAGAGAGATATTCCCGACTTTGATTGCTACGAAGAGTCTTAACTTTTTTTTTCAATTGAGTCTCTACTTCTGCTACGAAGCGTTTGAACACATGAAGCACCTTATAGTGGTCACATAATAGGTACACATACCCAAATAGTGAATAATCATCTATAAGAGCAATGAAATAAATAGCTCCATGACGTGTTTTCACATTCATGGGTCTCCAGATGTCTGAGTGGATTAACCCTAAGGGACTTAATGTTCTCGAAGACTTATGAAAAGGCTTTATGGTTGCTTTGTCAGCTAGACATGGCTTACACCTAGGCAACTTAACCTAGCAAGTGGGTCTAAAGGGCCTTCTTTAGCCAACCTACTCATTCTCTCTTGACCTACATAGCCAAGCTTAGAATGCCACTTAACAGATTTAGAATCAGAGTCAAAATATGAGACAAAAGTAGAAGATATATTTTTATAAGAATAATCCAAATCCAAAACAATGAAATCTCCTTTCAGTGTTGCATGGCCAAACAAATTGTTGTTATAGAAAAAGTCTAAACCATTAGGATAAAATCCAAAAGTAAAACCTAATCTTATCAAAGAAACATAAGATATTAAGGAGCATAGCACCCCAGGTGCATAGAGAGCGTCGTGAAGAAGCAACTTGTTTCCCTGAGAAGTTTGAGCTGGTATGTTCCTACTTAAAGGACATCTTCCTTACTGTCATTCACCAATACGACAATCCGCGAACCCACTGGGTAGCAATGGAACTCTATAAATCCAACTTTATCCTAAACTATATGTTTGGTTGCCCTCGTGTCTACAATCCTTTGAGGAAGAGAATTAGTAACAATTGCTTGGGAATAAACATATAATTTAGAAGTTTTAGTGGAAAAAAGTATCTTGGCCAGCTTAGGATAATCCCGAGCAAAATGCATCTTCATTCGATAGTTGTAGCACTTCATACATGTTATATTCTTCTCTCCAATGCCCCTAGCCTTATGCTTCTTTGCAAAAAGACCTTTGGAGCGACAGTTTTGAGGAAGGCGAGGACATTTCTTAGGCTTCTTGCCATGATAAGGCCTGCTACCCTTAGGCCCATTCCTTTTGGCAATAAATGCCATATTGGTTGGGGTGTTTGCTTTCATGCGCTCTTCCTCTATTTTAGGGTGCTTTGAAATTGCCTCAAATATCTAAATGCTCTCATTATACACGATAATGATTTTAAAGCTCCTCCAATGTTCATTTTCATCAAGGAGGGCCGTAATCACATTCAACACTTGTTCCTCTTCAGAGACATCTCGCCCAGCAGCCTTAAGATCACGAACCATGCTACTCATGGTTTGAAGATGTTCAGAGCTACTATAACTAGAGTCAATAGTGTATTGCGTCCACTTTAATTGTAAGGTACGCAACCTTGTAGTGAATGTTTGGTCAAATATGATCTTAAGCTAGGCCCACATGTCCTTAGTAGTGGGATAACGTTCAAATTCTCCCAAGAGATCATCATGCGTGCAAGACAACAGAGTGTAGCATGCATAACGATCCCTTTTAGATCAGGATTGGTATGCCTTTAGGTTTTCCTTATACTGCTCACTATCAGTAATATCTTTGTCTTGTTCATCTTTGTTTGCTAAGGAAACATAGAAGTTGTCAGGGGATCTAGCATGTCACCCTCATTTAGGGTGAACTGAACTTTCAAACGTCAAAGGTCGTAATTTATGCCATTTAGTTTTTGTTAGAAGGCATACTACCTATCGAATTCTTAGCTTCTACATCTAAAAGTTTATATAAAGCGTGAGGCATATTGTTTAATAATTATATTATCAAGAAATCCCCATCATTCATGTCATACGTTCGAAAATTTCGCTAAGCTCGTAATCATCACATATGCATATGAAATATAAGTTTCTATACTTTAATTATCGTATAATTTCATAGTTGTTTTGTTAAACTAATCAACATTTTAATTACTGGCTACCACAAATATATTCACCTATGATTATGTAAAACACATTTGCACGAGCTTATATTTTAACAAACTAATTCATATATTATGTTCTATTAAAAAAATTCATATTTTATTAATATATAACACTAAGTTATATATTTAACTCCAAAGGTTCATATTATTTAGAAACCTATTTATATAATAACATGAATCATAAAACAAATTTATAAAACAATATTCATATAACAAATCTGGGTACTAAAAATGTTGAGGCCCTGACTTAAACAACACCAAAACAAAAAACTGTTTGGCCCAAAGACTCAACCCACACAAACAAGAGGCCATGCCTACCGCCCCTTATGAGCACGCATTCACTCACTCTAACCCTAAAACCCTTTATATCCTCTTTTTCCTCTCTCTCTATCTCCTTCTCTAACCAAAAAATGGAGCTCCACGGTTCCTTCCTCTCGGCTAGTAGTGCCACTGCCAACCCATCGCCCCTTTGTGTTAGTTTCCTCCTTCTTTTGGGTAGCCACTACCACTGAGAAGCTTGAGCACCACCCAAAACTACCCAAATGATGTTCAAATTACCGCCCTCAGTGCCGCTAAGAGGCCATGCTAATTCAGTAAAATTTAGGCACCATTGTTCATATTAATCAAAGCCGACTGTGAAGATCCAAGCCACACGACCAACGCGCCACTGAGCGGTCGGCGAGTGAGTTTCATATGTTTCCAGAATGACATTTTTCTCTATTACTTAGCTGGAAATGCATAGATCGACGCTTGGGAAGGTCATTATAGGAAGAAGGGTCTAGAGACGCCTTCGTCATAGGCACATGACGCTCATGCAACACCCCTCCGGCGACTACTGATAAGTACACCTTGGATTTGTCTCTATCTTCTTTTATTTAATTGTGATGGCAGTGGAAGCCACAATAGGCTATGCCGGATCTACCACCACTGTAGCCTTTAAGGCGTGGGTGGTGGGTGGGGACACCCTGGGTGGTCATGGGTAGATGTTGTCATGCCCACAAAGGCTAGCGGCAATATTAAGAGGCGCTGTTATGTAGGCCATCAAGGCCTCGCCACCGTGATAATTGTTTGATCTCGATGGGTGAGCGTGTAGAAGTAAATTAGGGTAAAGGTTTCGAGGTTAGTCAAGAGTTAGTGGGGTCTTGGCATATTTGGCCGTTCAAGCTGTTGATCGAGGTAGAGTAGGTTAGGGTTCTGGAAAAGGCAGAGGAAAAAAAAAAAAAACCTTTCATGCTATTATCATCCACAGCACATAAGGATTCATAATCATACATTGCATAATTAAACTAAAGGAATTATGCCACCGAATTCATATAGCACATATTCAAACTTCTTATGAATGATTGCATAATTGCATAATTACGTACAAACAACCTGTCTTAATATTATAATTGCAAGAACTAACCGTGAAACCTAGGTTCAAACAGTTGCATAAACAAAAAAAAAACTATGAATTGGATTTAGCATAATCACACTCACTAATTAAAAAAATTATGGCTTCAGAACTCATAAAGTCACATAAGCATGTTTAGTATCATAATTTCAAAAGTTAACATGAATTAACCATATAAGTAGAAGATTAATAAGCCAAGACTACTCCGGGCAAGTTTGGCTTTGATACCACTAAAGGACAACAAAGGACTAACCTTGATGAGGAATAGGTTGTCGAAATTAGCCCAGGTAGTCTAAATATGGCTAAAAGACGGCTACTAGAGTCACCCTGAATATCACGCCCTGAACCCGAATCCCATTAGATGGTAGGGAGGCTATGAGAGAGGAGGAGACGAGATTTCAGGGTCTGTGTATTTTGTGTGTTTAGTTGACCTCCTAAATCTTTTTATATAGGTTGGGATCGACTAGGGTTTCTACCACTTAGTGGCTTAAGTGGCCGTCATCCCTAAAACCATTAGGGTCAGATAATAGCCTCCTTCTTCCATTTTACTGACCATTCGGGATTTTCTGCTTCTCTAGTGTTGTCATTGATAGTTTGCCAGAGGGATTGATTTGTAGGACAGGTAATTATTTGTACCCTTGGACTGACTAACTGGTAACATGAGGGTAGGATTTGTTGCCCTCTTGGTTTGTTCTAATGAAGTAATATCCTAACATTTTGAATACATATTTGAAACAATATACACTTAGTGGACTATGAATATGATAGGTCAAATCACATTCTATTTCAGATTTTAGTTCTACATCCTCATATTATTATTTTATTTGCAGTACCTATGTTAGGCATTTGACATTGATACCTTATCTGGGTATGACAGCCATCATATTAGATTGAAAGAGACAAAGCATTAAGATATGCCCAAGTTTATGTCAGATACTACTCAACAATAAACATGGGTAATGGTACAACTTGAATACCCATACACTGGAAGAGTGTTGTTTAGAGATAGGGTGTTGGGTCCAGAACTGACAAAAACTAACCCAACCTGAAAACCCGACTCAAACCCTCCCAAAAATTTAGGGTTTTGAACACAATTTTTCCATCCCAAACCCGAAAAACCCGCAAATTAACAGGTCAAACCCAACCCGAACCCAAACCTGCCCATTCAACCGGAATATTAAATCCTTATTTTTTATTTTTCTTTAATTTATCCCTCTTAACAATAATGTTATTCATTATATCAAATAGTTTAGAGAGACATTATATAACTATCGTATCCTTTGCAAATTAAACAACAGTATCTCTTCTTTCCCAAATTCTTTCTCATAAAATAACATCATACGCAACGTGTAAATTGGATAACTTTAAAAATGGGCATGAAATGGCATGAAATAATTATTTGATCTTAAGAAAATCAATTTAGAATAAGATAAATATTTAAAAAGTGCAAATCATACAAAAATATTTTTTATTATGCGAATATGTCTCATTATGTTTTAAATAGTGTTACCATGTAGTAATCTAAAATTTTGATATTACAATTAAAATATAATTGTGATATCTTGTGTTTCTTCAGTATCCTTTCATTTGATTTCCATTTGGTTAGTCCCAAACTATGATGTTAATGTGAGGCAATTATTCGACTTGTGTTTGCGTTATAAGCGGCAGACTAATAAAGTTTGTCAAATTAGATAATGGTAACTTAATGAAAATATCGAATTATTAAAAGCTTTATTACCATGTCGAACCGCTCCGATCCACTAACATGCTTTAGGTGGAATGACCCATAAATGACCCGACTAATTGTTAACCCTACTTTAATATACGGGTTGACCCACCAAACCCAAAACGGACTCAATTCTTTGCCTAACCATCCAAGGCGGTCATATTTCATACTGAAAATTTTGAAAATTTTAAATATTCTTTTAGGAAATCACAATTATAATGTTTTTTTCATCAAATACTGACAATTTTAACTAACAAATATGCAAAGTTTTACTTTTGACAAAAGAGAAATAACTTACAAAAAATGCGCTCTAGACCTATTGCATCGACACGAAACTCGTAAACCTGAAATAGACCCGCTCGTATTTTACCCGAACTCGAAATATACTCGACCTGTATTTTAGCCGACCTTGAATACACCTGGCTTGTATTTAGTCTGCCCGAATTGATAGGTCTAGTGGGGTGCTTACATGCCATATTGAATATAGCAGTTCAAAGTCTACTCACCAACTTATTTCAATCCCTGAATTCATTCAAGTGTGTGAAACTGAAACTTCAGCAATTACTCAATACCATTCCTGAGGAAAGCAAGGGCGTGTCACATGTATATGAGTAAGGGAAATTTATATTATATTCTTGGAAAAGTACACTACACTTCTACTCTCAGGTCATCCCTGTGCAAGAATTAACAATTCTTTGTTGATACGTGATACGTTAATAGTTGAGTGACCTACTGGTATGTTGTGTTTAGGGATATTAATGAACTAGATTCGGATCAGATGTTGGAACATTTGAATCCAAAGCCAATTAAATTCGGATATGAATCCTATCCAATAGATTGAAAGGTAACTTTCGAATCCGACCTAAGTCAAATCGGATTGGAATTAGATTTGATCCGATCTGAAATGATTCCTTTTGTCCCTAAATAATTTTGTACTGTTTTTTCATTCAAGCTTATCCATCCACATGTTGATCCAATGTCTATCTTATTAACCAAATCTTTGAACAATAGAGTTAAACAAGGAATAAAAGAAGGTATACATTTTATATTCAACGGGCTGTTATTGGCTGTCAGCAAGGAGGCGGTTGCTCTCGATGGACAGCTAGGAAAAGGGGCTAGTAATAGGGTCAACAGTGGTAATGCATAGTTGGTAACAAAGCAAATGGAGAGGGAAAAAGGATCGAATGAGATAGAAGACTGACTGCTGAGTGCACGAGCTTGAGTGAGATGAGAGCCACTAAGGTGAGAATTAAGGGTGGTGAGTCCACTAGAGAGGAGTGTCTAATTTGGGAGTGGGTCCCTTAAGGTTTCCATTTTACCAATTAAAAATTAAAAATTAAAAATAACTTGCTGACAAAAAAATTACAAATAAAAATCAAATTTGGGAGGCGGCTAAGGGGGGCAGGTACATTTTTTAGTTCAACAAATTTTAATTTTTAAATTTTAAATTTTAAATATTTAAAAACTTAGTTGGATCGAATTGAATAATCTGGATCTGATTAGGATTCGGATTATTTTTATCATACTCAAACTCGAAATTTTTTTCTTGGATTTAAATCGGATAATTTTGCCTCAATCTGATCGAATTTGTCTTGAACTCGGACATAACTGTCATCCCTAGTAGTGTTTATGTGGAAGAGGTCTCAATTGCGAGATCGAAGTGTCCAACTACAAAGTTAGGTGCTTTTGATCTTTTTAATATTTCGTTTCTTTTTTGTTTTTAAAACATTTTCTTTTTTCCTTTTTACATTATATAAATTAAAAATTGCAGGGATTTTTAACCTTTTCATATTTCTTTTGACATCCAAATTGCAAGAATTTTACATGTGGAAATTGTGTTTTCAAATCAATCTTTCAAGAGTATTTATCAATTAAAAGTTTGTTTACTTATCAAATCATTCAATATTAAAAAATAATAAAAGAAGAAGAACGACCATACATTCCTATCTTCTTACTCCTCTCGTTTTGCTTTTAGAGTTTGAATATGGGCCCGACATGTATCCCGTGTCTTGTCCATTAAATGTTGTGTGTCATACAGAAATCCCCTAGGGAAAAATGGAGTCATAAACAATAACAACATTTCCCTACAAACTAACATGATGAACGCCAACTGTTTACAAATAGCTCGGCTCCATGCACATCATCCATCTCTTGCTCGTGTGTCACACTTGAGTAAGATATAGGGATCACAGTGGATCTTGGACCTGATCCAGATCGATCAAACTCGACATAAATTAAAGGGTTTGGGTCTAATTAAATGAAACCCAATGAGTTTTAAGCATGCGGGCACTGGGTTGGGTCTAAGTCTGGGTCTAGGTCTGGGTTTGAAAATTTGAGACCCAAACTCGACCCAAGACCCATTTAAGACCCATTTGTAATTTTTTTTAAAAATGTGGCAATCAATTGACTAAACTTGCTAAAGTCTAAAGACTCTAAACTAGTAAAACCCTAAGTTGTCTTGCTAGTTGCTACACCACTACCACGTCCCACCCTCAGTTGTTTCTCCCTCTACTATCACCATTCACTATGATATGCTACTCGTTTCTCTCTTTACTTTCCTCAACGCTTAGCCTCACTCCTCCATCACTCATTCGCTCATAGTCCCTCACAAGCTCGATCCAGCGGTCACTCGCACCACTCTCGTTTCTCTCTGCACGCTGCAATCAGTCACTCACACACTCGCATTGCATGTCTCATACTTAGATGCACACTCCTTGTCATTGGACAGCTTTAACAGTAGCCTAGACCCCTAATTTTTGGTGTGTAAGACATAAGTAAGAACACTTAGTAATGGTATGTTTTGCAATAATATTTTTATGTTAAATATCATGTCTTTTAAATTCAATTCTTGGTCTTTAGAAAGTGATAATTCATTTTGGGATGTGAAAAAAATAAATTTTAATGTAAAAATAGTCAATATCCGTTAAGGACCTGCAGACCCACCAGACCCATAGGGTCTGAGTCTACATCTCATCATTCCAGACCAAACAAATCTCGGGCAGGCCTGTGCCTAGGTCCCAAAAAACAATGGGTCCAGGTACAGTGGGTCCGACCTAGACCCAACGCATCGCCATCTCTAGTAAAATGGATCTAACAATCTATCCTATGCCGAAAAATTATAAGTGAGACAATCTCATATAAGCCTTATTGAAATTTAGTGATATTTTTAATAGTTTTAAACTACCTAAAAAGAGGAACAATTTGATCAAAAAAAGGATTTTTTGCAAACAAAAATTCTAAGTTATTTAAAACCTTAAATAAATGAAGTACTCTAACTATATTCCAAAAACAAAAGAACGAAAAGCACCAACATTAAAGACGAATTTCACGTTCAGTCCTATAACGCCCCAAAATGAACATGCTTCACTATTGCGATCTCTTGACTAATTCTCTTGATTAGGGGTGATAATCCTAAGATCGTGGTGTTATCGTCATCCTGAAAAGGACAAAGCTTAAAGCAATTACATTAGAGATATTATAGTTGAGCATAAATTGGGCCCATAAACATTCTACACCATCCAAAATCATACATGTCTACATGATAGCAAACTTAGCTTTATACATCATAGAAGGCAATTCACTTTTGTTGTTACAGCCATAAGATAACTCAAAATACATCTCCGAAAATATAAGTGCGGTACACCATTGGTAATCTGACAAGGGTCCGTTGCTCACTTATTATCATCAGCAGGTTTGCTAGCCTAGGGGTGATTCACTGAGCACTTCCCTAAAACAAAACATAGTAAACATTTCAAAAGGATAGCAGAAGCTCAGCACATACATTGCAATTCATTTTAATTTAAAACAGGGAATTAGATGAATGTAAAACTGTATTGCTAGTTATTATCTACTAGTAAACCCCTGAGAACTAATGCAATAGGTAGATAGGTGTACACTTGCCCGACCGATCAAGGGACCTGACTTGAGGCCTCGCGGATAACCAAAGGGCAATGCATTATAACTGATAACTGATAATTGGTGAGGTTACGAATTATGTGACAAATCATTGATTAAACTGATTTATTGATGTAATCACCAAAACGTTATAATTTTGATAAAACACGTTATGATTTCTAAAGATCCTGACAATGAACGTACCTGAGATTTTTAATGTAATCCCAATGGATGGTATTTATGTACAAGAGGGGAAAGAAATGATAGATTAGGCCTTGATTTTGTTCAAAATTGTCATTATAGGTACATGTAGTCTCAATGGATACTACCTGGGAAGAACCTATTTTCACAATTGATAATTTTTAATAGAACCTGTTTACTAAAGGTATTCACAAACCAATGAATAGACATAAGATAGGTTAAACTAAGATAATGCAAACTTTATAAACTATGGAAGCTTAGTTTAGATTAAGGTAATATAATATAATTCAAAGTAAAATAAACCAAGGCAAATAGTTTAGGTTATAAAGTAAAGGCTTAATAAAAGTAAAGGAAAATAATTCATAAATTACACTCCCGCCCCAAATTGAGACCAAAACCCCAATATCGAAAGTTTAAGAAGTCCCGAAACACTTTCATTCATAATGCGAAACCCAATTACCACAACACGGCTCCTAAAATCGAGCTTGAACAAAACTGCGCACAGCTTCCGCATATGCTGCGCAATCTTAGCAAATCGGCTATAATGTTTTCCATAAAACTCGGAATGAAGTGATTCAAGAGGAATTTGAAAAATAACTTATTGATCTATCTATCCACCAAAACTCATAATTTTTTGGTGTACCGACTAGTAACAGTTTTGTCACAAAGGCACCTACGTTTTGGGACTGTTCACAACCCTGCTATCCATGCTCTCAACCTTTTCTTCACATAATTTCCCTCTAAAATCATGCTTCAAAACTACTAACTCATGATTTATTCCTTATCAGCACCTTACAAAGCCATGTTACTCAAAGTTACTCCATAATCACCTTCATATAATTTTCAATTCTTCCCTTTACAAAAACATTTAAAATACACACCTAATCTCACTTACTTGCATAGATGTACAAAACAACCTCTTTTAATCAATTGAACAAGGTTTCCATAATCCACCCCTTTTTGCAAAAATCACCCGAAGGCATTATCTAAGTTAAACAACACATCTGAACTTCATTTCCCATGCAATTATATACATTCAAGATATTTAAAGCTAAAAATAAACTAATCCATTCATGATCACTAAAATCCTAGCTTATGACCAACTTGTACTTGTACTCAAACTCATCTGAAATCAACACAAACATCATGATATCCATTACTAACGCCAAAGATCACAAAATCAAATACCAAACAATTCAAATCCTACACTTCAAACTTAAGCTTGCATGCTCATGTATAAACTCAACCCTAGCATGCTTTTAAGCTTAACCAACAAATTAAAACATCAATATAGTTCTTATTCTTATCAAAATAACATGATCAATAACCAAACCAACACAAACAAAATCAAAACCAAGAATCAACAAGATAGGGTTAGGGTTTACTCACTTTGTGCTTAAAGGAAGAGGTGTAAGTGATGCTTGATGCTTGTGGGGAGTGTGAGTGGTGGCTGGGGTGGTGGTTGGTGGTTGTTTGGTTGCTGAAAATGGTGGTGGCAGTAGCAAATTCATCAGCTAGGGGACGAAGGAGGGGGCTGCTGTGGGGGTGGAAGAGGAGGAGAACGAGAGGCTTGATACTTTGTGATGTTTATGCTTGGATGAAAATGATCCAAAGGATTTACTTGGCTGAGTTTTTATCTAGCTAAAAGTACCCTTTTGCTAATGATAATTAAGTATAAATCATGGTAATCAGCTAAGCAAATGAAGTAGTAACTTGTTGGCCCAAAATTGGGCTTAAATGAATTTTGGCTCGGAAAGAAAATTAAACTGTATGCGTTTAAATTTTTCGTAGCTCAAAATTAAATTTTGTGATGTTATAAAAAATAATGTACTGTCTTAAACCATAATTATCGAGGTCCACTATTGATCTTCCCGAAATTTTACAACAATAAAAATTCGAATTGCAAAGTAGGCCCAAAATGGATTTTTCCAAACCGGAATGATTAAGTGCGATAATAAAATGCGAGGAAATTAATAACATAACTTAATTAAATAAATAAACATGATTTAGGATCGGGCTATTACAACCTCCCCCCTTAGGACAAAACTTATGAACATTGCCATAACATGTAAGATTACCTCAAATAGGTGCGGGTACTTGGCTTTCATTTCTTCTTCGGTTTCCCAAGTGGCTTCTGAGGAGGTATGATTTGACCAAAGCGCTTTAACTAAGGACATCTGCTTGTTACGCAGCCACTTAATCCTGCGATCTAGTATTTGTACTAGACGTTCTTTGTACACTAGATCTCCAATGACCTCAATGGGCCCTGTCATGATCGCATGGTCAGGATCTGTGATGTACTTCCTAAGTTGTGAAATATGAAACACATTATGCAGTGTTCGAGTTCCACAGGCAAATCCAGTCGGCAAGCCACGGGATTCAACTTTTCAATAATTTCATATGGCCTAATATATTTGGGACTTAGGTTGCGTCGTACTCCAAATCTCCTGATACGCTTAGTTGGCGAAACTTTCAGAAAGACCACCTACCTGGAACTCCAGATGCCTTCTTTTTTTATTGGCGTAACTCTTCTATCGACTGTGGGCAACCCGAATATACTTTCGAATCTTCCTTATTGTTTCAGTGGTTTTTTGAAGTAGTTCTAGGCCCAAAGTCAACACCTCATCTAGGTCACTCCAGTATAAATAGGTTTTGCATTTTCTTCCTAAAGCCTCAAACTGGCCATTTTAAAGGTGGATTGATAACTATTATTGTAAGAAAACCCCACCAATGGTAAGTCATCCGCCCATTTCCCTTAAAATTCCAAAACACAAGCCTTCAACGTATCCTTTAGAATTTGATTTATTCCCTCTATTTGTCCATCTATTTCAGGATGATAAGAGCTGCTAAAGTTCAATTTTGCTCCAAAGGCTCTTGGAAGCGCTTGCGAAAAACGAGTTTGAAATATCTAATCTCTATCAGACACTATGTCTAAGGCAATCCCATGTAGTCGAAATTTTTTCTTAGCATACAGTTGGGCTAGTCTTTCAACTCTCCAAGTATCCCGAATTAGTAGAAAATGGGTTGATTCAGTGAGCCAATCAACTATTACCCAAATGGCATTTTTCTTTGAAGCAAACAAAGGTAATCCCATGACGAAGTCCATCAAGATAGAGTCTCACTTCCAAGTAGGAATTTCTAAAGGTCGTAGTTCGCCCACGGGACGTTGATGTTCAGCTTTAACCTTTTGGCAAATCGGACATTTGTCAACATACTCTGTAATCTCTTTCTTCATGTTATTCCGCGAAAAATATTGCCTCAGGTTTTTATACATCTTGGTGCCTCTTGGATGCACTGAGTATCAGGTGTTGTGAGCTTCCTCTAAGATATTCTTCCTTAACTCCTAATTTTTGGGTATGCACAGGCGATTCTGGAATCGAAAGTTCCCATCTTCATGCACTACAAACCCAGGTGGCTTCCCTATCTCAAGATTTTGCTTTATTCTTTGGAGCTCATGATTACTTTCTTGGTTCGATCATATTTCCTCCATTATAGAAGGTTGTAAGATCAGCATTGACGACTAAACACTTGCTTGCCCATGCGACACTAATTGGATACCTAACTGCTCAAGCTCTCTTAAAAGGTTCAACTGTGTAATCATTACAGTGTTCGAACTATGTTGTGTCTTCCTACTCAGGGCATCTGCCAGAACATTTGCTTTTCTTGGGTGATACTAAATCCGCAAGTCACAATCTTTATGTAACTCTAGCCAAGCCTTTGTCTTAAATTCAGCTCTTTTTGAGTGAAGATATACTTCAAGGTTAGTAAAGATCTTACATAGTACCCTATATAAGTAATGTCTCTAAATTTTTAATACAAAAATCATAGTTGGTAACTCCATATCATGGGTAGGGTAATTCTTCTCATAAGGCTTGAGCTGTCGAGAGGCATAAGCCACCACTTTCTCCTCTTACATAAGAACACACCCTAAACCATTCTTTGAGGCATCACTGTAGATAGTATACTTCTTACCTTCTACTGGTAGGGTAAAGATTGGAGCGGTAGTTAATCACTACCTTAACTCTTGAAATGCCCTCTCACACTTCTCTGTCTACTCAAATTTAATAGATTTTTTCAACAAATTAGTCAAGGGAGATGCCATCTTTAAAAAGTGCTTCACAAACCTCTGATAATAGCCAGCTAAGCCCTAGACACTTCTAATGTCAGTGACATTAGTGGGTCTTGGCCACTCTATAATTGTTTTCACCTTCTGGGGGTCAACTTTAATCCCTTTGTTTGAAACTACATGTCCCAAAAACTCAGACTTCTTCAATTTTCCATATAATTGGCATTCCCTCAAGGTCTGCAATACTATCCTCAAATGAATAGTATGTTCATCTCTATCCTTGGAATATATCAAGATATCATCTTTGAACACTGCCACAAACTTGTCTAAACAGCATCTGAAGACTCTATTCATGATATCCATAGAGGCACTAGGGGCATTAGTTAGGCCAAGGGACATCACAATGAATTAGTAGTGACCATATCTGGTCCTAAACACGGTCTTGGGAATATCTTCCAGTTTAATCTTGAGTTGGTGATATCCAGACCTCAAGTCAATCTTAGAAAAAACTCTTACCCTTTGTAATTGATCAAATAGATCATCTATTCAGGGTAGAGGGTATTTGTTCTTGATGGTAATCTTGTTCAACTCCCGATAATCAATACATAACCTCAAGGTTCTACCCTTCTTCTTAGCAAACAACACTCAGGCACGCTATGGTGACACATTTTGTCTGATAAATCACTTCTGTAATAACTTATCTAGCTGAATCTTTAATTCTATAAGCTCAGTTGGAGCCTTTCGATAAGGGGCTTTAGAAATAGATTGGGCACCAGGGATTAATTCAATCTCAAAATCAATTTCCCTTTGTGAGGGCAGTCCTAGTAACTCTTTAGGAAAAACATCTCCAAATTCATAGACTATAGGAATATTTTCTGCTTTCTTGCCTTTGGTCTAAGCTTTCATAGCGTAATACCAATACCGAATACACCCTTGGCATAACAACTTACCTATTTTCATAGCAGAAATTATGGGACATGGTTTTTCCTCTCTTTGCCATAAAAACATACTTCTTTCCCACTTTCATTCCTCATAATGACCTTAAGGCTTTCACAATCTATTTTGGCTCCATAAGTACACAAGTTCATCCCCAAAATGATGTCAAAGTCTGACAAGTCAAACTGAATCATCTCCAGGGAATGTGACTCCACGAATAATAATAGGGATAAGTTTATAGGAAATAGGGCACTCAATTATAGAATTATTAGGTGGACACAAATACGGGGACGAACCTAGACAGTTCTGTAAACTTACTAGCGTACTGCAATATAGTCATACTACCACTCATCTTCAGTTCCATAAATTCTTCCTCTTTTCGTCTTTGAACCACAACTGGGTAAAATTTTGCCTCCAATTCCTCCAGGAATTTACTCCAGGTGAATTCAGGACCTACGAGCCCACCCTTAACGGTGTTCTACCATATATCAGCTTCACCAATCAAATAGTACGTCAAACTGTTCACTTTCTTCTCTTATGGAACCTCTACCACTGTAAAAACTTTCTCCATTCCCCTCACTCATTCCTCCAATTCCACTGGTTCATACTTTCCATCGTAAATTTTAAGGTTGCGTCATGCTACCCGGTTTGCCAGTTTATCATCTCTAGGAGGGTTTTCAGCAAGCACTGGGGGAACCCGTTTCATCAGTCTAGCTTCCAAAGTCGACTAGTAGTTTGGATTCCCAATGTTATTAGCTAACTCAAGAGGAATTGGAGGCATTTCACTCAAATTTTGTGGCACATTGCATGAGGCTTGTTCACCCGATCCTTGACTATGGTTCGAGTTATCCCCTATATGAGTCTCTGTATTATTTTGCACAGATTTAGACATTTTGATCATACATTAAACAGAATAGTTCGATCACTTGCTCAAAGCCAACATATAAGACAAGTATACCTAACAAATACAACTAATAATATTATCAAAACAGAAACCAAGGCTTCATTTATTATTTCATAATTGCTTGCTTACATGCATAACACTTGCATACATACATAACTAATAAAAAATATCATAACTAATTGACTCGCTAATGTTAGCCCTTAAACCTACTTTAAACACTACATAGCCCCAACCACTAGGTCCGCCACATTTCAAAAAGAAGGCGGGACTAGTGAACACAAATATAAGGATTCGTCTAACTATATACAATGACATAACCTGGACAAAATGCATCTATCCAACTAATTGTGCTATATACACATGGGGCTCAAAATGACCGACCTATCAAAAAAAGTCATTACCTAAACCAAACGAATGATCCTTGGATGGATCGTAGTCCGATTCAGATTCATTCTCATGCTCCTCGGCCGACTCAAAACTGCTATCAAATGCACTAAACTCTGCCTTCTTAACCTCATGATCAATCTGATGCTCCTCAAACCTCGGGTCCTCCTCTGAATCCTCTTTTGGGTCCTCCATGGGCTCATCACCAGAGCTAATCACCACTATCTCCGGTGTGTCAGGGAGATGAACGACCACATGAGCCTCCCAAGACCCTGATGACGCTGGGCTATTAGGCATCTGAGGAGTGCCTGGTGCAGGTTGTGAGGGTGGTCCCTGAGCAGGAGCAGGTCCTGCGGGCGGGGGAGGTGTATGGTGTAAAAGAAAAACATATTGCAAGATCTCCATGGTGATCCCACTCTACTCGAACTCCTCTTTGAGCAACAACTCATAAGTGATGGTAGCCCAGGCCTCCTGTAACTAAAACCTAGATTCATTGCACCCCGGGGCTCTCGTCATCATGAAATCATGCTAACGAATACTCTACTCAACCCACGGGCCAACCATACATAGGGACCATAACAGTCTATATGCACGGACCGTAATGTTATAGAACTGAAAAAAGGGTCCTATGCGTAAACTATCATACTAGCATGAAGAAGAGAGATATGGGCGGCCACAGATGTACATAGCATCATCTTTACCGCATATGGATCTATCTAACAAGGAAAACATAAATTAAAAACATGTAAGCGATACACACCAACTTTTCTACTATTATGAATCTCTAACGATATAATAATAACCCTTACTAACCAAGCTCCTTTGCCACCTATTTCAACTATCCATAAACCATAACCTATCAAGGAAAACCAAACCTAGCTCTGATACTAAATTTGTAACACCCCAAAATGAACATGCTTCATTGTTATGGTCTCTTGATTAAGGGTGATAATCCCAATGATCCGGGTGTTTACCGCTGTCTCATAAAGGACAAGGCCTAAAACAATTGTACTAGAGATATTATGGTTGAGCATAAATCGAGCCCATAAACATTCTACACCATCCAAAATCATGCATGTGTAGATGATAGCAAACTTAGCTTTATACATCATAGAAGGCAATTCACAATTGTTGTTACAGCCATAAGATAACTCAAAATACATTTGCAAAAACATAAATGCAGTATACCATTACTAACCCGACCAGGGTCCATTGCTCACTTATCATCCTCAGCAGGTTTGCTAGCCTGGGGGTGATTCACTGAGCACTTGCCTAAAACAAAACATAACAAACATTTCAGAAGGTGAGCCGAAGCTCAGTACATGCATTCTTGTATTGTTAAATGATCATTGAAACATTGATTGCACCCACTTTTGGAATTCATTTTAACTAGTCTAAACTCGTGCTTTGCACAGTGCATGTTATAGTAAACAGTTTGAATATATATATATATATATATATATATATATATATATATATGTATATATAGAGAGAGAGAGAGAGAGAGAAAAGGGGGGAGAAAGAGAGAGAGTCAAAATAATATAGGAATGTTCATTATAGACAAAGTTAATGTCGTAATTTAGAAAAGTAAACTCCAATTTATTGAAAAATATGAATAGATAGCAATTTCATGCACAACCATTGAAACTCAATAATTAAAATAACCTATGATTGTAAAAGACAATGTGAAGCATGATAGAGATTATAGGTAGTCAAAATAAAACTAAAAATCATGCTAAATGACATGATAAAACATTAATTTATGGTGCCAATGACGAAGAATTCATCTTCACTTCTTGTGCCTACATTAAAAATTAAGTTCTTGTGTACCTGGTATACCTAGCATCAGGGATTCGTAAGTAATAAACCTCCTCCTCCCAACTAACTAGCGCAATTGGAGTGATAGGCAATTCTACTTCATGGTGCTGTGGAGGCTCCATAAGGAATACTCATGATTTACTTATATAATCATCTATAGTCACATATACAGATAGATGACCATATGGTTGTAAAGAATGTTATGATGGGACAGTTAGTAATCGAAAAATAAATTGTGCAAACTGTGATGAATAGTACAATACATGTACTGCATAGGAATCTAGTTGTGCTGTAGTTGCATGCAAAAGAACCTGAGCATCCTCATGACAAATAATAAATCTTCTATAACCTATATGACCTCGCAATAAAACTCTGAAGATGCACCTATAATTCATATTGAAGAATATAGTACATAATAATGTAAACATACAACTTGAAATGTATAATCAAGAGTACTTAATAATGAAAACTCATTATCCATACCTTCTCTGCGTTAAATTTGGAGTATGGATGGACCGAGGTCGGAAAATGTACAATCAACTTTAAAAAATGATTAGTTTGTGGATCCACTTGTTCAGCCTGAAATTATTACATTTTTATACCCTTAATTATCTAATATTTACTCTAAAATAAATTATTAAATTAGGATTTTAACATGTTTTTATTTATTTTGCAGGAATAATGAAATCTGGATAAATTAGGTGTCAAAGGATTTAGAAGAAGCATTGTGGGTCAAGAAAACAAGAGAAGGAAGAGAGCCCAATGGTCCATACACGCGACCCAAGACTAATCTGCCTCCTCTTTCTCTCCTTCTCTCCCTTCTCTCTTTCGTTAGGCCTGGCCTAGACTTTTTCACGAGCCCGGTCCTTTTCCTCCTTCTTTTGTTTCTCCTCTTCTTCGACCCAATAGGCAGACCGGTACCATCCTTTCTCCCCCTCCCTTGCACCGGTCTAGCCCAGCAGTTCCACTTAATTGATCACGTGCCAAGCACGTGATTCCCAGCCCCCAATTCCCTTCTTCTTCTTCCTCGACAGGCCCCTGCCCAGAAAATTCGAAGAACAGAGCCCGTGGCTCTTCGTCTTCCCCACTCCCATAACCGCCGTTGATTCCTTCATCTTCCTCCATCATTCATCCCATTAATCCTATTAATTGTTATCTTTCATTGCCCTTAATTGCTAATCATTAATTCGGCCGTTGCAAGAGTGAATTCAAAGAGTTTATGGAGGCAACAAAGAGGCTAGAGGGAACGAATTCCTAGAGTTTTTCAACTTTCAATTTTCATGTTTTTTTCATTTCTGTTTCAATTCGAAATTTGGGCGTGGGTTCTGTTTGGATGTACTTCAGCTGTATGTTGTTCATTTCAGCCATAGATTACAGCTTTAAGATCAAATTCGTTCAATTTAGATTCTAATCGTTCAAGTTCACTTCTCTTGCTTTGGATTGGTGTGCTCTACTGTTTTTGGGATCGATTGCTCTGTCGTGTTCCTGTGTTCGCTTTCCTCTGGTTCGTTTATTCAAGTTCATGAAGTAATTATGGCTAAGTGCTGATCGACTCAAATTAGTTACAGTTTGGCAGCTCAATCGTATTTTGGTACCTTGTCTTTGCAAGTGAGGATTTCTAATTCCATGAATTAATATTGTTTACTTAGTTTAGTAATTGGTAGAATAACTTGGCCTTGGTATTAGATAATTTTAGCATTTAGTTTTAATTTAGTTTAGAATTTATTTTAGTAATCTAAATTCATAACTCATCCCTGAGGATCGACACTTTCAAGTATTACGACGTTAACCGTATACTTGAAGGAATCACAACAAATTTTTGGCGTCATTGACGGGGATGGCGTTGTTAAATTTGATTACATCGATTCGTAGTCAATCGAGTCATTTTTGTTTTTAGTTTTAGTTGAGTCGTAATTTTTGTTTTAATAGTTTAGTTTAGTTTTATTTTTGAATTTAGTTTATATTTTGATTTTGATTTTTGTTTGTGTCAGGATTAGTTCAATTTTAATTTTTAGATGTTTTTAAAAAAACAGTACTAATCAGTTTGGTTTATGTGCAGTGAAAACAAATTCAAGGTTGAACTGATCCACAAATATTTACAGTGCAGATTTTTCACCAATTTTTGCATTCTGTTTGAATTTTCTGAACCTGTTCTGATATGATTTCCACCATTCTGATATTTTTCTGGGATTCAACATCATTTTTAGAGTGAGTGTGAATGTTTCTGGAATTTTTGGGACTGTTTAGATTTTTCTGTGAATTTTAGAGTTAATACTCTGTTTGCATTTTTCTGCACTATTCAGGGATAGAAAAAAATTGGGAAAAATTATATTTATGTCCTTTGTGATTGTGTGGACTTTTATGTATATTTATTTATAATTTTATGAGTTTTATTTTCTATTTTAATTTTATTCTTAGAATTAGGGTGTTTAGGTGTAGTTTTATTTCTTGTTTTCTTGTAGTTTTTTTGTGGTTGTGCTTTTGTTTTTAGTTTTGTTTATTTTCTATTTTAATAGTGTTTTTAGTTTTATCATTCATTTTGTTGTTTTGTGATTGAAAAAAGAAAAAAATCCAAAAAAATAAGAAAAAAACCAAACATCAAAAAAAAGAGAAAATAGAAAAAGAAAAAAATAACCAAAACTAGAACCTTGGGTGAGGGTGTTGGATTTATATGACTGGTTGGGTTAGAAATTCTGAAAATCATAGACTTATTAGAAGTGAACCAGACCCTGACTTAGAATCCGAATCTGAACCCAAGCCTAGAATTGAAGAAATGGCACAAGAAAGATCTTTGAGTGATATCTTCTATCCCCCTAGGATTGCTTGCTTCACTATACCAGACCTTGGACCCAATGTGACCTTCGAATTAAGACCTCACTATACTCAGATGCTCCCTAAATTCACTGGCTTAGAGGATGCTTATCTGTTTTTGACGGAATTCGAAGAAGTCTGTTCTATGACGCATTTTCCTAATATTCCCATTGATGTTGTGCGCATGAAATTAATTCCTTTTGCTTTGAAAGATTCTGCTAAATGTTGGATGTATGGCTTGGTTGCTAATTTTGTAACCACTTGGAATGATTTTGTGAAATTATTTTTAAGAAAATATTTTCCTAATGCCAAGACTGTTAAGCTAAGGAATGAAATCAATCAATTAATGCAACTAGATAGGGAATCATTTGGGAAATATTTTGATAGGTTCAAGAATTTGTTAGCTCAGTGTCCCCATCATGGTCTAGACCAAGCACGTTTGTGCTAGATTGTTTATGAAGGACTTGACCAACAGACTAGGACCAAGGTGGAGTCTATGTGTCAGGGTGGCTTTCTTTCTAAGAGCACCACAGATGCTTGGGAATTTTTAGAGGACTTCGCTTAGAAAACTATGCAGTGAGAAACCGCTTCGGTTAACAGCTTAAGTTCTCGGATTGCAAGGGGTGGGTTACATTCTATCTCTGATGTGAGTCACTTAGAGTCTAAGATTGCTGCTTTAGAAAACATGTTGAAAGGATTGACTCCACAAATGACTCAGTTATCCCAGACTTCTTCAATGTCTTACTCTCATTGTCAGACCTTAGATCATTCATTGAGTGCTTGTCCCTACTTTTCTCACTAGTTAGCAATTGGGCAAGATCAAGCAAGTATGGCCTTCCAGAGACCTAAGAACAACCCTTTCTCTCCTTTTTACAATCCAGGGTGGAGAAATCACCCTAACTTCTCTTGGAGTAATAGACCAAATGCTGCGGTTCCTAACTCCCAACCCATCTCTCACCCTTCTAGTTCCTTTCAAAGACCGGTTTTTCCAAGTGTACCTAATGCACCTAGACCTCCACCTCCTGTAGCTCAAGTTCAACCTCCTCCTGGTTACAGTGATATTGATAAAATGGAAAGGAGAATTAATAATAATGTGGAGAGAATGATTAATGCTAACATGGAAAGAATGATGAAAATAATGACTGAACAGTTTTTCCAGTTAGTATCATCTTATAGGGAGTCAGGTACTTTTCCAAGTCAGCCTGAGGTGAACCCTAAGGGTCACGCATCTTCTTCTTCAGGTAACCCTAGTGAGCCTGTGAGAAAAGTGAATGCAGTGATATCTCTCCGTTCTGGTCGAGAGATTGATAACTAGGTTAGACGTCCTAATGAGCCCTGCAGGTATCCTCACCAATTCTTCCAGAATTCTTCTTCTTCTTCTTCACCTCCAGAGACTGGCTCATCCAGTGAGTCAGGGGATGCTACTGACGGTGTCCCTAATGATTCTGATTCTCACCATCCTCCTGAGTCACCGTCTAAAAAAGATGAGCTTAAAAAGAAAGACTCATCTGATTCAGTTGACCCTTCTCTTTCTAAGGGTCCTTCTTCTTCTTCTTCTTCTCTTTCTTCTTTTGAGAAAGTCCATATGCCTTTGCCTCCTTTTCCCCCATAGGCTTAAGAAGAAAGACCAAGCTCATGTTAAGAAGATGAGAAAGACCTTCTCTCAAGTCAAGATCAACATTCCTTTGCTCGATGCTATTCAGCAGATGCCCATATGCTAGGTTTTTAAAGGATCTGTGCACAACCAAGAGAACCACTAGTGTCCCTAAAAAGGCTTTCTTAACTTCTGGCGCTAGTTCTATCCTTTCTCATCAGATCCCAGTGAAGTACAAGGACCTCGGTTGTCCTACTATTTCTATAGTTATAGGAGACCAACTCATTCATAAAGCCTTACTTGATTTAGGGGCCGGAGTCAACTTGATTCCCTTCACTGAGTATGAGAGGCTAGGGCTAGGTGAGCTTAAGCCTACTAAGATGGTTATTCAATTAGCTAATAGGTCAACCGGATTGCCTAGAGGGATAGTTGAGGATGTACTGATCCGAGTGGGTGAATTCATTTACCCTGTGGAATTTTTGGTGATTGAGACTGAGACGGTGTCTAACTTAGCTAGTCAAGTCCCTGTGATTCTAGGGCGTCCTTTCTTGGCCACTGCTAATGCCCTCATTAATTGCAGGAATGGCATGATGAGACTATCTTTTGGTAACATGATCTTAGAGCTTAATATTTTTAATCTGCAAAGGCATCCCTTTGGTTTTGATGATATGGAGTTCTCTACTCTTTACTGGGTAGAGGATTCTATACTTGATGATGCTTGTGATGATGTGTTTGTTGTTGAGTATGAGTCCTTTCTTGTGAATGATGAGCCTGAGTATGATGCTTTTGAGTTTGATGACTTGTACTCTACTGCTGATTATTTGCCCACTGCTGTTTCGGAATCTGCTTCTGAGTCTGTTTTCCCTCCTGCTCTTGAACTGAACCCTCTTTCAAATTCTCTTAAGTATGCATTTCTAGGCCCTAATGAATCTTTGCCTGTCATTATTGCTTCTGACCTAGACGGGGACCAAGAGACTACGTTGATTGCCCCACTTAGAGAGAATAAGGAAGCTTTGGGTTGGACCTTATGGGATATTAAGGGCATTATTCCTTCCATTATACAACGTAGGATTCATCTAGAGGACAATGCTAAGCCCTACCGTGACCGTCAAAGGCATTTGAACCCTACTCTTCAGGAAGTAGTTAGGAAAGAAGTGTTGAAGTGGTTAGACCATGGGATTATCTATCCCATTTCTAATAGTGAGTGGGTTAGTCCCGTTCAAGTTGTTCCTAAGAAGACTGGGATCAACGTGATTAGGAATAACAAGAACGAGTTAGTCCCTACTCCAGTGCAATCTGGGTGGCGTGTTTGCATAGATTATAGAAAATTGAATGTTGTCATTAGGAAAGACAACTTTTCACTTCATTTCTTAGACCAGATGTTAGAGAGGTTGGCTGGACATTCCTTTTATTGCTTCTTAGATGGATACTCTGGCTATACCCATATCTCTATTGCTCCTGATGATCAGGAGAAGACTATTTTCACCTGTCCCTTTAGAACCTATGCCTTTAGACGTATGCCTTTTGGACTGTGCAATGCCCCTGCTACCTTTCAGCGTTGCATGATTTCCATTTTCTTGGATTTAGTTGAGCATTGCATGGAAATTTTCATGGATGATTTCTCTGTGTTTGGGTCTTCCTTTGACGACTGTTTGTCTAATTTGAGAAAAGTGTTGGAAAGGTGTCGGGAGAAAAACCTAACTCTGAATTGGGAGAAATGCCATTTTATGGTTAGGAAGGGAATAGTCTTAGGCCACATCATTTCTAAAGATGGGAATGAAGTAGACAAGGCTAAGACTGATTTGATTGTAAATCTTCCCCCTCCCACCTGTGTAAGAGAGGTAAGGTCTTTTCTTGGACATACTGGCTTCTAGTCGCTTCATTAAGGACTTTAGTAATATTGCAAAGCCCTTGTCCAACTTGCTAGCTAAAGATGTGCCTTTTCATTTTTCTGATGAATGTCTTAAGGCATTTTCTAAGCTTAAGGAGGTCTTAACTTCTACTCCTGTTCTTCATCCTCCCATCTGGGGAGAATCATTTGAATTGATGTGTGATGCATCTGATTATGCTGTTGGGGTTGTTCTAGGACAGCGTGTTGATAAGAAGCCCCATGTGATTTACTATGCTAGTGACACTTGCAATGATGCCCAGCTGAACTATACTGTGACTGAGAAAGAATTTTTTGCTGTGATTTTTAGGTTTCAAAAGTTTAGACCTTATCCGATTGGGTCTCATGTGATTGTCTATACTAATCACTCTGCTCTTAAGCATCTTCTTTTTAAGAAGGATGCTAAACCTACACGGGTAAGATGGATCTTGCTTTTGCAAGAGTTTGACTGTGAGATTAGAGACAAGAATGGTTCTGAGAACCTTGTAGTTGACCATCTGTCTAGGATTCTCTATGATAGAGAGAGAGAGTTAACTGTTTCTAAGTGTTTCCCTGATGAGCAGTTGTATGTTGTCCACTCTAATCCTTAGTATGCTGACATTGTGAACTACCTAGTTGCTGTTGGGATCCCTGAGAGTTGGACCAAGAATGATAGGGATAGGTTTTTCCACCTCGTGAAATTCTTTGTTTGGGATGATCCTTATTTGTTTAAGTATTGTGCTGACCAAGTCTTTAGGAGGTGTATTCCTGACCATGAGGTGAGAAGTGTCTTTTCTTTCTGTCATGATCAAGCATGTGGGGGGCTTCTTAGTAGTAGGAAGACTGTGGCCAAAGTTCTTCAATGTGGCTTCCACTGGCCTACTTTATTTAGGGATGCTTTTGAGTACTGTAAGAGTTGCCCTAGGTGCCAGCAGTTGGGTAGAATAACTAGGCGGGATATGATGCCATTGAGTCCTATCATTGTGGTGGAGATTTTTGATGCATGGGGAATAGATTTTATGGGATCATTTTTATCATCTTTTGGGAATGAGTATATTTTGCTAGTTGTGGACTGTGTGTCTAAATGGGTTGACGTCATCCCTTCTAGGACTAATGATGCTAAAGTTGTTATGAAGTTCTTGAGGGAGAACATCTTTGCTAGATTTGGCATGCGTCGTGCTATTATTAGTGATCAGGGTACCCATTTCAATAATAGGTCCTTTGATGCCTTACTGAAGAGGTATTCAATTATCCATAGGCTTTCTACTCCCTATCATCCCCAAACCAGTGGCCAGGTTGAGGTGTGTAATCGACAGATTAAGCAGATTCTTGAAAAGACAGTGAGTCGAAATAGAAAGGATTAGGCTGACAAACTCGTAGATGCTCTTTGGGCCTATAGGTCAGCTTTCAAAACTCCCTTGGATATGTCGCCCGATAGGGTTGTTTATGGTAAGCCTTGTCATCTTCCCGTGAAAATAGAGTATAGAGCTTGGTGGGCCATTAAGAAACTCAAATATGACTTGAATGAGGCTAGTGAGGAGCGTAGATTGCAACTGAATGAGCTTGATGAGATTAGAGTCGAGGCTTATGAGAGTGCTCGTTCTTACAAAGAAAGGGCGAAGTTGTTTCATGATACGCGTATCCTTCAGAGAGAGTTTGCCCCAGGAATGAAAGTGCTCTTGTATGACTCTAGTTTCCATTTGTTTCCAAGGAAGTTAAGGTCCCGATGGATTGGTCCTTACATTGTCTCATGTATTTTTCCCTATGGTGCAGTCGAAATTCAGGACCCTGACAGTGGCGCTACTTTTAAGGTGAATGGCCAAATATTGAAGTAATTTCTAGAGTTGCCTAGCAAGGAAGATGTGGAGTGTCTGATTCTCCGCGAGCCCAGTCCTGATCGGTGATGTTAGCTCAAGTGTATTTAGTACCCGACCTGGCTTGCTATTAACTTCTTTTCATCCCTTCTGTTTTTTACTCTTTTTCTCTTTTTCTCTTTTCTTTCCTTTTGTATAGTTGGTTTTTTTGTCTTTCTTTTGTATATATGTTGACTATTTGATTTTGAGTCATGTCTTTGTGAGTCTTGTTTTATTTGTTTTCTTTTTCAGTTGTATTTTGTGGTTTCATGTTTCTTTCTACTTCCAATGAGGACATTGCTCGGAATAGGTGTGGAGGTGGGGAAACTTTGAAAAACTTAAAGAAACAAAAAGAAATTGAAAAAAAAAGAGAAAATCTTAGAAAATCCAAAAAGAAATTTGTTTTATTTTGGGGAACCTTTGTACTATTCTGATTAGCTTAAATCCCATGTACTTTGATTTTTAGCTTGCATATGAACTGATGTGCTTGTTAGGTCTCCATCCTCAGTGTGTCATTCTTAGTCCAATTCTAATCTCATTTGTTCATTATTGATGTGTAATCTACTCCCTATTTATATCATCCTCATTGTCTTAAGATCTTAGTTTTTCATGATCGGCTCTCCTACTTGTTTTTGACACAATTACTTTGGTTTTTATTGAAAAACAAAAGAAAAGAGAGAAAAAAATGAGAATGAAAAAAAAATGAATGAAAAAAAGTGAAAAAAAAAACAGGAAAAGAAAAACTAAAAAAAAAGGAGAAAGAATAGAAAAAAGGAAATGGAATAAATTTGGAATGATAAGTAACCCTTTGAGGCATGCCCTACTGGGTGTTACCCTTTGAGGCAATACTGCTACTGGGAAAGCTTACTTCCTATGTTATTAAGTCAATAATATAATTTGTGTCAATCGAGTGGGATTGAGTTTGATTTTGGTAAACATAAGCCCTAAGATGATGTACTTGCACACGAGCACCGAGATGGATGCCAAGTCTTGAAGTCCAGTGGGGTGAAAAGTTACTGTTTTGATCTCATCCGTGGGATAGAGAGCCTTGCTAAGTATATTTTGTTTATATGCAGGCCAACATCTTTGCTGCATGGGTGATTTAATTGATTAGAATGTGTATATATCTTGCCCCAGTTTTGTACATATTAGTTTTTGAAAAAAAAAACCAAAAAAAAATTTTTGGTTTTCTATTTATGTTTTCTTTTATAGATTCTGTGGGTATATCTTCTGCAAACCCTCACGAGACCTTTCTTGTCCACTAGGGGTAACCTAGGAGTTTAAAGGGCCTATTGCACATACAAAGTGCAACCGTGATTCCTACAGAAGTGAGTTAGGATTTTGTTTTATTTTACTTTCTAGGATTTTTTTACGCAAGGACGAGCAAAACTTAGGTGTGGGGGTATTTGTTCAGCCTAAAATTATTACATTTTTATACCCTTTATTATCTAATACTTGCTCTAAAATAAATTATTAAATTAGGATTTTAACATGTTTTTATTTATTTTATAGGAATAATGAAATCTAGATTAATTGGGTGTCAAAGGATTTAGAAGAAGCATTCTGGGTCAAGAAAACAAGAGAAGGAAGAGAGCCCAATGGTCCATACACGCGACCCAAGACTAATCTGCCTCCTCTTTCTCTCCTTCTCTCCCTTCTCTCTTTCGTTGGGCCTGGCCTAGACTTTTTCACGAGCCCGGTCCTTTTCCTCCTTCTTTTGTTTCTCCTCTTCTTCGACCCAATAGGCAGACCGGTACCATCCTTTCGCCCCCTCCCTTGCACCGGTCTAGCCCAGCAGTTCCACTTAATTGATCACGTGCCAAGCACGTGATTCCCAGCCCCCAATTCCCTTCTTCTTCTTCCTCGACAGGCCCGTGCCCAGAAAATTCGAAGAACAGAGCTCGTGGCTCTTCGTCTTCCCCACTCCCATAACCGCCGCTTTTTCCTTCATCCTCCTCGATCATTCATCCCATTAATCCTATTAACTGTTATCTTTCATTGCCCTTAATTGCTAATCATTAATTCGGTCGTTGCAAGAGTGAATTCAAAGAGTTTATGGAGGCAACAAAGAGGCCAGAGGGAACGAATTCCTAGAGTTTTTCAACTTCCGTTTTTCACGTGTTTTTCATTTCTATTTCAATTCGAAATCTAGGCTTGGGTTTTGTTTGGATGTACTTTGGTTGTATGTTGTTCATTTCAGCCATAGATTACAGCTTTAAGATCAAATTCGTTCAATTTAGACTCTAATCGTTCAAGCTTACTTCTCTTGCTTTGGATTGGTGTGCTCTGCTGCTTTTGGGATTGATTGCTCTGCCGAGTGCCTGTGTTCGCTTTCCTCTGCTTCGTTTATTCAAGTTCATGAAGTAATTACGGCTAAGTGCTGATCGACTCAAATAAGTTACAGTTTGGTAGCTCAATCGTATTTTGGTTCCTTGTCTTTGCAAGTGAGGATTTCCAATTCCATAAATTAATATTGTTTACTTAGTTTAGTAATTGGTAGAACAACTTGGCCATGGTATTAGATAATTTTAGCATTTAGTTTTAATTTAGTTTAGAATTTATTTTAGTAATCTAAATTCATAACTCATCCCTGAGAATCGACACCTTCAAGTATTACGACGTAAACCGTATACTTGCGAAAATCACAACACCACTCTTAAAATAATACAGATTTTATTTCAGCATATAATATTTTGGTAAGTTTGTAGTTATTTAAGTGTACATTGATGAAATAATTCTTACTGTCAAATAAGAGGGACCCACAGCATTGCTAATATAGTACTTGCATTATTTTAAGAGGAGTTATTTTTTTCATTAGTTTGCAGTGATTGGAAAAAAAAATTAAAGCGCATAAAATATTATCTTAATGAGTTTACTATTCCTGATTTAAGAATACTATATTATTTTTACTATATAATTAATGTTTTATACGATTATCTTAATGAGTTTAGTGTACAATAGTTAAGCGATTAATAAGGTGCCTTCAGATAAAATAAATGTATTTGTACCCAAATTGATAAATGCAACTAACTATTTGATATATGTACTAACAAATTTGTATTTATGATTATATAGATTTTGATAACGATAGTGAAATAAATTTGTATTATCCAGGCTACTGCATCATCTTTTCATGCACAGGAAAGCTAAAAGTGTAAAAAAATAAATTAACCCCAAAAATATGAATGAATTGTACGTTTGGTTTAGTGCTTGATGAAACTTGCTTAATTACCACCAACAAAAATTGAATGAACCATGAATCTATCCACGTAGTTGATAAGCTAAAAGTGTAGAAGAATACGATTAAATTACCAACTAACATGCATGAGATATTGTAGTTATTATTATAGTACCGAAAGCAAGTATTATAATCCCAAATTTCACAATATCGAAAGTGCCAAATTCTATAATTGCTACAAACAACTGCTTCTCTACTTTCCAGTTGTAAAACAATTAGTCAACTAAAGATTAAAGAAAGAGAGAGTGTTTAGCAAATCATATGTACACACATGCAAGTTCATAAAATTAAAAGTTTAAAAGTTGGCTACAAAAACTTCCTATTTTTTTCTTTCTCGTATTGTTGTGGGTAATCCATACATAGAAAAGAATTAAAAATATGAAAGTGTACTTAAGGGATCGATGAAGACTTCATCCTTATTTTATTTATATTGTGGTAAGTTTGTAGTTATTTAAATACGCATTGATAAAATAATTTTTACTATCAAATAAGAGGGACCTACAACATTGCTAAAATAATGCCTAGATTATTTTAAGAGGAATAATTTTTTTGATAAGTTTGCAATGATTGGAAACAAAAATTACAGCATATAAAATATTATCTTAATGTGTTTACTATTCCTGATTTAAGAATACTATATTATTTTTTCTATGTAATCAATGTTTTGTACGATTATCTTAATCAGTTTACTGTACAACACTTAAATGATTAATAGGGTTCCTTCAGATAAAATAAATGTATTTGTAACCAAATTGATAAATGTAACTAACTATTTGATACCTTTAAATTTGTATTTATTAATATATAGATTTTGATACCAATAATGAAATAAATTTATATTTTCTAGACTCGGTATCATCTTTTCATGCACAGGAAAGCTAAAAAAGTAGAAAAATAAATTAGCCCTAAAAAGAAGATAAAATTAAAAGCCTAAAAGCTTGTTAAAAAGATTTTCTAATTTTTTTTCTTTCTGATATTGTTGTGGGTAATTCATATGTAGAACAGAATTAATAATATGAAAGTGTACCTATGGGATCAATGAAGACGTCGTTCTTATTGTATTTTGATCACTACAAATTACAAAAATATACAAATAAAACTAAGTGTAAGAAAAATATAAACATCCCAGCAAGACCATGAAAGAGCGGAAGTAAGATTAATTTTTTTAAGTCGACCTAGATCAATGCACACCTCTTCCTAACCGTATGTTGATCCCTAGAAATTGAAGAAGATTAAACTGAAACACAATAGACGACAAATAAAAATAAAATAATATAACTGAAAATGAAGTTGTTATTTCGAGAAGATCAATACTGCAGACCTCGATCAATGCTTTCTTGGACAGTAAATTAGCCAACTTGAACACATAGTAATAATGGTCTCAATAATATTGCTAAAATAATGTCTATATATTTTAAGAGGAATAATTTTTTTTGGGTAAGTTTGCAGCGATTGGAAACAAAAATTAAAGTGTATAAAATCTTGTCTCAATGAGTTTACTATTCCTAATTTAAGAATACTATATTGTCAAAATAGCTTAAGAATAAACGGCCAGTTAATAATGTCGAAATCATTCTAAGAGGAATAATTTTGTTGGTCATTTCCTTTTAATGTTTCCATGATTAATGTTTATATTTTCCTTGTTAAATATAATTCTCTTCCTTTTATCATAATTGATTAATTTAATATGAACGAATGTGATTAAGAGTGAGAATTAATCTTGTGGCCTAAAACTTCTGATTTTGACAATGCAGGAAAAATCTACGTTAACACAACATTGCTTTTATATAATAGTGTAGATTTAAAACAAGGAACTAGATGAATGTAAAACTGCATTATAAGTTAGTATTTGGTAGTGAACCCCTGAGAACTGATACGATCTGTAGATAGGTGTACACCTACCAGACCAATCGAGGGACCTGACCTGAGGCCGCGCGGGTAACCGAAAGGCAATGCCCTATAACTGATAACTGATTGGGTCACTAATTATGTGACAAATCATTCATTAAACTAATTCATTGATGTACTAACTAAAACGTTATAATTTTTGATAAATACGTTCTGATTTCTAAAGATACAGGCAATGAAAATATCTGGGATTTAATGTAATCTCAATGGATAGTATTTATGCACAAGAGAGGGAAGAAACGATAGATTAGGACCCTGTTTGGCAATCAGCTGTTAGCTGTTAACTGATTGGATTAGCTGTTAGCTGTTAGTTGATTGGATTAGCAGTTTGACTTAGCTGATTGCATTAGGTGTTTCTGAAAAAAGTATTTGGTAAAATTAGCTATTTCTAACAAGCTTATTTGGTGAAATTCCACTTGTGCCGCTTAACAGAAATCCATTACTTTTTTAATAACATAATTATTTTTATTGCATTTCATTTTTCTTTTTAACATGAATTGTGAATTATAGATTGTGACTTATGAAATATATAAAATTACAATTATACCTTCACCCAAATTTGATGCTTATTATCATGGCATTTTTGTTGAATTGACTTTCATTTTATGTTTGGTAATAATTGAATTTTATAACATAATAAGATTTAGAACAATCTACACCCCAAAATACTAATTAATCTACATTGTTTCTTAAATACTAATAAAATTTTAAAATTAAAATCGTTAATTTAAACATCATGACCTTCCACAACTCTTATCCCAAAAGACCAAAGAACAAACGAAAAAATCTAAAACAAAAAGTCCAATGTTAGCACAAAGTTTCAATTAAACTGATTACTATTGTAATTTAGAACATTCTACGTCGTCTTGCAGTCCGCTAAGCTTGAAGCAATATTGTCACGAACGATTGACATTTCTTGAGTCCTGGAATTGTCGATTGCATCTTCTAGGGGATCATTGACAACATCAGGAAGTGAGTCAACAGGGATGAAATATGGATCTTTATCAATGATTTGAAAAGCTAGATCTTGAGTTGTACTTCTTCTAGTAAAATTATGCAAAGCAAAGGTTGCCAATATCACCCTGTTTTGGTCTTCAATTGAATACCGATGCATAGAACGTACTATTTTCCATCTAGCCTTTAGAACACCAAATGACCTTTCAATGCAACTTCTTAAAGATGAATGAGCCCGATTAAATATTTCCTTATAACCTCTAGGATTTGCACCACGAAACTCTGATTGATGATATCTTGTCTTTGAATATGGTGTTAAAATTCCTTCTCGTTCAGGATAACCTTTGTCAGCCAAATAATATCTGCCTAAATGTACATTAAAATATATAATTAATAAACTCTATAATTAATATATATAATTAATATTTGCCTAAATGTACAATAAAATATATAATTATCAAATTTAAAAAATATAAATAATAAAAATATAAAATAATACCTGGTAGTGGCTTTGGAAATTTGAGTCTTGGGTTACTCATTGTAGATAACAAGATTCGTGCATCATGAGCTGATCCCTCCCAGCCAGTTAATACGTACATAAATTGCAAATCAAAATCACATACCGCTAAGACATTTATAGTTGGCATTCCTTTTCTCCCTCTATAACGCATTTGGTCATCCTCAGGAACAGTTACAACAATATGTGTTTCATCTAAAGCTCCAATACAATCCTAAAACAGAATATTTACAAGATTAATGTTATATGATGAATCTAACTGCAAATAATGAACATAAATATGAAACTCAATCTTATCTTGAAATGAGGCATATATTGACTGTCATTGACAATTTGTTGTGGGTTGTCTTTAAATTCAGGGTCTCTAGGTTTGAACATATCTTTACAAAGTCCATCTGCGGCATCCAAAACTTTTTTGAACACTCTACTAATGGTTTCAGTAGAATGTTGGAAGCGCTCTTGAGCGTCTCTATTTGAAGCACCTTTGCTAAGAATATAAATGAAAAACCCAACCTTCTCCAAAATTGACATTCTATTCGAAGGCTTCAATCCATATTTGCTTTGTAAATCAGTAGATAGATGACGGAAAGTAATTTGATCCATTCTAGACATGTTGAAGCACCTTTTATCATGACCATCTAATAGTTCATTCATCCATTTCTCACCAGTCATATAAGAAGTCATGCAAGGTTCCTTATGCACATGTTTAATGTAATAATGAGTAATGTAACATAATGCATAAAGCATCTTATCCCAAAATTCATCATCACTATCATCGTCGTCATCATCATCCCTATATCTCCATTGCATAACTTGCTCACCCATATCTTGGTCATCCATTTTTGCAAGCAACACTAGTATAACATAGTCTACTTATATACAAGCCACTTGATAGGGAAGAAATCATAATCACAATATGAGCACAACTACACGTTATAAAATGTAGGAATCAAAGTTCACAATTTCTACCAAAAGTTACAAGTTCATTGTTCATACCAAAAGATACAAATTCATATTTCCAATGTAGTTTAGACGTCAACAAACTACAATCCACAAAAAATAATCATCAGCTATGCAGTTCAATGCATATGCTAGCTAGTCACTACACTACAACTTACAAAAAGTAACCATCATTTAAACATTTCAATGCATATGCTAGCTAGTCAAGTTATCTAAGTTCATAGCTAATCTAACAAGAGCTTAAGGAACAAAGTTCATTTTTTGTTATGCTCATCATACAAGTATCCCATCCAGCTAATGGCACTATCAGTTGGTAAAAAATTTAGAGTTATTCTCTTTCGCGGATCTTCCATTAGAGCACAAGCGAAGGAAAACAATGATGTCTCAAGATCAAAAGTAAGCAACTTTGCCAAAGCATCAACTAGACTAGGAGCAGGCTCAACGACACATGCTTTTCTCTTGCTCCTCTCATTTACGGACTCTAGTAAGGTATCAAGCTTTTCATACAACATGGCAGCTAATCCCATTATTTACCACCTTCATTTTGTACCATTTGAGTTGGAGAAGGGGTAGCCATAGGGGAGCTTTCACGCCACAATTCTTGCCATGCACTAGCACCCACGCCTAAGTTAGCATCAATTGTCTCAACATTATCCTCAACAGTAAATGCCAAATCATGAATGCTTTCGTTGTTTGGTATAGATGGGATGTATGCTTCTTGTCGCTCTTCTTGTGTATGGTCAGAAGGAGGATTCATGTTAGGAGCCATTATACCCTCTCCAGTTGCCACGCTACCTCCAAATAATCAGTCCATTTTATATTCCAATTACGGCCCAATTCCCTCATCTCAAAATGGCTTAAATTTGACATCTTCCTA
>JACYFF010010365.1:17873925-17908062 GCA_017589665.1 Selenicereus undatus
TGTATGTATGTATGTATGTATGTATGTATGTATGTATGTATGTATGTGTGTGTGTGTGTATAAACTTTAAAAAGCAATGTCCATATCCAAATTCTAAAAGGAGAAACTTTTATGCGAACCTTACATAAGTTAGGCTTAAGTTAGGCTTAGGCGCAAAATGGTAAAGCCTTGGGAAAGCTAAGATTACACGTAAGTCTCAAATTAAACGAGTTGTTGAATAGTATTTTGTGGTAAGGGGGGAAATTGTCGTCTTCTGAGACGATGTTGAAATTGGGTCACTTCTTACTTAGCCTAGCACATGCTTAATCTAAAAAGAAAAAGTAAGAAACAATAAAACATGCTTAAATTAACTAATCTGATACTAATCCTAGTTCATGAAGTTAACTAAATCCTAAACCCACTCTAAACATGCTTAGTCATGATTAACAAAACAAAAAATTACAATAAACTAAATGAAGCATAATATGAATCTAAACACATATTAACAACAAAAAATCAAACGAGTTACTAATGAAAGTTAATGTGCAACTAGAAAGAGTAGAGAGAGAAATAGTACCTCGAAAGCTTGAAATCCAACAATGGAGGTTGGGCATCCATAACTGCAGCAAGTGGGAAGAGTTTGTGGTTTGTCTCCACTTATATAGTAGTATAGTACTAATCTAAACAATAATTAAACCAAAAACTCAAAGACTAAAAGTGGGTCTCGAGACCCTGACCTGGCAGTGAAGAGGAAAGGTGAAAATTGAAATATTTAGAGAGAGACCGTCGAAATTGGGGGAAGAGAGTAGTAGCAAGGCAAGATTATAGTAAGAAAACAAGAATTTAAAGCATCATTCAAACCAAAGCAGGAGATTTATAAACATTCAACCCAATAAAAAACATAAAGCAAGCATGAAAGAAAGAGAATTTGGTGCATAAAGGAAAGAGACTGTAATGAAACAAGACTAAATTTGAAGCAAAACAACTTAGACTAAACTTTTTTTTTTCACAAGGGTAAATAAAGGAAGGGTAGAAATTAGGTGCCTCTTCTCACAAGAGTGAGCCCAACTACATCATCAGCTAGAATGGCTCTAAATTGGGATGAGGATGTGCCATCAAAATGAGGACGTGCGGGGGGGTAAGTCACTGTATGCCCGGCTTTTGCTAGCCAGTCCGCCGCTTGATTTGCCTCTCGGGAGATGTGGTTGACTAAGGTACAATCTGTCTTCTCCAGCCATAATCTGACATCTTTAATGATCATAGCTATTTGCCACGGTGTATGAAATGTGCCTTTGAGAGCTTGAATGACAATATCATTATCCCCTTCTATAATAATATTTCGAAAACCTGCCTCAATAGCTGCAATAATGCCATTTTTGAGTGCACGAGCTTTTGCTACGATGATGGATGTCTCCCCAAAGTGTGCAGCACCTGCTTGAATGAGTTTCCTGGTCCAGTCCCGGATGATAAACCCGCCTGCTGCGGATTTGTTGATAAGTGACACGTCGAAGTTGAGTTTAATGAAATTGTTAGGCGGAGGGAGCCACCTCACAAAATGGTGGGAGGTGGGAAAAGGGGGTGAAGGAGGCCCTCTAAAATAATCATTAACCGACATGCGAGTTCGGATTCTCCACTCGGCGTAAGCCTTTTTTGGTAGAATAAGAGACATAAGGGGGTTGAAAATATCATTTCTGAAAACTGTTGCATTCCTCTGTTTCGAAATGTTTCCAAATGCTCCATAGGAGGAAGGAGGTTTTATGCAATATCTCATGACGCCTAAGGTTTTTGATGGTGTTAAGCCATTGGTATATATCACACGAGGAAGTGGGTTCAATGTGGTCTGGTAACCATCCATGTCGGATGGTTGTCTGCCAGATTTTTGCAGTTATGTGACAATCTTTGAGCGTATGGTCAGTTGTTTCTATATCCTCGAGGCATAAGGGACAAACAGGGTTGATGTTCATTCCTCTCCGTAACAGCGTACCCCGAACTGGGAGAGCTTTATGGTAGAGCTGCCATAGGAATACTTTGATTTTAGGCATGATATCTAGTTTCCATATCCATTTGAACTGCCAATCAATTTTTTTAAAAGGTTGCGATTTATGAGCTATCCATGTTGCCAATTTTGTACTAAACTCACCTGAACTGTTAATCCCCCAGCAAAACGAGTCTTCAAGATTGTTATGCGGTATGTTGATCCCTATTATCTTCTAGATAATAGGATGATTATGAAGCATCATGGAGAGCTAATCAACATCCCAGGTTCTATTGACGAGGATAAAATCATTAACTTTAATATGTGGGTTACTGATATTATTCTCAATCAAGTTTAAGATATCGATAAGAGCCCTATTTTCGAGCCAATTATCGTACCAGAAGGATATTGTATCCCCTCTTCCTATCTTCCAGATGAGTCCCGATCTTATTAGTTCCTTAGTTTTGGCAATACTTTTCCAAACTGGAGAGTCCTTGGTTTTGGTTTTGTAGGTGAAGAAATTAGAATTATTCTGGAGGTATTTTGTTTTCGTAGCCTAGGTCCATAGTCCGTCGTCATTCATGAGAACTTTCCAAGCTAATTTACATTGGAAAGCTTTGTTTACTGCATCTGTATACCGTAGTCCTAGCCCACCTTTGGTTTTCGGCATGCATTTTTTCTCCCATGCTATCAATGGGAGACCTTTTTCTGTATTAGATTTTTTCCACAAAAAATCTCGATTAATTTTGTCAATATGGTCTGCCGTATGTTTAGGGAGTTGGAAACATTGCAATGTATGCACCGGCAAGGATTCTAGATGGGACTGGATTAATATGGTTCATCCTGCTTTGGATAGACAATTAGTCTTCCAACCATTAAGTTTATCTGTTGCTCTACTAATGATTTCTTGTAAGGTAGTTTTGGAAGGTTTACCTTGGAACACTGGACAACCGAGGTACTTTCCTAGCCCATCCATGTGCCTGTTATTAAAAATGTCTGTTACTACTTGTTTCTGTAAATTAGAAGTGTTTCAAGAGAATGTCAGAGAACACTTATGAAAATTGATAAGTTGTCCTGAATTATTACAGAAAGCTTCGAGCATATTTTTAAGTCGAATGCAGCTTTCTTGTTGAGCTTTACAAAAGAGGAGACAGTCATCTGCAAAGAGTAGACACAGAATAATTGAGGCTTTTGGACAAATTTTGATACCTATCCCTGACTTAGGGGAGGAGGCTTCTCTTATGAGCCTTTGAGTGAGTACCTCCATGCATATAATAAAAATATATGGAGATAACGGATCGCCTTGTCGGATCCCTCTTGAGGGAAGTATGAGCCCATTAGAAGTGTCATTAATTATGAGGGAGTAGGATACCGATGATATATCTGCCATAACCCATTGAATCCAAGTTGGGTGGAAACCTATTTCTTGGAAGCATTTAAGGAGGAAGTCCCATTCCAGTCTGTCATATGCTTTTTTCATATCTAGTTTGATTGCTGTCCATGCTGTTTTGCTAGAGTTATTCTTGAATTTGTGTAGGATCTCATGTGTTAGTAATATATTGTCATGGATTGATCTTCCCATAATAAATGCGCTTTGCATGGGTGAGATGATTTTACCCAAAAGCGGTATGAGTCTATTGACTAGAATCTTTGAAATGATTTTGTAGACTGTGAACACAGGCTAATAGGTCTAAATTGGTGTGTTTGAGTTGGCGTACTTACTTTCGAGATTAGCGTGATGAATGTATGGTTGATTTCTTTAAGAATGGTCCCATTCTTGAAGAATTCACATATACAATTGACCAGATCATTTTTTAATGAAATTCCAATAATGTTTGAAAAAACCTGCACCGAATCCATCGGGACCTGGAGTTTTAGAAGAGTCAATACTAAAAAGAGCCTGTTTAACCTCATTAATGTCTAAGATCCGGATAAGTTCTGCGTTCTCAGCCTCAGTTATTTGAGGTGTCAGGCCTAGATGGGATAGGCTTCTGCTGGCATTGTATGCAGATTGAAAACGATGCGAGTAATCTAGAATGAACTTGTCAGCTATATCAGTTTCATTTGTTACCCAAACACCACAACTGCCTTTAAGTTTGAGTATATTTTTTCGTTCACGTCTGACATTGGCATTTCGTTGGAAGAATTTGGAATTTCTATCACCGTTAATCAGCCATTCTTTTCTGCTAAGTTTGCCCCAATATTTTTGATTGAATAACATCATTTTCTCTCGTTGCTTTATCAAGCGTTTAATCCAAGAATTAAGTCTATGGCTTTTAGGGTCACAAAGAAGCTTATCCTCGACATAATCAATTTTTGTCGCATTTTTGGCCAGTTTCTCATGTACGTTCCCGAAGTGCTTTTTGGCCCAGTTTTTGATTTTGTATTTCAACGTCTTAAGCTTTTTAGTCAATTTAGACATATAGGAACCTCTAACATGAAAAGGCTATTGCTTCTTAACTAAGTTCAGGTTGTTGGTATTTGCACCAATAGTTTGGAACTGAAAGGGAAACGCTTTTGTAAATTGGCGTGGAAGTTTAGACGATAGTATGACAGGGCAATGATTTGAACATGTAAAGCTACCATGTGTTTCATAAGCATTTGGATAAATCTCCGACCAGTCCTTCCTGGCAATCGTTCTATTAAGGCGTTCATAAATTAAATGAGTATGCAATTTCTTTTTCCACATAAATTGCTGCCCATTTACATGGACCGACTCTCCATTTATATTAAAAAGAAAAGAATTAAGTCTTTGGTAATTGGTTTCATTCAGTACCTGGCCTCCCCTTTTTTCGAGCGGATTAGCAAGTTCATTAAAGTCGCCTATGAGACACCACGGAAGGTCAAATGTGTGATGTAAGTCCATTAGATGATTCCAGAAATGATCCTTCTGAATGGATTGCGCTGGGGCATATATCCCTGATATGATGACATTTTTAGCTAAGTCGGGGTCATGTACAAGTAGATGAATGGCTCGTGTTTCCTTACTAAGTACAGAAGCATGAATATTGCCATTATTCCATAGAACGGCTAATCCGCCAAAGTGATTATTGGGTGATACGTAATCATAGTGCTCAGATCCTAGTCGTGGAAGGATCTTCATTATATTTTGATCATTAACCATAGTTTCGAGTAAAAAAAACGATGTCTATATTATGGCTTTTAACAAGGAATCGCACTTCCTAAGTGACTTGTAGTTTTTTCGCACCTTGCACATTCTAGCTAATAACTTTCATGAAAGAGATGATAGTTGATCATAAATATCGTTCTCGGATTCCAGCTAAAGTCTTTAGGACTTCGAGATCTATGCACGTGATGAATTTTGTCATCCCATTTGCTAAATACATACACAATAGGCAGTGTGAGGGGTTTTCCCTTGAGCATAAATGATACAAGCATGTTGATCTCTCGTTGGTAGGGGGAAGGCAGATAAATAACAAATTTAGGTACGATACAAGGATAGTTTAGTAGCCATCCTCTAATTACATCATTCTGGCTAAGAAGATAGCGCCATGTACGGCTATCGTAATTGGTTAAGCTTAATAAATAAAATGTTCTGGGCCCAAAGGCATTCTGTAGACAGGTCTTGGAAATACAAGAAGGTGGATGCCCGTCTTGTATCTCACTCACCATAAAAACAAAAGGAAATTTACATGTGAAGCATGCGACTCCGTTGGAAATACCCGCAAAAACATGCGTGTTACACATGATGTCTCCAAAGCTGGGAAGGCACAATTGATTAAACTATGAGCATATCCAAGAAAAGAAAATAAAAAAATAGGTCAGATTGTTTATCATTGTCTCAAAAAGGCTTTTCATCATTGACAGTTCCTTAGGTGGGGGCCTATGCCTCAAAACTGTATACCCAGGCTGCTCGCCCCATGGGGGGCAACTCTGGTGATTATACTTGGCTTGAGCACTAACCAACATCCACCCATTAATATATGATCAGATAATATATAATTCAGAGGGGCAGATACAAAGCGCTTGGGGGCAAGACCATTCCTGGTAGAACACCCAAAAAAAAAACAAATCAAACAGTTATCATTCAGAGTAAGAAAAAGTGGGATCCAAATCATACACCAAAATAAACACCTGTCACCCCTGGAAAATATAATGCCCTAACTAAACAGCATAGGGACAAGCTTGGGCCATAGATAACCTATAAATGCCCAGAATTCCAAACACAGTTCATGGTAATGAATCCTCCCACCTAACATGAACGTTACTTGCCCCTTGATAGTAGCTATCGGACCGCTAAAAATAGAAAGTGAAATACGGAAATAAAAGGACTGTGGGGGTGACAAAGGATGCTGCCCCTTGCTAACTTGGAGAGCCTAGATACTTTATCCAAAAAAACCATTAAAAACACAGAGGCAAGAGCTAGTTGGGTTTGGAGGTAGCTTTCTCCCCATCCTCACATCTTTTCCTTTTAGAGGAGTCCGAAGACATCTCAACGTCTTCAATATTCTTTAGGTTCATATACATGTCAGCATTCTCATCCTCATTCATACCCTCATCACCATCATTATAGAATTCGTCATTGGTAAGAGGATCTTCCAGCATAACATTCATGTTAGCCAGACTAATGCCATCCGGATTGGTGGGTGCGGGGTTGGGAATGTTAAATGTCACTGTTGGGTGAGTGGGATACCCAACATTACCTTCAGCATTGGTATGAGGAGGAGGAGGAGTAGGTTCAGCATGGTGGGGATGATGGACCGGGTCCAGGAAGTCTTTGCTGGTGGGATTGGCAGGACAATTAACAGATCTGAATTACGAGGATTGATGATAGACTTGACTGTTTTTTTTGGAACAACAGTGACCCAATTCTTGGAATGAGATGGGTGGCTTGGCGAGTCTATCGAGAGGGTTTTGTTGGCGTGAGAGAACCCTTGGTTGTCAAACTTCTCAACGAGCACTTCAATTTTTTTGGGAGTTGGCAATTTAGGGCATAGCCAAAGTTAGTGGATTCACCACCACAAAGGGGGCATACCTCATGGAGCCCCCCATAGATAATAGGGACCCTCATGGTCATCGCTCCTTTTATGATGGTCATGCTGCCAGGAAGAGGTTTGATGATATCAATATTGACACAGACATGGACAAACTTACCTTTTAGACGGAGAATAGTGTTATGGTCAACCCTAACCAAAGTACGCACATGATGTAATAGGTCCTTCAGGCAATCCATGTCCCAGAATTCCCATGGAAGTCTAGGAATTCTGACCCATTGATCGACTCTGGTGGTTATGGAGTGGTAAGGATCAAAGAAAGGGACCCAAGGAATGATTATAAAGTTAAGGCCATTGACAAACCCGGGTCTTTTTTTGAACACTAGTATCTTATCCTGACAGTTACCAAACCTAATTAAGAGCCAGTCATTACCCAGATCAATGAATTCAGTATGACCTTTAACAAACTTCCATTCATTACGAGTATGATGAATAATAGCAGGAACAGGCACAAGCTCCCTCTAAATTTTCCCCAAAAGGCAGCAAGCACTGAGTTCCTTAGTGGAGGGCAGGGCCTTGATAGCAGTAGGAGGGGGAGTGATTTTGGGGCCTAGATTAGAGGAATCACCTATTGAAATGATCCTTGGAGGTGAACTTGTTTGAAGTTGAGTACTAGGTTCTGGCTGAGTTGGGCACTGGTGAGTACTACCATGGCTTCCCACTCCGAATTTGAGGGCATCTGAGTAGCAGGTGTGTTGGGATTGAGGGGTGTTGCTATGATGGTGAGGTTTACTTTCATCCAGCATAGGTATGATTGGAGGTTGGGTAGTAGGATTATCAGAGGAAATAGAGTCTTCCAAGTCAGTACCACCATCAGAGTTACTATTAAAGGACAGGGGGGAAGTAGGAGAGGGTGTAGACATAGAATTTAGAAGTAAGATGCAACGCCAAACACAATGCAAAATGGGATGATAAAGCCTTACAGAAGGACCTCGTATAAATAGTTGAATGCAAGCCACACTACCATTAACAAAGATCCAGTCATAAATGCGTAAAAGAACACTAAGAACAGACACACTTGATGGGAAAATTTTTTTATCCCAGGGGGCTAGCACACTCGTTCTGACATAGCCATTAATGTTCCTAATCTCTCTAAATCCTTGCTTAATCAGGGCAAATGGGGTCTGCAGAGAGCAAAGCCAAAGACAATGATTATGGAAATAAAGGAATAAATGATGAAAGAGAGAGAGAGGAACAAACACACCTGGATGCGGTGTCCACCATCTGGACTCAATGTCCCTCTTCACCTTCCAAGATCCAGTCCAGAAACGGCCAGCTTTAGCACTCCACAACCACCCACCAAAGGGTGGGTTAAAGTCGCTTGAATAGGTAAGATCTCCATTAATGGTAGGTTTGATGGGATGGATATCCACCGTTAGATTTGACAGCCCTAAAGCCCTTTCCTTGATGGTGCAAGGTAATGGGTGTGCAAAGTCAAGTTCTCTATAGTGAAGCACTCGATACTCTACAGATCGAGGGGTAATTATGCGGATTGTAGGGTAATTGTAGCAGTAGATCGACGACAACTTGGTCTAGAAAAGCCGGTAAAGGGTGGTTCGATACTTAATGCCCTGGTGGTAGATGGGTTCGGGCACCCCATCAGGAGTGACTTTGTACTTAGATCCAAACACTTGATGTGTGCAGATGCCAGATTTGGTAATGAAGACTGGGTTATTTGTAGAATTTGTAATAAATGAAGGTTCAATTGCCTAGAAGACGACCATGTGAAGCCTGTGGAGGTGATGATGAAGAGGCTTAATTAGATAGGACTGGAAAGGTAGAGGAGGAGCTTCATGGTAGTTGGGAGGAAGATGACGGGCCAAAAAGGCAGACAGGGGCTGGGATTCATTAGAGGTGGGCAGCAAGTGGGCAAGGGATAAGCTTCTAGATGGATCTGATGCTTTTTTCATTTGGGTAAATTCATAGCCCTCATCGAATTCTCACACTCTCTCTAGAGACTTCTCTCACTCTCTCTGTAGAGTTTTCTACATAGGATGCGATTTGTTAGAACTGCAACAACTTAGACTAAACTTAGATTAACTAAAACTAAATGAGTGTGGCTAATACAAGTGAAATTTTACATTAATCTAAACCTAATTCCTAGGCTAAACCTAAAAATCTAACTTAAAACCTTTTCGTTCCGCAAGTAGGGGAAGGCGAGTATTTATAAGCCTAAGTTTCTAAGTTTGGCATGGCCATTTGATATAGGCAAATTGTGACAACTTTCTATCTTTTTTACTCCTTTTTTTCCTCGTAACATTAGGGTGGCACAAGCGTGCCACATTGACACAGGCTACCCGTGCCAACTCCATATTTTTCTTTTCTTGCTTATTTTTCCAGCAGCATTTGGCACAGGTTAACCCGGTCGTGCTTCAAGGTTATACGAGTTGTTGTTATAGGTTATCCCCTGGCTCTTATGCACAAGTTTCAGCATGATCTCCACCCATTGTCTTGCATTTATGCAATTCTCTTTTGTTACCTACAAAATCAAGAAAGTACTAATAAAAAGCCTAATTTAACAATTATTGCGAGTTAAAACTTAGGTGAAATGAGCTATAAAATAAACACATTTTCATTCTAAACAAATACCCCCATGCTAAGACTTTTCTTGTCCTCGAGCAAAACAAAATAAAACTATTAGAAATCAGCTTATTTTTATAGGGATCATAGTTGCATTTAGTATATATAACAAATCCTTTAAACTCATTAGTTCCCCTAAGAGGACGAGTGAGGTCTCGTAATATTTTGCAGGAGATATATCCATAAAATCTTTTCAAAAAACCATGAAAATCAAACATGTATACAAAGTCAAAAAGGAGAACGGAAACATATGCATATAGCAATTAGTTAGATCGCCCTAACAACCTAGCTACTAAGCTACATACTTGTAGAACACACTCAAAATACATTTAGCTTACAAATGCAAATCCGATTCTCACTTTTCAATTCATTGTCTATCATAATATGATATGTGCACCTTGGTGCTGGTGCAAAGTGCATTGGCTCTCAATGATATGTTAAAACCGGGCATATGGTTACCTTTACTTGGCAAATGGACGCCCCTTTATTAGGTGTGATTAAGGTCACCTTTCTTACCCATCTCTCTCTTTTTTTCACACATTTTCTTTTCACATGACTCCTTATGCTTCTTAGCCCAGGTGGATAGCTCTTACTTGTAATAGCCCGAACCTAAGATTCATACTAATTACCTTGAATTATTCTAACTACAAATCAATCAAGTTGGGTGTCGCATTTCAATTTAATATTTTATATATATATGTATTTGTATTTGTGCATTGCAGGTTGAAACGACGTTGTGGCCTCAAAATGGACTTTGCTACGCTCCTAAATAATTCATTCAAAGGCTAATAAATATTTGGATGGCCGCTAACTAAAAATTAGCCTACTTATCAAAGGGCCAATTTGAAAAATGATAATGATAATAATATATGAACAAAATATAGTAACAATATAACAATATAAAAAGGTAAGTTATGCATATAAAAAGAGTGAGGCAATACTCAAAAATGAAAATGTTTCACCCAAATTTTACACCCAAAAGATGTACAACTTCATTTATTAATTTTAGCCAAAAATATTAATTCAATTATCTATATAGGTATATATGCAATGAATGAAAAAAAAATGAATGAAATAAAAATGAAATGATTAGGATAAACGTGAGAAAATTCTAGAAAAAAATTAGGTGCCCAAAAATAAAAGGGTAGAAAGAAAAAGTAAAACAGAGAAATTAAAACTTAAAATATACAACCAAGCCCTGTTTTTTTTGTTGAGAAATTACAGGTGTGGGATGGGTAGGAATGGGAAAGGGGAGGAAGGAGTGGGTGAAAGTGGGTAGGGGTAATATTTTTTTTCTAAGAGTGGGAAAGGAGGGAAGGAGTGGAAGAAGTGGAAAGGAGTGAGAATGAGTTGAATGAAGTAGGTGAGTTGATGTAAGTTACGTATTTTATTTTTTTAATCTAATCTTTTATTTGTGATAGTAATTACTGATGATAAAAAAAAATTACTGAAAAAAATATTTTTCTGTGTTGACTTAGGTACGAAATATTATTTCGTGGCCGTTGTTACCCCAAAAAATTGTTATTTTTGTTATTCGTAAAACAATTATGGGTGTATTTTTTCTATATATTAACCAAATACGAACAACGAAAAAAATACACCTATGTTTAGGCCTTGTTCTGTTCGTTGGTAAATCCAAATTTACCAACCTCAACCAACTTCAACTCACATCAATCCACTTTACGAACTTCAATGAAAAATACCAATTTCAACCAACTTCAACCCATTTCAGCCACTTCAACTAACTTCAACCCATTTTTTACTATTTTAACCAACTTCTACCCATCATACAAAAAAAAAAAATTAACCTTCTTCAACCAACTTAACCCACTTCAACCTACTTCAACCGACTTCAACAAAAAAATACTCACTTCAACTTACATCAACCCACTTCAATAAAAAAATACCTACTTCAACCTACTTTATCCAACTTCTACTAAGCATCTCAACCAATTTCACCTGTTTACCAACTCATATTTCCCAACGAAAAGAACATGCCCTTAGTACACGGAAAACAATCATCTGCAATTTGTGTGAAGAACTTTCAATATTTTGTTACTAACGCACACGGAAAAAAAAAATCTACTCAAAATACAAGTATAATACATCTGCACTTCATGTCACGAATTACAAACAACGCCAAAAAAATTTACACATTCCTTGATTATACCAGAAAAAACATCTGCAAATTTGGCCTCAAATTACGATGAACGAAAAATAAATTTGTTATACATACAGCAACAACCATCTACGTTTTGGTGACCTATAACAAATATTCAGTAACCAACGCAAAAAAAAAAAAAAAACGAAGTATCTCTTCTGTATACAAAATCAAACCCAAAATATCTACTGGCCACAAAAAACTAGCATTTGCTTAACAAAGCAGAAAAAAATTATTATTTCCTCAATGTATATCTACAATTTCCAGCAAGACTAACAAATATTTTCATAACATCCGAAAAATAAATAAAACTTTTCATAATTGTTATCAGACAATTCATATACACAATTATATAAATTATAAAAGTTTTCAAAATATGAAAAATAATAGTTATATATAGGAGTGAGAAGGAGTAGGTGAAAGTAGGTAAGAGTGGAAAGGACTGAAAAATAATTGTATTTTTTTTAAAGTGTATGAAGATGTGGGAAAGAGGGGAAGGAGTGGGTGGGAGTGGGAAAGAGTGGATTAGGTCCATTAAACTACGAAAAGAACAGAGCCTAAAAAAAACCAAAAAAAAAACCGAAAGCCCAAACCCCTCTCTGCCTCTCCCACACGACCGAAGCCCCCCCCCCCCCGGGGGGTTTTCGCCGCCTCCGTCCAACACCCCATGCCGCCACCGTCCAACACCGCTAGTTTCTGCCTCCAGTGTCGCCTTCTTCTCCACCTCCTTGTGTGTGTTTGAGTGGGTTGAAAGGTGAAACCCTAACTCTCCCTCAATTCAAATCTTGTTTATACTAGGATTTTTATAGTAAATGGTGTAAGTAATATTGATGAGTATTTATTTGTAAATTTCTTGGATTATTGTGGATGTTTAGATTGAGTTGTGAATTGGGGGGAATTAGGAAGAGTGTGGTGGGTGAGGGTTTGGAAATTATGTTTTTAGTTTGTTTATGATGATTTGATGGTATTTAGATTAGTTTAATGAATAATTGAAGGGAATTGGGGGATTATGTATATGGGATATGTGTGTTATGTTTTGATCATGACTTGGTGATTAGGGTTGTGGATTGGATGAAACTTAGTCTCGTTTATATTAATTTAAAGAAGTTTAGAGTAATCCCAATGAATATTTGAATGAAGTTATTGGATTACACATGTGTTGGAGATATATGCGTAGCCATGGATATGGTGATGAAGGTTCTTGGGTAATGTTTATTTTAATTATGTTTATTCTATTTATCTTGCTTCATTAGTGTTTAAATAAGTGATTATGCTAATTGAATGAGAATATATGTGTATGAGGTATTGTGTGGATATATGTTATGAGTTAGTTGTCAAGTGGAGGTAGAGGAGGAGAGGAAGGAAGAGGAATATAACAATCTTGAAACCTACAATTCTCACAAGGGAGAGATTAACTACTCTCCAAATTGGAAAAACAATTATTAAAACTTCCAGTTATATTGATATTAACCAAAAAGTAAGTTTGAAAATGGTCAGAGAATCAATCATTCCTTTCCTTCACCATCACTATTTGAAGAAGTCGCCGCTTATCCACAGAGAGAGAGAGAGAAAGAGAGGGAAAGAGAGTTTGGATATGAGGAAACTGTAGAGTTCCTTTTAGTCAACTAGGTGGATGACTTTTAATCAACAATTATATTTTCAATGTAAATTCGACAAGTATTTTAGGACCCCCAAAATGAAGTATTTGATAAGTTTACTGAGGCGGAAGGAGCACCTCCAAAATTTGGAGAGTTGATGAATCATATTTCTTAAAGTCGGTTATTAGCTTCCCCTGTAGGTGAAATCTTATTTGAGTTATTATATATTCCAAAAATACTATTGAAAAAATAAATTAGGGGCAATTTGGGGAAAAAAAGCATAGTGCCATTTATAATTACTAATGTAGAGCCCATGCAATGTGCATGTCCTCTTACTTTTAATTGTACACTAGTTTGTGCGCGTGCACTTGCATGGGTCTTTAAATCTTAATTTTAATTTTTTAATATTATAGCAAAATAATTAAAATATTGTCTTTCAAACAATCTGTATCTTATACATTATAAAATTTTGTATGGAAATTTAAAGTTCTTATGCTTGATACTAAAAGTTTTTAAAAACCACAGGTTAGTGCTTAACCCATGAGAAAAATGGAAATTGTAAATTGACATATAAGAGAAAAGGGAATTAACTTCTTTTGAATTAATTATAAAACTAACAACATCAATAATAACAACTTCCAGTATTGGTTATGCTCTTGCATGATCTAAGAAGATCTTGATATAGGCGGTCTTGTCCCTACACACACTTCTGTAAGCAAAGAAACAAAAAATAGTTCTACTAAACCTATTCAAAATATTTAATCAAATATTAACTTATTGTAACTGTAACAATTTGTTTCCTAAAAATTTTTAAAAAATATTTTCAGAATTATAATAGTCCATACTCGAAATCACTGCCAATAATTTAATAAGGAATATGATTCAAAACAACTTCGTTTCATCACCATCACCTTCCCTTTTAACAATTTTTTGGACCACCAGCTTACAGGGGGTCGCCATGTGGGTTTTTTCAGCCTGAATCCTACCTAATCTTCAGGCGGTCCAGCATATCTCTAACCCTCACTCTAATCCTATGGATATTCTCAAATTATATGGTTGCACCACCCTCAGCTCAGACCCTCCTTTATGAAAAAAAATGCGATTTTTGACTAAGTTTCATTTTTCTTATAAAGTTCAATACTAAACATCCTATAAAATGAAAACCCAAGTGATAATAGAATGTTTCAATAATAAATATCGTAATTATTACAACAACTTTAATCCTTAATTAGTAACTTCAACAATTTAGTTCACTAAAACAACTGTTCGAAGCATGAGCATAAGAAAGAGGGCGTTAAGAGCAAGTAAGAACTAGAAAGAGGGAGTGACTGGTGCTAAGAGAAGGCAAGAAAGCAGAAATTAGCTAGAAAGTCCTAAACAAATGAAAACTCGAGTCTTTTTTTTTATACTTTTGAATTGTTTTTTCATAGTGAGGGTGAGCGGGTCAAGTAACATGGTCAAAACCTCCATCTAAAGTCTAAACCAACCCTCATCACACATGGGTACCCATAATTTGAGGGTTGAGGTATGTCGGAGGAAAAATATGTTGGACCCTAATCCTTATTTTAACAAGTCGAGCCAGTCCGACGAATCCCTTAACTAGTGGGCCCACGAAAAGAAACCTTTTTTTGTAGGTACTATTTGTAGCTTATAGCCATTCAAATTAATTGATTCATCCTCTTTTTTTAAAAAAAAATAAAAAAATCTGCCCTACATGCACTCCTATCTTAAACCCGCATATACTCACTCTATTTACTTTCCAACCCCGTTTCTAACTCAAACATCACCTTCTAATGCAAATAGCACCAACATACACCCACATCTCTCTCTACACAACCCAATCCTAACATCAGAAACCATACCCCAATCTCTCTGATTTTGTCAACCACTTCTGAAGATGACCTAAAAATGGGTATAAAAAATGAAAAATGACCTAACGATTAGTATCATAATTAACACTCAAATACCCCAGCTTCTTCATAAATTCTTCTTGTTCTTGACTAAAATTAACTAGAATATATTTTTGGTTCATTATTTACATTTATGATATTTAAGGTAGTTATTTTTTTTGGGATAGAATAATGTAATTCTTCTAATAAAATTACATGTGCAGTTTCTCATTAAACTGGTATAATATTTTAGAAGTTAAATTTAGAATTTTATTCTTAATTTTATGAAAAATCTAAACATATCTTCATTTTTTTTTTACAAGGGTAAATATATCCAACCTATTATGCCCTTATGTCAGGGGTCACCAATGGGCCAAACGGGCCGGAGAGAGTGCAAACTACTTTGGTTAACAAAGCCCGGACCAACAAGCCCAAGAACCAAGCCCAATTGTAAACCGCGCACAAAGCACAACATATGTGTCTCCCCCTAGTTGAACCCGGGTGAATAGAGTGGGAGAGGCAACGCTTGACCATCCAGCTAAGTGTTGTTCAGTATCTAAACATATCTTCATAATTGAATAAGCTTTCAACATTAAAAGTCACCCATTAAAACAATCCCAAAAAGAATTTGATTTATAATGTGTGTGTGTGAGAGAGAGAGAGTCAGTGATTAATACCCTTTCTTTTCCTTTGGATGATTGCTGAAAACTTACAAAGTCATACGCCGTATGTTACAAAGCAAGATAGGCCATTAACACCCCTCGGACAATCAACCCCTTCCAAGCCCAAAAAAAAGGAAAAAAAGAAAAAAAAAGAATTGATATTATTCTCAGAGTGCAAACGAAGAGGCCTCACAATGTTGGAGTTAGCTTAAAGAGTCGTTAGGCCAACACCTCTCATTATCAATGTCGACGCTTGAGTATAACACAGTAGTGCACCACATAACTCATCAATGTCATAGCGCTCGCATGGCCTAATTACCGCCTTGAAACGTCAAGGATCAACATCATGACCAAGCCAACCATTGCCGTAAAAGACCAAGACGAATACTTCTATGAAGCGCATACCTTATTTTTGGTGGTGGAGGGGAGAACGATTTCGAGGGACTTAGGAGAGGTATGGAGAGAGTGGTTAAATAAATGGGGGGAGACTGGATAGAAAGAGGGGTGATAAACCACTCCACAGTTATGAGATTGCATATCCTAAATAAATTGCAGTGAGAGCACCATAGATGTATGGTTTGGTTGCAAATTTTTTTTATTTTTTTTTTTGGGATCATGGTATGCATGAGATTAGTATTTAGAGAGAGAGAGAGAGAGATTCAGAGAGAGGAATTTCTGAATTTGAGGGGAGGAGAAGTTCTGCATTGTTCAGATTTTTTAAAAATTAAAAACAAATGTGATAGTTGGTTCTCAAAGACCCATGAGATATGAAGAAGTAGGTCGTTTTTAGATAATTAATCATTTTTTCTTTTTTATTTGGGGCGTGGTGCTGCCTCAACAACTTGGATTTGAAATTCAAACACACATTATAAGATTAGACATCTAATACGTTTTTTTGATGGGATTGCACAAAATTGGAAGGATTAGGGAGGGAAGACTTCTTAGCCCTTATTATTATGCTATTTATAATATAAATTTTTTTTGCGTTGTTTTAGAATTAATGTCACACACTACTTGCTCATTTTTGCATGCAATATGTTGTTTTACAACATAGACCAAAGAAATAAAATTATAATAGTTTAAAAAATAGATTGCAAATCTACAATTAAATAAAAGAAGTTAAAAATATTTTTCTTTTCGTATTTATATCGTTTACAAGCAAAACAATGAGCAACTTAAATTGACATTGTGTTTAACCAACGCAACTCTCTAACAATAACAAAACTTTTGAAAAAAATCTGCACTTTTTTGGCAATTTTTTTGCCTGTTGTCTGCCTTCATCATGGTGTACAAATATTGTACCCAAATTTAATTTGAAGTTGACATTTAATTCAAATTACAAATGTTTATAATACAATGAAAATGCTCAATGAAACACTCTGGTGTAATATTTACTGGAATGAATGTAATGTAATTAATCTAATCTATGAATTACATAAATTTACATAACTAAGTGAAATTAATATTTAAATAACTCTTATTATAAACTATAAATTGATGCTTTAATTTTGAACGCATTTTCCCTTCCACATGATGTTCACTCCACTTCATGACATTCTTTTCTTTTCCTGCGAAGTCATGAAATCAAGTGCTTTCTGTCACTTCTCTCACTCTTCATCACCATTCATAACCGGCAACGGTCATCGATTCACCATTATCATCCTTCTTTCTCATCAAATTGGGCATTGAATTGGTTTCTTCAACTTCTCATGAGCCTTTACCAATTCATATCGTTTTGTTTCCCTTAGTTTCCATATTTGAGTTTTTCTCACTTTTGTTTTGCCCTTCCAGATTTTGGTTGCAAGATTGACGTTGTTAATTTCAACAGTGTCATTTCGGTTATAGTTTGCGTTTCGGCGGACACAGCAAGCTACCCTTTTTTCTTTTAATTTCCTTTCCACGTTCGTACCGAGCCGCAGCTCTGGACCCGAATCAAACAAACGTTCTGATAGGCCCGGAACATCCGCTCTTTCCTATGTAGGATGCAGGGACGGAAGAGCGCTTCGCAACTTGCAGCTGTCCCTCAAGCCTCAGCCCGTGTTTGGTTTAGGGGCAGAACTATTAAGAGCATTCCTAGCGTAGTGGCTCACGGGGTAGGGGTGGGGCCTGCGTGTCACACGCGTGCCAAGGGGCCTCTCGCGGCCTGGGAAACGGGGATGCGACACGCATGGCAGACTGGGCAGGCGTCCAGCCCCGCATTCATATTTTTTTTGTCCTGTAGCGACTCAAAACACAGCGTTTCGTCCGGGCTGGGCAAATGGAGTGACGCGTTTTGGTGGGAAGTAAAAGAAAAAAAAAGGGAAAAGGCTGCACGGGCCTGACCCGTGGGGAACTGGGCCGAAATGCCTGTTGGGGTCGTGCAACGGCTCTTTGGGCAATTTTTTTTTTGTTGGAATTGTGCTCTATAAAAATGCATCCAAAATTTGTGCAAAATTTTATGTTCCTTTTACTCTCACTCTCTCAAATCTAATTTTTGAATTAGTGTTGTAATTTTGAGTTTTTGGAAATTTGGAAGAAATTCAAGTTGCAAGAGGCACAAATTTGGGTCAGTAAATAATACTTGTTATGTAATTGGTTTTAATTTTGTATAAATAATTTTAGTTTGATATTGTAACTAATATATTTTATTTTGTGGGATTTTGTAGACATATTTTGGAGTTTTTCATTAAGTGGAAGACTAAAGTGAAATGAAGGCAATTGTAAGTAATTCAAAGTTTTTGCTATTGTTATGTTGAAATAGTTAAAAAAAAAAATGAATGAGTAGAGATGTGAGTATATTAGGAATTTATGAAATTGGAACTTAAGATATTGGAATTTAAATGATAGTAAGTAAAATTTGTTGTTATTTTGTATAAGTTGTTACAAATATTTGTTACTTAGAAGTTATTAAATGCTTGATTTTGGAAATTAATTTTGTTGTTGTTTACATTATGATAGAAATGGAATGTGTGAATGTTTTATTGTTTAAAGAAACAACAAATGATAGGGTAAGAAATATGTAATCACTTGAGGAGAAAAAATAATTTTGTTCGTTCTATTTAAAAATATGTTACAAATCAAGTGTGTGCTATTTTAGAAAAAAGAAGATTTGGTTGGTAAGAAATATGTAAGAATATGTTAGAATATGAAGCAGTTCAATGTGTAGTTAAAGTTGGTATGCTTAGAAATTAGAATTTAAATATGTGTTAGTTAAAATTTAAATGCATGATTACCAAATTTAATATTTTTTATTCTTCTTTACAACATGATAGAAAATATGTATGTAAATGGTGTTTTTTATAGGGAAAAAAAAATATTGGTGGGGAAACAATTGAAATATTTGTTACTTACAAGTTATGAAATGCTTGATTTTGGAAATTAATTTTGTTTTTGTTTACAATATGTTAGAAATTGAATGTGTGAATGTTTTATTGTTTAAAGAAACAAAAAATCGTAGGGTAAGAAATATGTAATCACTTGATGAGATAAAATAATTTTGTTTGTTCTATTGAAAAATACGCTATAAATCAAGTGTGTGCTATTTTTGAAAAAAGAAGATTTGGTTGGTAAGAAATATGTAAGAATATGTTCGAATATGAAGTAGTTCAATATGTACTTAAAGTTGGTATGCTTAGAAATTAGAATTTAAATATGTGTTAGTTTGAATTTAAATGCATGATTACAAAATTCTATGTTTTTTGTACTTCTTTACAACATGATAGGAAATAAGTGTGTAAACGGTGTTTTTTATAGAAAAAAAAAATGTTGGTAGGGTAACAATTGAAATATTTGTTACTTACAATTTATTAAATGGTTGATTGTAGAAATTAATTTTGTTGTTGTTTACAATATGTGTTGGTGATTTTTGAGAGGGTGGAAAAATAAGCTAAAGAAAAGAGAAAACCTCAAGCACACGATTGTTAGTCGTAGTACTTTGAGGGTCGATCCACAGGGATGACGTTGAAATTATGGTCATTTAAAACAACGGTTTAACTAATTAACTATATTGAACCAAATTAAATTATTCAAAGAAACATCAGTGCTCAATTTAAATTAAATGATCTTAATTAGACTAAACCTAAATATTTGACTAAATGTGAGCATATGAAGGAGATTATGCATTAACTAGACATAAACAGCTATTAAAATCAAAACCTAAAACTACCTAACCTAACCTGAAATCAATCAAATTACTTGAACAGGGGCACATCTCATTCAACAGCAACAACAGAATCAACAAACTAATTGCAACATCAGCAAAATCAACACAATCAGCCGGGTTTAGAGACAATTAAAGCGAGGCAAGAATCGGGAAACAAACATCAAGCAAGCATCGAACAGAAAATAATATCGAAGCAACAGGGGAGGGGAATTGACAGAAACGAAAACTCCAGAAAAACAGAGAAATTGAGCAACGATGCAATACCAGAGCAAGTTAGGGTCTGAATTCACCATTCACAACCCAGAAACAGCTTCACAAACACCAAACGCAATTCATTGAATCCAAAAGCTACCATTCGAACAACATTGAACAAGCCAGAAACAAGGGAGGGGAAATCGACGAAATAAACTCAATTAAACCCAAAACTCTTGCAAAGTCGAACTAGAATTATGAATTGCTACTGAGAAAACTCAAAATTGTAGCCCAATTACAGAAGTTCGAAGCTAGGCAAACCGAAATGCATAAACCCTAATTTTGAAATTCGAAATAAACTCGAAATTAAAACTAAAATCTAAACCTAAAACTGAAATTAAACCTAAACTAACCTTAAATACTACCTAAAATTACCTACTAAAAGCTTCAATGGCGTCTTCCTCCTCCTTTATACTCGAACCCTCCACGATCTTCAACCATTCGATCTTCGGTGTCATGGACGATGGAGATGGGGGCAGCTGGTGTGAGATGTGGCCTTTGTAGCGTGTTTCACGGTGGTGGGATGGTGCGAAGTGAAGTCTGGAGGTTTTGGGGATTACTGTGGGCGGATTTTGGTGGGCTGGGGTTGTTTTCTGGGTTTGGGGATTCTGTGGGTGAGGGTGGTTTTGGGAAGAGGGAAGAGATAAGGGAGAGAGAACGAGATCGAGATGGATGGGGATGGTGAGGGAGATGGATGAGGATGAAGACGATGGAGAAGCAGGGGTTTGGGGGTCGAGGGTTCTGCAGACGCGAAGAGGAAAGAGAAGGCAGACACGCGAAAGGGAGGGGGTTATTAGGCGCTGAACCGGGTTAGGTGAACCGGCCGGTCCAGTTTTTAATTGCTGGACCGGCTTGGTTTTTTTTTCTTTTTTTCTTCAATTCTCCGTGGCCGATTTCTATGGAATTTTGGACCGGTTCTTCAATTCCCGACATTTCCTCTATTTTTTCCGCATTTTTCACCATTTTTGGCCCTTTTTCACATTTATTAAAAATCTGCAAAATAAAATAAAATCAGTTAAAAATCTTAAAAATATTATTAAAACGAGAATAAAACAGGTGTGAAAGTACCTTAAAAATAGCACATTTTTGGTTCAAATAATATGTTAGAAATTAAATGTGTGAATGTTTCAATTTTTAAAGAAACAAAAAATGGTCGGGTAAGAAATATGTAATCACTTGATGAGAAAAAATAATTTTGTTTGTTATATTTAAAAATATGTTGCAAATCAAGTGTGCGCTAGTTTTGAAGAAAGAATATTTGGTTCGTAAGAAATATGTAAGAATATGTTAGAATATGAAGTAGTTCAATATGTACTTAAAGTTGGTATGCTTAGAAATCACTTGAAATGTAAGAAATATGTGAATGTTTTACAATATGTTAGAAATGTTTTAAGTGCTTGCTTACAAAAATTAATATGGTTTGTTATCTTTGAAAATATGTTAGAAATTATGTGTGTGATTACAAATGTGTAAAAGTAAGCATGTTTAGAATTACAATTGAAATGTTTACAAATTAGAATTTAAATATTGTATGGTGTTTTGTGAAATATGTGAGAAATTAAGTGTGTGAATGGTGTTTTTGTTTTTTAATTCGTAGGTGTTCACTTCAAAATGAATCCTAATCACCCACAATTTTTCATGAACTTACCTAATAAGGATAATTCACAACAGGATCCCGCGAATAACATGAATATTGTCATGAATCCTCCTAATTAGCAATACCTTCCACAATACGTTCAACAATACCCACATATGCAATATCCCCAACCACCACCAAACTTTCCCCTTCAAGGCCATAATGTCCCCTCAATTCCAAATGCCAACTACGGTTCCATGTTCCCTCCTTATCAGCTACCCCCACCTAATAATACGACCTCATCAACACCCTGTCCTCCATCCAACCTCACCCACAATGAGAGTGTTGGTGTGACTTCCAAGTGGACATTGGAAGAAGATCGTCGTTTGGTCACATCATGAATCAATGTCAGCACCAACCCCCTTATTGGGGCTGACCAAAAGAAAATGGGGTTCTGGACAAAGATCGTAAGTGCCTATAACCAACACGCCCCCGATGGAGCTACGAAGTGAGCACCCAAAGTTTGCAATGCCCGTTGGAACCGAGCAGCTCCACTTGTGTCCAAGTGAGCTGCTTGTGTGGGTCAGGCTTATTGGGCGAACCCGAGTGGGGCGAATGAGGACGATATTATGCAGAAAGCCCAAGATCTATACGTTGATATGGTGGGCAAACTATTCGACTTGATGCATTGGTGGGTGCTACTAAAGGATCAACCGAAATGGGAAGTTAACTGCGATCAATCTGCAGATGTCGCCACTAAACGCTTGAGGATCAATGAGGTGGGCGGGTACATTGAGAGTGACACATCTGGCATATCCAGCACCCCCAGCACACCAACAACTCCTGCTAGTGATGATACACCAACATAGGAAGTTGGTGGACTGATCCGCCCTATAGGAAGAAAAGCCGCCAAAAGAAAGCCGAAAGAAAGAGCGCATGACTCGGTGCTTGACGTTGTCACCAAGGAGCTATCGACCTTGGGGATAACAAATGTCAAGAACAGCACCATGTGGGAAAGATATGTCATCGCCCAAGAGAAGAAGGCAGAGGTCGTTAAGGTGAAGGCAAAAGCAGCTAAGAGAGCTGTTGAACTAAGAGACAACCATTAGCGTCTCCAACGGATGAAGTATGAGGACACGATATTGAGAATGGACATTGCTACGATGTGCCCGAAGGATCAAGCGCGATATGGTCCACTTCAGGAAGAAATTAGGAGTCATTATCGCTAAACATCGTCCTCGTCTAATGCTAGCCCTTCTTTAGATTGACATCTATGTCTTAGGAATAAGATGTTCTTTACCTTGTGCTTTTGTTGTTCTTTCCTTTCGAAAGCGTTTGTTGTAATTGAATCGCTTTAGTTGTGGAATGAAATGTTTAATTTTATTTTAAGGAGTCCAACTTTAATTTCACATCATAATGTTAGGTCTAATATGTTTGATTTTAGCTATGATGTTTAATTTAATTTCAACAAGTTCAATTTTAATAATATGTTCAATTTTAACTATGATGCTCTTTTACTTGCTTAACTTTTGTCACAGGTATTGCAAAATAAATCACCCATCTTTTTCATGTTCCACAAAATCATCAGATGGTCTCACCTTCGTACTAGAGTCATCCTCTTCTAGTGACGACTCATCCATACTTGCAACTGTACTGGCTAATCAATCTCAACTGAAGTCATTTAAGCTAGCTTTGAAACTCAGACAAGAGGGCAGAGTTTCATCATCCACAAGACCAAGAAAGAAGAAAAAATTCGTTCAGAGGGACCAGGAAGACGCACACGATCGCCTCCACAGGTACTACTTTGCAGATGACTCCATCTACAACGACACCCACTTTCGGCATAGATTTCGCATGTGGAAACACTTGTTCCTCTGTATTGTGGACGCCTTCAGTAGTCAATTTGAGTACTTCCAATTGAGGTACGATGGTGTTGGTTGGCGTGGGTTGTCGCTGCTCACCAAGTGTACCACAGCGATGCGCATGCTCGCCTATGGGATATCGGCAGATTGTGTCGATGAGTACTTGAAGATTGGAGAAAGCACGACCATGGAGTGCATGAAGAACTCTGCTGCTGGTGTCATTCAAGTGTTTGGAGAGGAGTATTTGAGAAAACCAACACAAGCTGATGTTGATCGACTATTGCAAGTTGCCGAGGTCCGTGATTTCCCTGGCATGTTAGGGAGTATAGATTGTATGCATTGGGAGTGGAAGAACTGTCAATCGGCTTAGAAAGGAATGTTCGCAAAAGGGATTTATAGAGTCCCCATCTTAGTTCTTGAAGCCGATGCTTCGTATGACCTTTGGATATGACATGCCTTCTTCGGGTACCCTGGTAGCCTCAACGACTTAAATGTTCTTCACCGATAAGATGTTTTCCAAAAGGTGTATGAGGGTCGGGTTCCAAAATGTGAGTACATCATGAACGGTCGTGAGTAAAATGTTGGATACTTTTTGTCCGACGGTATTTATCCAAAATGGGCAACATTTGTGAAGACTATCCCTCTTCCCCAATTAGCAAAGGCAAGACTGTTCGCCGAACGTCAGGAATCTGTTAGGAAGGATGTGGAAAGAGCGTTTGGAGTTCTACAAGCCTGCTTCACTATCATTCGGGGTCTTGCGCGAAGCATGGACAAAGTTGAATTGGGTTTGATAATGAAAGCATGTGTTGTACTCTATAACATGATCGTCGAAGATGAATGAGATTCGTTTGACCTTGCTTTCGACTACGATGATGTGGAAGACAACACCCTGCAAGCAAATGTCGAACGAGACCATTATCCGTGCTATGTTGCCTACCTCGGTAGAGTCGCAGAAATTCATGACCCAACACTACAAGCACGTCTCCAATCAGACCTTGTCGAGGAAATATGGAATCGACTTAGGGCGCGACAAAACTCACAACCATATGTGTCAAGGGTTATTCGTCATTCACCGATGTTGTATTCTAAATTAGTGTTTTAAATTTCGAACACTCGAGTTGTAATTGTCTTCAATGTAGGAAAAATTATTTGCGCTTGTATCAATTCAATTCTACATCATATTTCATATGCTTTGTATTTTTTCAACTAATATAAATTAAGTCATTAATTTTAGGGGACTTTAAAATAAATCAGTCGAATTTTCGGGAAGATAAAAACATATTTTTTCGTTCGGAAAATACAAATTATTTTTAACTTACACAAAAAATTAATTATACAAAAACAAATTTTACAACATAAAACAAATAAATTATGTTTAGTGGTGGGCTCCATCAATAAATATTATATTATTTATTCTGAAATGAGTTCCACTGGTTGGGAGAATAAAAGAATGCAAGTTCTAAAACTGTAGAACTTCTGCTGACGAGGCATGCCGGAGTTCTAAAATGAGTTTCACTGATTGGGAATGCTCTAAGATATAAGAGGTATCAATTAACATTTCAACTTTTAGGGGAAAAAAAAGGTATAGTATATCCTACGCAAAAAGAAACAGTTGTAGTTTTTACGAAATTAGCGGGCACAATTAGTGGAGTGGTCGGCCAGCTCATGGCTTGCACGGGAAGTCGCGTGTTCGAGTCTCATGCTACGCTTTCTGTGGGTTTTTAGGTTTCTCTTTAAGCTCTTCAATTCTCTGACTGCCCCTATTTCTCTTTCACACAGCAGAACCGCACGCGACCACGCCCCACCCCGGAACTCTCCCTCTCTCTCTCTCTCTGCCGAGTTGCCTTGCCGCCTTGCGCCGCCAGTAGTGGCCCACCGCCACCGGAAGGCCACCGCAGCTGAGCCCGACACCGCCTGTGTAGTCTCCAGCCACCGAGCCACGCCGCAGAAGGGAGGGAATCAACCTCTTTACTCTCTCTCCTCCTTCCTACTGCTGCTTTACTTGCTGGTAAGTTGCCGCTCTTTCTCGCACTCACTCACTCGCCACCCAAGGTGCAGGGCTGATAATCTCTATTTCTTCTTCCATCTTTTGTGGGTAAATTGCAAAGCCTCTTCCAAGAATGCTGAAAAATCGTTTTGCCCAATTCAATTTAACTGCCACCCCTAATTTTATAACCATTAGTTTCGTGCAAATATGAGTAGCTATGCTTGAATGCTTTGAATTGGATGCTACAGTTTATGGACTGCTGTAAAGATTTTTTGGTGGTGGGGGCCGCCCCCCCCGCGGCTGCTATTGTCCCAGTTGCTCCTACAATGGTTCCTGGTGAATTGGATGAAGAAACTTAATTAGTGTTTTGATTAGTTCCCATTTATAATGTTCCCATCGAGATCGGCCTCTTTCAACTATGTTTCTGTTAAAAGTTTAAAACTACTAAACTAGTATTATCTTTTCTATATGAAGATTCTTGTGGTATTCGTTTTTAGGGTATTTTGAGGTGATTGTTCCATGGTATTTCGTTATCTCATGTTAAAACTTATTGAATAAGGGAGTTGGTGCAAGTTTTGTGATGGTGTCACTGTTTTCGTGTTGAAGTTGTGGAAGGGAATATAAATTTGAGCGCTGAATTCGATCAGAGATGCCTGGTTTTTCAGTTGCAAGAGCATGTGGAACACCCTCAACCTCTATTGTCAATCGTTCAGTTGCACTTCAGCTTTTGGGTCCTCGTAAATTTAGCCTTCAATTGGTAATTTATGCTATTGGGTTCTCATAAATTTATCCTGCTTTTGTGCTCCCCTCACTTAAATACACCCCCTCCCCCCCCCCCCCCCCCCCCCCCCCCCCCCCCCCCCCAAAAGAAAAAAGAAAGGGAAAAAGAAGCCCCTTTGCATTATAAAACATAGGTCTAACTAGCTTTCGTATAATCTCAGGCTAAAGTGGCAGTAGCTGATATTCGATTATTGTCATTGAAATCAAGGTCTGAGCAAATTAGACCCATGGCAGTGTCGCAATCAATCTCTACATCACAGTTAGAGTCTTCCTCTATTGCTTCAGGTAAGCTCACCTTTCCTATAGTTTTTGTGTGATGCAGCTAAGAGTGTGCTTTCCTTGGTGTTTGTGCCTTTATTCGGGTCGAATGCCTTCTTTTTGATTATTTTCCTATTATAACCATTGTTATTTCTTTATCTTTAGGCTCACAGGCTAAGCGGGCATTGATTTCACTGTCTGATAAGAGTGATTTGGCTCTTCTTGGAAGTGGGTTACAGCGCTTAGGGTGAGTTCTATGTTGTGCTCTCTTTTACATTCTTCTTGTTTTTACTTACTCTCAGTTTGCATTAAAAAAGTGATTATGGAGCTTTACATTTTGTAAATTCATTTGGAACTTTCTCCCTGCTATGATCACTGCTTAGTTAATCATTCTTTCCTATTTGACTGCTGGATTGAACTGTTAAAGAAGCTGATTGTAGTAGACGGATCTGTTTATCTTGATAGGCAATATCCAACATTAGGCTTAGGATAATAGGAATGTTGACTGTAGAAACTAGTGTCTGGGTGACGACTGAACAGTTCTCAGAATAGCTTTTTCTAACAGTATTGGTTGTCAGCTGGAAAGAGTGTGTGATAGATGATGGAGATGTGTCCTGGAATCATATCTGCGATTTTGTGGTATTGATTGAAAGATTTGTGCCAGCATATATTTTTTTTGGAACAAGAAAGTGATTTATGATTTAGCATATAGCTCAGAAAACTTTGAGCCAGTGGTTCAACACAAGACTTTATTGGATCACGATGTACCAGACTTAGGCCTTGTTCTTTTCGTGGTTTAATGAACCCCACCCACTCCTTTCCCCCCTTCCCACTCTTTCCCCCACTTAAACAAAAATACAATTCCTTCCCACTCTCACCCACTCTGCCCCCCCTTTCCCACACTCCTTCATTCAACTCCCTAACTTCATTCAACTCCTTTCAACTCCTGTTCACTCGCACCCACTCCTTCCCCCCCTTTCCCACACTTAAAAAAAATTCCATTCTTACCAACTCTCACTCACTCCTTCCCCCCTCTCCCACACTCACCCATCCCACACCCATCATTTCCCACTGAAAAGAACAGGGCCTTAGTGTCTGACTGCCAGCATTACTGATAATAGGTACTATCTCTGCATCAAAATTCTGGGAAGGGAGCCATCTACTCTCACAATCTCCATTGTGAGGAGTCAATTACTTTGTTTTGTATTCGTGTTTGTTTCCTTTCTTCTGTAGTGATATCACTTTATGAAGTGTATGTTATTGCTCTTTCTCACATTGATTACAAAATTCTTTGCATTTAGGTACATGATTGTTTCAACAGGAGGAACTGCAACTGCTTTGGAGAATGCTGGTGTCTCTGTGACTAAAGTGGAACAGTTAACTAGTTTTCCTGAAATGGTGAGCATTTTATATGATGTTGACAACATAAATATCCACTTTACTTTGTACCCAACTTTGTTCATAGATTTGACATGATAGCACTTGAACATCAATGAGCTTATATCCGTTTGTTAACCATTTCAAGCATAGGTCCCTCGTTTTTTTTTTGGGGGGGGGGGTTGGATTTCCCAATGTCCACTATCAAATTTTGCCTGCCTTAGCAAGACCAGCTGGCATGGAACTGTGATTTGTTCTCTTCAAAGAGATTAAATTCACATGCATGTGTGTGTGCAAAAACAAAGCGGAGATGGTAAAGAAGCAATATCTATATATATAAAGAACAAGGAGACGGTAAAGAAGCAGCATTTCCTCGAAGACTCCAATATACGATAGATATTCCTGAAGAGTAATAGCCTATCCTTTTGCAGCTTGATGGTCGTGTGAAGACTTTGCATCCATACATACACGGTGGCATCCTTGCGAGAAGGGACCTAAAGCATCATATGGAAGCTCTTGAGGAACATGGAATTGGTGAGTAATTTCTTGGCTCATGACTGAAAACTGGTTTTGTTTGTGCATGAATTTTTTTTTAATGCTGTTTACTACATCTTTTGGGCAGGTACCTTTGATGTTGTGGTTGTCAATTTGTACCCCTTTTATGATAAAGTGACATCACCTGGAGGGGTTTCATTCGAGGAAGGAATTGAGAATATAGATATTGGTGGGCCCACCATGATCAGAGCTGCTGCAAAGGTAGTATCCCACTCGGTATGGTGTGATATGCTGGTACATTCGACTGCTTGTTTTGCTGCTGCAGGCCTTTGTAGAACTTAAGGAGATAAGTACATAACTTGAGCTTGGCCTGGGGAGAGTTATGGGCTCTTCTCTACTTTGACTTTGACTGAGGGAATAATGGAGAGATAAATGAGATGGAAAAACTGTGGGTTGCAATGATGTCCTTCTCTTTCTGGGTTAGTTTTGGTTATTTGGGTTAGAGCATGCACATACCTAAAGATGTGAAGTCGAAATTTAGGTAACCTCACTCTTGGACGTTAGAGAAATTGTTGGTGGTGGACCCATAAACTTTTTTTTTTTTTTTTGGGTGTGTTTTGTTCTCGAGGAGTGATCAAGTTTGGACTGCACAAATGTTGTTTTAAGGTGATTAGACTATATATGCCGCATATTTGTTCTATTTGAATATTTGCTGGCTGTTTGCCCTAGACTTGTGCGCTTCTTGTGATATGAGTTATGACTCTTCTCTTTATTGGACTACCAAACACATGTACCCCTTGTCTGGAATACCAACTCAGAGGTCCATTTTTGTATGCGGTCCTCTTTGTCTTCTTGTATCTTCATGCAAGAAGCCATTTTATAAGCTTCTCAATCTTCCTAGTTGCTCTAGGAGTTTCAGAAACAGATAAATAGTAAGCGTAATATAGGCAGATAAGACTGAAAAGTGATCCTGCCTCTCAGACAATTATTGCCTTCTCCACCTGTCTAAGACCATGGAGACCTTTTAATTACAGAAGTGGAGACTCCAAGGAAGCCCGCATAGGTTGGATACCTGAGTAAGTCAAAGGCAAATGAAATTCCTAATTCAGACTAGGAATTATGAAAGAGAAGCTATCAATTCCACATGAATGCTTATAAAACTCAAATTATTATGGTTAATGACTTGAACAGAAGTGAAGCATTATTAGATTTTCCCACGATTTTTGGGATGGAAACGAATTTTATCATCTTTGCCTACGATCAACAACCAACTACTCCCACTATACGCTGCTGTCTGGATTTCCAGTGATCGAACACCTGAAAATGCCACCACAAGCGTCCAAAGGAAACGGGGGTAAGGGTGTCTATCGGAACCTTCCCAATGAAATGAACCACATTCTAGACTGCCATTAATCGGAAAAATTTACGGAGGCAAGTAAAGCACAACATTTAACTGCGATCATCCATCTGTTCGTAAAACCTTTAAGCTTCAAAGTACGTCTCATCACCTGAGGTAAACCGTAAATCTCATTTCATTTGTTAAACACTCAGACTAATCACCACAAAAACTCTGGGTTCACATGCATCTTTCTAGCTGGTTGCCCCCTATCTAATTCTATCAGCCGTTTTGTCATCCACTGGCGTTTGTACACATGCCTGAACTCTTACCTTTGTGAAACCATCAGCTTGTTCTTTGCTTTGTTTTATCCCTTGCTTGAGATTCAGTTTATAACTTCAATTATGCTTGTTGGAGAAATTAAGTGGTGAATCTATTGACAGAATCACAAGGATGTCTTGGTGGTAGTTGATCCACAAGATTACGCTGGACTGTTGGAATATCTTAAGAGCGATCAGGTTGATCAACAATTCAGTAGGAAGCTTGCTTGGAAGGCTTTTCAGCATGTGGCTGCTTATGATTCTGCAGTTTCAGAGTGGCTGTGGAAGCAGACTGGAGGAGGTACTATGCATGAATCATGTCTTATTACTTGTAGACAAGATTTAGTTGATATGTTCCAAGCCCATCTGATATTTGAACTGTTCTCCCTTATCTGCTGTTCTCTTTTGCTCTTCAGTAGTCTTGTTTGATGTGCTACTATGACAATTGAGTGTTTCTCGTATTTGCTTTACGCTGCATCAAAAAACAAAAGAAAAAACCTCTTCAATGAGCATACCATGTCTTTTCACATGCCAACAGTAGTCTAATTTGTCATGACAGAACTTGTAAATTATGTCTCCATGTATGATGAGACTGATCGTTTATCTTTTTGTTGGAAGATAAATTTCCACCCAGCTACACGGTGCCATTGTCGCTTAAAAGCCCTCTTCGTTATGGGGAAAATCCTCACCAAAAAGCTGCATTTTATGAAGATAAGAGTCTGGCTGAGGTTAATGCTGGTGGTATTGCGACTGCTATTCAACATCATGGAAAGGTCAGATGATTCTGCTTTGGTAATGAACCTTATAATTGAGTTTACACTAGCTCTGCTTGTACAATTTCTTGGAAAGTTCTAGGCTGTACATGGTATTTGAATAAGCTTCTGGAAGAAGTTTACAACAACAACAACAATACCTCCCAGCGTGGGTCCCGCTTTCGCGGGCGGGGTCTTTCTTGAAATAAAGCATCATGGGGACTGAGGATTCTCATGGATTATCTGAGACAGAGGATCTTACCTTTTTTACCCTTTGTTTCTGGGGTAATTTTTTTTTGGGGGGGGTGGGGGAATGAAAGGTTCTCATTCATTTAGTTTCCAGTTACATCCCCATCTTCCCTGCCCTCTGCAATGTCTTCTGCTCTTTTGTAGATTTTCTTGCTGTTTCCTCCTTTTCTTCTACCCAACTCTTCGTAGTTTTGATATTCTAACTTTTGTGTGTGTGGAATGTGTTTATAGCCGTACAGTGAATCCTTTGAGCCTTCTGTGTATAAGTTTTTGTGTGTGAAGGGGGATGCAATGGCCAATGTAGGTGAATTTGAAACTAGGTCTCTGGGACAGGCCCCAAGGACACTGTCATCCAACAAGCTAGCTGGGGTCCATTCTATTTGAGCAGTAAAACAAACCAAAAAGCATCTAGGGTCCAATATGATATCCTTGGTGCAAGATTTGGTTACAAAACTTTGTTAGGATCTGAGGAAGTCATTGCTGGATGCTAGGAGAAATAAACTACCATGTTATTCCCCTGTGGTGTGTCCCAAAATGTTTAAAAAATTATGTTTGTGAATGTCCTCCCCACCTCCCTTTCTTTTTTTGGGGGGGGGGGGGGGAATGCTTTAAAATGCCTTCAAATTTTTTTTAATAAATTTGTGTCTTATGATTTACTCTTCAAGATGAGCTATTTTGGCTGCACCACAGCCAAAGAGGCACATTGTGCACATTGTTCTGAATACTTCTTTTCCTTTTAAAGAATGGAGGGTGTGGGTGAAACACTTGGGTTTCTGTTCGTCTTAAATGTTCCATCTTTCAAATTTTGTAACTTTGGATGAGTAGAACACTAAAACCTACATTTGGTGCAGAGAATATCTCAATGGTTGAATGCTTTTCACTTGTGACATCAGCAAGTGAAGAGTTGTAGATTCTGATGTTGTTGGGAGTTGTGGGGCTGTTGCTCATCTCATGTATTTCAAGATCTCTGGACCTTATATTGATTAGTGGAAGGGGTGAGACTGTGAGAAGGAGGAAGGGAAGAAGAATTGTATGTTCTAATTTTGTTCCCCCCCCCCCCCACCCTCCCGGGTAGGGGGTTAGAATTTGTCTAGCTTCTTAGAACTTATTATCAAGGAAGTCTCTGGTTGGATAGATGATCTCACATGTGTTGTTGAAGTATTATTAGCCAATTTCTGCTTCTTGTTTTGCTATTCTCCATAGCAGGCTTCTCCAATGACCTTTGCGAATCTGCTGTATGAATAATTATGCACAATGTGTTTTTAGCATTTTGTATTTCTCTAAAGTGAGATAGTTTATTCATATCTTTGGTTTCCTTTTGCAGGGGATGTCATATAATAACTACTTAGATGCTGATGCAGCTTGGAACTGTGTCTCTGAATTCAAAGATCCTACATGTGTTGTGGTGAAGCATACAAACCCCTGTGGAGTAGCTTCACGTGATGATATCCTGGAGGCATACAGGCTTGCAGTCAAAGCAGATCCAGTTAGTGCATTTGGTGGCATTGTAGCTTTTAATGTTGAAGTTGATGAGGTAAACCACTGTAGTCATGTGGTCCTGCACTGTTTCTGTGATGGAGAAGTATTGAATATCAACTACCATGCAAGATTGAGGTCATTGTGATTTTGGAATTTCAATAGTGTCATTCATGCTTTGAGTTTAGGTTTTGGTTATGATACTTTGGTGGTGCTGATGCCAGGTTGATCCTTAGACATAGATATGGGCACTGTCATGATTCATGAGTATCTACATGTACTGCAATTTTAGGCCAAAACATGTAAATTTTAAAAATACCAAGACTTGTAGGATATGTAGTTTATCCTGATTAGTGTAGGCCCTTTCAAGACGATGGGAACAATGGTTCTTGTTATGCAACTATTTTTCGCCAATGCTTGCTGCAAAGAATTTATTCCTCTGAAATATCATTATTTCCCTATCGTGACTGTTCTATTGCATTTAAGGCTCTCGCAAAGGAAATTCGGGAGTTCAGAAGCCCTACTGATGGTGAGACTCGGATGTTTTATGAAATTGTGGTTGCACCCAAGTACTCCCAAAAGGGACTTGAGGTTCTGCGTGGAAAGTCAAAGACTTTAAGAATTCTTGAGGCCAAGAGGAATGGAAAAGGAAAACTTTCTCTACGACAAGTTGGTGGTGGTTGGTTAGCACAGGAATCTGATGATTTGACCCCTGAGGATATCCAATTTAACGTTGTGACTGAGAAAAGCCCGACAGCCAAGGAGCTTGATGATGCAAAATTTGCATGGCTTTGCGTCAAGCATGTGAAGAGCAATGCCATAGTGATTGCAAAGGTAATATCCTAAGGGTATCTCTTATTTGTCACTTGCTTATACCTGACAAAATTTGGGCCTTTTGTTTAAAGTTGCCTTGTCCGGTATGATGCATCATTGGCCACCTAGCCTTTTTAAACTAGGATTAGGATTATCTTATCGGATATCTGTACAAATGTCAAATTTTGATATGTCATTCTCCATTCAAGAATGATTACTGACATTTTATCTGAATTTAGAAACATTGTCTAGATTTCGTCATCAATCAAGGTAATTTGTTGGGGTTGGTAACAAATATTGTATCTTATTGGTTCCCACAAGCCTTTCAGGTGCTGATGTGGTTTCCTTTGCAGAACAAATGCATGCTAGGTATGGGCAGTGGGCAGCCAAACCGTCTTGAAAGTTTGAGGATTGCAATGAGAAAAGCTGGAGAGGAGGTCAAAGGAGCAGCTTTAGCTAGTGACGCGTTCTTCCCATTTGGTAATTGCCTGTTTCATACTAATCTCTCTCCCCCACCCCCCAATCTTATTTTTTCTTTACTTTTTTTGGTAAGGATCATCATTTTATCTATTTTTGCCCACATGTTGAACTAACTTCAAAGTAG
>JACYFF010010365.1:17939510-17957970 GCA_017589665.1 Selenicereus undatus
GCTGGCTCTTGTCTTCAACTTAGCCATAAAGCTGTTACATTTTGCTGTTGACTGCCTTGCTATGTCATGGTTGAAGGAAAGTTTGGTTGTGTATCACCTAGTTAATGGTGCTAGTTCAGTTCTTTTCAACAGCCATTGAGACTCATGCCTCTGTTAGTAGACCTAGCAAAATGCTTAATTCCAGTCGAGTACTTGAGTTAATTGCAGGTCCAATTCATACTGTTGATGGAATTTTGGATCAGGCCGTATTAAAAGTGATGGAATTGTAGCTCAAGTCATTTAATGTTTAGGTCGAGTTTGGGTCTGCTATTGGTTGATTTGATAGGCCTATCTTGAAAATACAAGCAATGTTCATTATAGAGTTTCCTAGTTTGGCTTGTGTGGCCTAGGTCGATTCAATTCTGGGTCAGAATTAGGTTATCTTGTTTTGAGTCAAGGACAGTTCATGCAAGATCAATTTGGGTTTAGGTCAAATTAGGTTGCATTCATTCAGGCTCAATGTCTAATTTGGTTCAGGCTGTCCTCATTGCGTAATCGGTCCAGGTCTGTCTTTCCAGGTGTGCTTGCTGGCACTACGGCTACCTTCCTCAATAATAGTGTAGGTTTGACTTTGGGTGGTACTCACCTCTTGTGAATGGAAGTGTGTAGGGCCATAGTATATGTGCACTTTGCAACAAAACAGAGCGTTCACCGTGGACCTGGGACTACAATGCTGGGCATGTGGCAGGCTGGCAGCGTTTGGGTTTTTTTGTTTGGGGGGGGAGGGAATCTGTAACTGTGCTAGGACTTCAGTTCGAAGGACTATCATAGATTTTATGGCAAACGACATATGCTGATCTTCTTCCTTTAACAGCTTGGAAGGATGCAGTAGAAGAGGCTTGTGAGAGTGGCATAAGTGCTATTGCAGAACCTGGTGGCAGCATCAGAGACAAGGATGCCATCGACTGTTGCAAGAAGTACGGTGTCTCACTCCTTTTCACCGAAGTGAGGCACTTCCGGCATTAACCATGGACACTCAAACTAGATGCATCTGTTGCCTTTCCTTTTGCCGCTATCAATGGCTGACATAAAAGGAACAAGGTGCCCAAATTTTGACGACAAATAAGATATGACCTAGCAGTAGTCGAAAGTTTAGCTGGTGCATTAACTGGCATGTAAATGCCACCTAGTTCTCAAGGTAGGGATGTTGCCAACTGTTCTGAAAATATATGATTGTTGTATGATTATGTTATTGCTTGGTGCGTACCCAAGTGTTCAGCTTAGAGTTCATCAAGGTGGATCAAGACTTGTATTTGAAGACTGATTGGTGAGCAATAAGGTGGTTATGAAAGACCATAGCGTGTGAATTACTCCCTCTATTGCAAATTGATTTCTGTATTAGATTTTACTTGGATCTTGTGCTTCCTTGTCTCGCCCTCTGTTGGTCATACCATGCGCTTCCATGGTGCTTTTTGTACGTTATAGTTAGGTCTCAGGATAACGTACTTTAAGATGCCAATGGAATGTTAGCTCACATCTTGTTATGTGCCGTGTCGATCTTAGTAGCTTGCTGTTAGGCAACTTGCTTTTAGCTTTTCCTCTTCTTATAAAATGCTTTAGTTCTTTCTATATCAACTGCATTAAGGGGGCCTCCTTAGCTTGCAAATTATGTATCTATCCGTATATGTGTATGTGTTATTTTATGTTAAAAGTTTTTTTTGCTTTGAAATAGCTATATGAAATTCTTTTCAAGTACCATTTACTTTAAAGTCTCGTCTTATAACTTCTATGTATTGATTGATTAATGAAGATTTCTTTCCATTTGTTTTTCATTTCACGCTAGTTTATGTCCGATTGGTGGTAATTATACAACAATATTGTATAATAGTTGAAATCTTTCAAGATGATTGTGTCTAATGTTACCTTATGAATGTTCATTAATGAAATCCTTCCCTTCGATGAAGAAAAGGTTGAATCTATTATCTATCGTTATATATTTTTACTTTTTTCAAGGGTAGGGTTCCCCATAGCATTCATTGATCCAAGTGTTGGCATTCGCAATAAGTTCAGAGATTATTGTGTGAGAGCATCCGCATTGGTGATGCAAGAGTTTGGATCACAAGTGAGAGTTCACACCCTCCACATCATCTCACAAACCAATTTTTTCTTTCTTCTTTACATCCCATGGATCACCAACTTGGATCACCAAATAAAATAATGCTTTGTGGAATCCATTACTAATATATCATTGGTCAAACTTTTTCAAAAAAAAGTTTAAAGCTTACTTGGCAAAAAAATAAAAACAAAAAATGGTGGTGAGCGGATCATGGCCACGAGCTGGATCGTGGGGCAAGCTGAAAGGATCACCATTGTATGTCATTTTCTGGACCGCGGGCAGAAATTTTGGCTCACAATCCTAGCAATGCAGGTGCTCTGAATTCCCCTCTTCTGTCCACAGATCCCTCACACACATTAAGATAATTCATATTGTTTTGTTCCATAAGGAAGAGATAATGTGGTTATTTAATGTTTTTGTTTGGGTTATTTTCAAGATACTTGCAGAAGTTAACTATTGAATATCCATAGCATTGGCAATGAGTTCAAGAGAAGACAACACAGATATGGGAGAAAAAGAATAATAGAGAGCTCTTGATGCTTAAATAAAAACCTTTTATTCTCTTGAATCTTACTTTTTGTACATTTAATCTACATTGTCAATAGCACTCAAAAAAAAGAAGAAAAAATTCAAGTAGAATTAGACACCACTAACCCTTTTGCAATCTCACAGTTTGGAATAAGGTTAAAGCATCTGGGGAAGGGGTCTGCCTGCCAGGAACGATTTCAACAGCACAAGTGACCTCTCTGGCTGAGAGAAAGGAGCTTCATGTGAAGCTCCTCTTATGGTGGCGAACGACAACACGTTCCCATACACTTCTGTCCATCCTCCAACCTGCAAATCCCATGGAATACTATCAAACTTGTGAATTATCCCCCTTCACCGTAATCAAAGTCATCTAGGTGAAGTCAATCTCAATTCTCATTACAATTAGTTGATCAAATATCTGAGTTGAATTGAGACATAACAGAGCCAAAACTTGCCAAGACAATGGAACAACTTTGGCGAGAGAAATTTGGCGTATTTCAGATGGGATATGGTCAATTTGGATTCGTGTCAAGATCAGGTTGCCTTATTTTAGTGGAGGAAATCAGGTGTCACTCCGATTTGCTAGGTTTATTGCAATGCAAATCAAAATAATCATCTCATGATGAAAAAGGATGGAACTGAGTCACCAAAAGCTAGCAAATATAGGCGAGTTGTCTTCCTTTACCTGCTCACCAGCAAACCAAACTCGGTATGGAACAGTGGTGTTGAGCCTCATCTTCTGAGCTAGTTGATGTACAAGACTGCGGCTTCCAGTCAACGGAATTACTGAATCTTGATCACCGCTGTGGTAATCATCCAAAATTCGCAGCATAAATTCCCTATCTATGGAAAATGCACGGTGCACCCAAAGTTCCAAATAACCATGTATTTAGGACTTTGAGAGTTCATCGAGGGTAAAAACCGGGGGGGGGGGGGGGGGGGGGAACCAAACAGATGCTTTTACCTGTAAACCATTACAGGGATTCCATGTTGCACAAGGGAACCCACAATGGTAATTGTCGGCACTTCCACATTAAGGAAGTCATAGTGCAAAACACTGCACCACCAAAGAATACAAAAGATATGGTCATTACCATAATGCCTCAAACGCATAATCTTAACTCAAAGTTTCTGCTTTACAAAGTCTCCCTTACACGGTGATCATCAAGTGCTAGAGTCAAATCACGATGCGATCCTATGCTTCTTATTCTTTTCATTTAAACTCGTGTTAATCCAGACACTTGACAGTCTGACGTGGTATTGACACTTCCAGAATAAATTCTAGGGTAAAACGTTGTAAATGCACATCGATAGTTTTAACAGACTCCAAGCTAGATATTTCATGCATAGGTTGGTCTGAAATTTGAAATATTTTTAAAAAGCCAGGCATGGTGGAAGTGTCATGTGTATTCAGGCCTCTAGAGGTTATATGATATTCTTACATAGTTATATTCTTATAAGAAAACATAGGGTGAGAAAGTGGGAGCAGGGAAGAGGAGATTACGTGCTGCAAACAGCCCATTCGTTGACATTAACAAGCTGGGCATGAAAAGCCTTCTGCACCTCTTGCCGGTTTAAATAATTTGTGGTTTCATCCTCCAAACAAACATCTATGCTCTCACCAGTTTGCTGCACAGATCACTTCTCATTAACGCCAAAATGTTGCAAAGAAAATAACAAGCTCTACTATTACAGGATGATAAGGTTAGATTAGAAGTTCATACCCCTTGGGGGCTTATGATCTTGGACTGAGAGAACACTGAAGAAATACAGACATCAAGGGTAACACCATACTTGTCCACAAAGTTGCTAGTTTCTCTATTCACTAGGTTCATAACCTTTGAGCACATTGGTGAGACTGAACCTTGAAAATACTCACTCAGATACCGCGAATAATTGCAAGCTGACGTGAAAACTTTATATGTCGAATCTGATATTAACCCATGAGACCAAAAGTACTCTGCCCTTGAGTTGAAGTCCGTAGCGAATTCCAGAACAGGGTTCCCTAGCTATCACAACATCAGTCCAAAAGCCATAATATTAAGCATCATGCTTCAATTTCACGTCAGTTAACTAACAACAGAATATATGTAATTCTTACAGCAATTCCTTTTAAGTTGAATATCTTCTCTTTTTTGTTGAATTGGACCATGAGCCTTGCAAGTTGAGGAATATAGTGTCCTGTGTCATTGAGCAAAATACATAACTAGTTCTTCAATTATCTCATGTGTTGTGGGTAACCTGGTTTAAAGAAAAGCAAAAAAGCTGACACATATAGGTTTTACCCATGTTTTGAACCTCAAGGACTTTTACCAATTAAACCAATTAAATTTACGTTGCAATTCCTAATGACTTCACTAACCAAACTTGTATTAATTTGAGCAAACACATGGATAACAGTAGAAAAAAGAAAATTACCTGCATAACTCTCTCCTATGATTAAGAGATCCCTTTGCTTGTACTGTGGAAACTTGCTAAACCACCTTTGTAAGAAAATCAAGTTGTCCCTGGCTTAACACATACAACATTGAAAGTTCACCTTCAGAACATTTATGTAAACACGATCCTTCGGATAACTCTTGTAAATGCATTTGGTGATCTACCTGTTATTGCATCATTGACAGCATCATAGCCAGTGGTGTCAACAGAATAGGAGAACCCAACTCCAGCAGGTGTCTCCAAGTAAAGCATATTTGCTTCTGTAAATCCACATTTTGAGCCCAAAAACAGAGTCATTAAGTAGTATGAACTTCCAGATCGGAAAATTTCCTGAAATGAACAAAGCCTATTTCACTTAGGCCAAAAAATGTTTGGGCTAGAAGTACCTTTGTTCCAACTGAACTCATTTCTGATCAACACATTCCCTTTTGGTCTGAAAGGTCCATTTTCAGAAAATGCACCAACTCCAACAGAAGAACAACCAGGTCCTAAATCAAAAAACACACAAAAAATTCTTATAAAAAAAAACCCAGAAAAAGTTTCCCATTTACATAACTCAGAGTGTGGAAAAGGATATTTGTCAGATGCATTACAGTGTCATTTTTTTGCGGAAAAAAGGAAGCAAGAGATATACAAACCTCCATTGAGCCAGAGAACTAATGGCTTAGAAGCAGGCTCAACTTCTGCTTCCACAAAGTAGTAAAATAGAGACTTTTGATTTTTATCATCGACAGCGACATACCCAGAAAACTGCTGAAACCCAACTTGGGGTTGCCCAGGTAATTTGTCAATTTTGTCACCCGAGTTATTGAAAGATGATAGATGGGCATGATTAGGAACCCCATTTACATCCACAAACAAGCACAATTGAACAAGCATAAAAACAGCCCAAATTGTAGAGTACGGTGATGAAGAATACATGATTTGGGTTTGTGGCGGTTGTGGGAAGTGGGCAGAGGTTAAAGTTGGGTAAGATGTTGTCTTTTGCAATGATAACACTCACACACACCTAGCTCGCTTTAAGTAGGCAGTGACGAGAGAGAGAGAGAGAGAGAGACCGTTGGAGGTCTTGTGCTCCTGTGCCTCCCTGGATTGAGCTGGTGATTGTGGGGTCTTTTGAAAGTGAAACGAGAAGATGGTCGCTTTGAAAATATTGTACTTATGTTTCCAGTGATTTTTATTCTACTCCGTAATTCTAATCCCCCTCTTTTTCCTTCTGTTTTGAATATAGCAATGTCTCCTCTTTCATTTTTTAAACAAACAAAAAATAATAATAATTTGAGGGTTGGTTTTGTGACTTTTGTCATTTGTGTGTGTGACAACGAAACCGGCACTCGTTCAAAACTTGGGAAATTCATCTCACAATGCCCCTCCCATTTCACACTTGCTCTTTGCCAATGACTCCATTATTTTTTGCAATGCTACTCGGGAGGAAGTAGAAGTGATCAAATCAATCCTTCACTCCTATGAAATTGCCTCGGGACATATGGTCAACCTTAGTAAATCTAATGTGATGTTTGGAAAAGGAATTCCTCCGAACAAGAAGAATGCTATACTGCTCACCTTGGATATACGAGAGGTTCTCTCATATGACAAATACCTTGGGTTACCCACCAGAATTGGTAGATCAAAAAGCAAGGCCTTCATGCCCCTTAAGGCCTGCATTTGCAAACGCATAAACGGCTGGCTGAGTAAAAATCTATCTTGGACAGGAAGGGAGGTGCTCGTAAAGGTTGTGGCCTGGGCCTTCCCTACTTATGCTATGAGCATATTCAAACTGCTGAGTAGTTTCACTCACTTTATCCAATCGTCCATATGCAATTATTGGTGGGGGCACGAGAATGGCAAATGCAAAATTCATTGGGTATAGACAGCCAGGCTTTGCAAAATCAAATTCTTGGGAGGGCTTGGCTTCCGAGATCTTGAGGCATTCAACCTCGCTCTACTGGCTAAGCAAATTTGGTGCCTACTACAGGCTAACCAGTCCCTTGTATCACGTCTCCGTAAGGCTAAATATTTCCCACACTGTGGTATTCTGGATGCTGAATTAGTGTCCAAGCCAAGCTTCACCTGGAGAAGCTTGTATCAGGCTCGGTGGGTGGTGGAAAGGGGCTCTCGATGGATAGTGGGTGATGGATGGTCATTGAACATATGGGAGTCCAAATGGGTGCTGCAGCCGGACTCATTCAAAGTCATAACCCCAGTCAAGCCCGAAGCACACCTCTTGAGGGTAGTGGACCTAATAGACAAGAACAATGGGGAATAGCATGAAGAAATGGTTAAATCCTTATTCCTCCCCGTTGACACCGAAGTCATTCTGGGTATTCCCTTGTGCCCTTCCTGGCCTCGAGACTCTCTAACGTGGCACTTCTCCAGTACGGGCGTGCTTACGGTCAAGACAGCGTACTGCCTCATCATGGACCGCGAAGACCAAATAGCGTCGGGCTTTAGCACAACCCGTTCGGACAAGTTCTCGAACGAGATTTGGGGCTTTCGTATCCCGCCTCGTATGAAATTTTTCATATGGCGGGCCTGTACGAACTCGCTCCCTTCAAAAGGAGCCTTGTCCCTCAAGGTTCAGGATATGGACACTCGATGTGAGCTGTGCGGGACGCCCTATGGGTCCACAACCAATGCGTTCCTCATTTGTCCCCATGCCGGAAGCATATGGGTCTTGCTGAATTTGTACAAGCCAGGCATTACACTACTATTGTTGAGGCTATAAACGATGTCCAGCACTCTCACAAGAGTGATGTTGGGGAATTTGTCGCTATCTTATGGGCCTGCTGGAATTCCAAGAGCAAGTTCTTATTCCAAAAGGCGATATCTCAAACCTCACGAGTAGTATCCAGTGCCCTGGATTTTGTCAAGGAATTTCAGCAAGCACATGACACCATGGTTGAGCGTGTCCCGGGTCCTAGTTCGTCCTGGCATCCTACCCCTACCGGCCTCGTTAAGATCAATTTCGATGGAGGCAAGCTAGGAGAATGGGGCAGAGGTTGGGGAGCTATCAGCAGAGACTCAAATGGTAACGTTCTCTTCTCTGCCATCAAGAAATCCGTGGGTTTCACTGGCTCGGAACATGAAGAAGCTCTAGCATGCGACTTTGCGCTGAGGCAAGCATGGGATCGTGGCTTCAAGAAGATCATAGTTGAGGGTGACTGCAACAACATTATAGTCCACCTCAAGAAGCACACCTACCCCAACACTATCACTGGTTTCATTCTAAAAGATATCTTGTGTCTTGCTAATTGTTAAGGAGTATGTTAAGGGGTCTATTAGAAAGTTAGTTATTAGTTAGCTAAATATCAGGAAGTTTGTTATAGTCACTGTTCAGTCAACAAGCTCTCACAGCTGATTCTTTTCTGCTATGTACAGAATATGTAGCTTGTATAAATAGCTTTGTATATGATGTGCAGATTATCTTTTTGGGCAATAATGAGCTATCCTTACGGTTCTCATTTTCTCTCTCTAGACTTCCATACTTGTTCCTGTAATTTACATGGTATTAGAGTTGCAGGTTCTCCCAAATTCTTAAATTAATTCTTCTTCTTCGATTTGTTGATCTGTATCATTAACAAATCATGCTTACATTAATTCTTGATCATCTCTTATTCATAAACGATTGATTGACTTGCTTCTTTTAATCAATCTTGCTCAAATTCTTGTGAAAATTTAGAAACCGATCCATCTTCTGCTTTCCTCGATCATTGCTTTTGATCATGGATTCAGGTGGAAGCATGGAGAGACAAGCCTAAGAGAGCTACAACAACGATCCACTGTTCTTGCAAAATTCAGATCATCCAGCAATGCAGCTAGTCAACAACAAGCTGAATGGTGTTAATTTCCAGAGATGGAGCAGATCAGTAAAGATTGCCTTGAAGACTAAGGTAAAGACAGGATTCATCGATGGATCATGTCCTAAACCAGACCCAGCATCTCACACTTATCATCAATGGATCAAGGTTGATAATATGGTAGTAAGTTGGTTGTTGAATTCTATTGCTCCTGAATTAGCAGATGCCTTTCTATATGCTAGTTCTGCTTATGAGCTTTGGGATGAGCTCAATGAACGTTTTGGCCAGAGTAATGGCCATTTACTCTATCAAATTCAAAAAGAAATTGAAGAGTTGTATCAAAATAATGATGGTGTGGCAGTGTATTACACAAAGTTGAAGAAGTTATGGGATCAATTGAGTGACATGTCAGAAATTGTTGTGTGCAATTGTATTCATAGTAAATCATGCACAACACTCAAGAAGAATCTTGAGCTAGAGTAGAGACAGAAGCTGATGCAGTTTTTGATGCATCTGAATGATAGCTATGACACCATTAGAGGACAAATCTTGCTAATGGACCCTCTGCCCCCACTCAATAAGGCATATTCTATGATACAAAGGGTTGAAAAACAAAGACAAGTGACTAATCACCCCTGAACCACCAAGGAAGTGGCAGCCAATGTCAATAGATTTTCAGGCATCAACTCTGAGCAAGTTGATGCTGGTGCCACTGGCTTCTCCGCAAGAAGCAGTCAAGCCAGTCAAAGGGGCAAGAAAGATAATAGGAGACTCAAGAGTGCAAGATTTTGTGATCATTGTCAGAAGAATGGTCACACTAAGGATCAATGCTTCAAATTAGTAGGATATCCTGATTGGTACGAGGGGCCTCGAGATGGTGCTAAGCCTAGGAAACCAGTTAAGTTTGCAGCAAATGTGCACGGCTATCCCTATGGGGTGGACACTCCTTTGGAGGACATGGAAGGCACTCAAGAAACTGGTGGATCAACCATTGGAGATTCTAACCTGATTCAAGCTTTAGCTCAGGAGATGATGAAACTGATGAAAGGAAAACAGTCTGGAGAACAACAACAAAATCATATGAATGCATATGCTCACTTTGCAGGTATATCTCCCATAAGCTCTCAATCTAATGTTTGTTGTGCTATGAATAATGATGTTGGAACTTGGATAATAGACACTGGAGCATCTGACCATATGACCTCTAATTCAACCTCTTTTGATTCAACAAAATCTCTCTCCCAACCAGTCCATGTCACATTACTAGATGGAACTATCAAAGTTGTCACGCATACAGGACAAATCCCCTTAAATCACACTATCACCCTCAACAATGTACTACATATTCCAGAATTTAAGTTCAACCTTTTATTTGTTAGCAAGTTGCTGTCATACCACAACCTTTGTGCCATTTTTTACCCTGACAAGTTTTTCTTCTAGGACCCTTCAACTAAGTTGATTGTGGCTGCTGGAAAGAGGGACGGTGGACTATATTTTCTGAACAATTTACCAGCTGACAAGTCTCACTCTGGCTCTAGTCCTGTCCTAGTTGCTGAAAAGACCAACTCAGCAAATACTTCTCATACAGAAACTTCACTATTAGACTTTCTTTCACGTTTTTCCAATAAGCCAGTATGTAACATGAATGTACTACATGCTAGGATGGGACATACATCTTATTCAAAAATGCAGCATATGCCGGATTGTAAGGACCTGTTATCTGGTCCCTTTTCTTGTGAAACCTGTATCCAAGCCAAATTTCACAGGTTACCCTTCAATAAAAGCAATATTTCTATTACTTACTCTTTTCAGCTCATTTGTATGGATCTCTGGGGCCCCTATAAGGTTGCAAATGTGTCTGGTGCATGTTATTTTCTTACCATCGCAGATGATTTTATTAGATGTACATGGACACAGTTGTTGCAAGACAAAATTCAAGCTGCATCAGCTGTCATTAATTTTTTTGCCATGGTTACCACTCAATATAACACCACAATACTCCAAGTTAGAACAGATAATGGTACAGAGTTTATCAATGGTCCTTTACTAGATTTCTTTGCAAAGAAAGGGATTTTATTGCAACGATCCATTGGTAAAACCCCACAACAAAATGGTGTTGCAGAGAGGAAACATAGACATCTTTTAGATATAGCCAGAGCTATCAAGTTTCATGCAGGTTTTCCAAAAAGTTTTTGGGGTGAATGTGTCCTAGCTGCCACTCACATTATTAACAGACTTCTCATGGCACTTTTAAGCTAGAAAAGCCCTTTTGAGTAACTACATGCTAAACCACCAACCTATGATGATTTGAGATCCATAGGATGCCTATGTTTTGCTGCCAACATAGGAGTCATAGATAAATTTAACTATAGGGCCAGAAAATGTGTTCTGCTTGGGTACACTTTTGGTTTCAAAGGATATAAATTATATGATTTACAAACTAAGCAAAATTTTCATAGTAGGGATGTTGTTTTCAATGAACATATTTTTCCTTTCAAAGCTTTTCCAAGCACCTCTGGCAACCTACTTAATGAGCCTCATACAGATCCTATCCTACCCTTTGTGAGTCCTCTTACCATATCTGCAGAAGACACAAAATCAACTCCTTTTCCTTTGTCCCAGCATAGTCATCCTTCATCATCTGCTGATTCCACCATTCCCGTGTCCTCTCCTCATAGAGACACATCACCACTTCCTTTTCCTCCTCATGATTGTCCCACAATATCTTCCTAATCTTCCCTTATTCCTGAAGACTCTCATTGGTCTCCAGCACTTAGGAGGGCCACTAGAGCTAGAGGGCCACCAGCATGGTTAAAGGACTTTGCCTGTCCCACCAAAGGTCAGTCCACCTATCCTAATTCCACAACCCAATCATCAAACACACTTGCTACCATTCCCATAACCACCTCTGGCCAATCTGATCAGTTCAGTAACTCAGCCAGTTTTCTTACCAACACTTGTCATTATCCCTTATTCAATTCAACTAACTTCACACATTTTTCACCTCATTATATGGCTTCACTTGCAAAAGTTCTGCAAACCCAAGAGCCTCATTCTTGTGCACAAGCACAACAACATTCAGAATGGGTAAAGGCCATGCATCAAGAGCTACATGCTCTTGAGACCAATGGGACTTAGACCTTGACTACTTTGCCCAGAGGGAAGAAAGCACTAACCTTAAGATGGGTCTACAAAACTAAATACAGACCAGATGGGTTTGTGAAAAGGCATAAAGCCAGGTTGGTGATCAGGGATTTTCAGCAAATCAAAGATAAAGATTACAAATACACTTTTTCTCCTGTTGTAAAGCTGATTATAGTGAAGTTCTTTATTGCACTAGCTACTGCCAAAGGGTGGCCTTTGCATCAATTGGATATTAATAATGCTTTTTTGCATGGTTTCATTGATGAGGAAGTATATATGTTGCCGCCTGAAGGGTATACTAAGGCAGCTCCAGACCAAGTTTGCAAGCTGGTTCGATCTCTATATGGCTTAAAAGAGGCTTCCAGACAATGGAATTTGGTGCTGCTCAAATTCCTTGTTTCTAAAGGATTCAAGCAATCGAACAGTGATTACTCCTTATTTAGCAGAGAGGGTCATGGGCAATATACTCATATATTGGTTTGTGTTGATGATCTTCTAGTGTCTGGTGATGATGAAGCTGGTATACTCATGATCAAACAGGCTCTACACACTGCATTTACCATTAAAGACCTTTTGTTTGGCCATATTTTTTCTTGGGATTGAGATCTCCAGGTCTACCACAGGTACTTTGCTAAATCAAAGAAAGTATACACTTGATATACTTAAGGATGCTGGTTTGAGAGACACTAAACCAGCCCGGTTTCCCTTGCCTAAGGGTTTGAAATTATCCTCTGACATAGGAGAACTCCTGTCTAACCCTAAAACATGGAGGAGGATTATTGTTAGACGGTTATATTTGACCATTACTAGGCTTGATATATCATATGCGGTTCAACATCTAAGTCAATTTTTGCAGCAACCTTGTGTGCCTCATTATCAAGCAGCCCTTCATGTTTTAAGGTACCTTAAGGGCACACCTAATAAGGGATTGTACTACCCCACAGATAACAGTCTACAACTAGTTGTTTACAGTGATGCAGACTGGGGTAATTGTCGAATGACTGCCAGGTCCTTTTCTGGTTTTTGAGTGTTTTTAGGTTCTTCCTTGGTGTCTTGGAAGACAAAGAAGCAGAATACTGTGGCCAATTCTTCAACTGAGGCTGAGTATAGATCCATGTTAGCCACAACTTCAGAACTAGAGTGGATAACTCATTTGATGGAAGATTTTCACATACCAGTTCACTATCCTATCATCTTACATTGTGATAACAAAGCAGCTCAACACATTGCTGTAAATCCTGTGTTTCATGAGAAAACTAAGCACATTCGGATTAATTGCCACTACATCTGAGACAAGCTTATGGAAGGTTTCTTACAAACTGCTCATGTTTCTTCCCAAGATCAAATAGTCGACATCTTCACCAAGCCTCTTAGTGAAGCTCAGCATCTATTTTTGTGTTCAAGGCTGGGATTGTTGGATTCTCCACCAATTCCACCTAGAGGGGGGAATGTTAAGGAGTATGTTAAGGGGTCTATTAGAAAGTTAGTTATTGGTTAGCTAAATATTAGGAAGTTTGTTATAGTCACTGTCCAGTCAGCAAGCTCTCACAGCTGATTCTTTTCTACTATGTACAAAATATGTAGCTTGTATAAATAGCTTTGTATATGATGTACAGATTATCTTTTTGGGCAATAATGACCTATCCTTACGGTTCTTATTTTCTCTCTCTAGAGTTCCATACTTGTTCCTACAATTTACACTAATAAATTTGAGTTTTGCAGTTTTTCGTTAGTTAGGAGATTGGGAAATAGGATGGCACATGCCCGTGCTCATCCCCAGCCTTTCTCACCCAGTTGTAGGATATGGGTAGGGGATAGCCCGGATCAAATTTCTGATTTGGCCTTGGACAACTTTGTATCTAGTTATGATGATTAATGAAATTTCCCTTTGATCTCTATCAAAAAAAAAACCCACTCAAATAAGTGATGGAGATGAGTTTTATAGATTTGAAACAGATATTAGAAAGGCTACAAACAAGGGCATATATGATGTATATCATTCATCCATCCTTGCCTTGTGCTCATATCTTTTTTTTACAAAAAGATAGAAAAAGCATTTTGATCTAATGTTTTTTTTTTTTGGGAAGTTGTACCCAAGCCTTCCTACCAAAATTTAATGCAACAATTTGCTTCATTTCACATTTTTAAACAATAAAATCAAAAATAGGCTGATTTTGCATTCTTCTAATGGCCCAAAATATTATACTTGGATATGTGCTACATATGTGTATTTATCAAAAATAGGATGAATTTCTATGTGTATCCAAATAAATCCCGTAAAACTCGATAGATACAGTACAATTTTTATTTGCCAACACCCGATGAGAAAAGGTAAGAATGTGTAATGGTTTTTGGAACTGGACACGAGTCTTGTGGGTACCGAATTGCCATCTCTATTCTTAATCGATAATCCTAATATGATGATAAATATTACTTGACTTAACTAACATAATGACAATTAAAAGAGCAAATTTTACTCTTAAAATAAAGAAATTTTAAGAATAAGAATTAAAATATATTAAAGGAATAAGTCACTTCAATTTGTAATATTGGCCTATTAAGCTTGAGATAGATTGTAATTGAATTTTTATTTATTTTACAGTGGCCTATACATTGGTTTTCTTCAATTAGTTTTTAAACTTACAACAACAACAAACAACAACAAACTCCCAGTGTAGGTCCCGTTTTCGCGGGGTCTGGGGTAGTTTTTAAACTTAGAAATCAATAAATCAATAAACTAAAAAATGCCACACATTAACCATGAAACAACGGACAACCCCTATCGTAAAAAAAAGTGAAAAATAATACGACACCTACTTCTAAAGTATTGTAATAAAGAATATAATCTATCTATTGACCAAATGAAATACTAGAAGAGTTAGATCTAAAGATCATAATTCTACTCCACATTTCAAAGGTTTAATTAACTCCAACTAGTTAAAATTTAGGAAGTTTAAGAAATGAGGCGAATGACTTAAAAATTGTGAAATGCAGAAAAATAAAAATATACGTGTCATTTGAGTGTAACAAATAAGAAAGAATTCAGTTGCATAAAAATAATTCACGAGGCCATTTTCATGTAATCATGTTACTTCCATGACTCGAATTTCGCGGCATATAAAGCTATCATCATCCAATAAACCAAAAGGACAGTAAAAAGCTAAAATTTAATTGATTTAGGGCAGTTTTTTCAAAGCAATCACGTGTATAAACAAAGGGGCTGTGCCCTATTCCCGAGCCAATGTGAGAGGAAGACTTAGATTTTATCAAGATCAGAGATTTAATTAAAGGATTAATTAGTGATCAGTGATTTTAATAATTAGTATCATGTGAGGGAGGACAACAGCAGTGTACTATTTCAGCAATGCATGAACAAAAAAGGGTATCATTTTGTTGGATTTGCATGTTTTTTGAGATTACCTTTGTGTATTTTTGTGGATTAAGGATTGTTCCTTTGGCCTTTTTGAAAAGAGGGCAAAAGGGTATATATAGGAGTTTTATAATACTGAAGAGGGGAGTAACCCCTCAAATGTCATTTTGCATTTTGTTTTTTTAAATGTCATTATGCATATTCATACCACATGGTATCATCATAACTTACTTGTACTTTCCAACTTAACCCTTGGTGAATAAGTAATTAAGTTTGATTTAATTTGTGATAATTTCAAATCAAGATATATTCAAACTAATGAGATTGATCTTAAATAAGATTTAGTTTATTGCATATTGTTCTAGATTAGGGTAGGATTTGTTATCAGATGGTGCAGAAACTTCTCTAAAAAGTATAATCGATATTGATAAAAAAAATTTAGATAATATTTATTAATTATTAAATTTGTGGATCTTAATAATTATAATAGGATTCAAACACTTACTCCCGAATATATGAACAAGTAACTTTTCTTACTCCTTTTACAAAACTACTTGTATTATCAAACAACCCACCATTTTTATAGCATTATTTTTAGTATGAAAGCATGACACAATTATAGATGAATCTAGTTACAATACAATGGGATTTTTTTGTGGGTGGATTATACGGATGATCATTGGTTACAATCATATTCAATAGAAACACATCATGAGTCACCATAAGTTCCAAGAACAGTGCAATTGTGAGGTAAAGTGGTCAAGCATGTGAAGGTGTTGATAATGCAGACCACCATCTGCTCTCCCTGATTTCAGTGACTTTGTCTATCGAATCAACCAATTACTGGACAGAATTTTCCGAACATTTTCCAAATGTTATAAAGTCAGTACTTATATTCCCTTCCACCAATTACTTGACAGGATTTTCCAAATATTACAAAGTCATGCTCATGGAGATTATCAATAATCTTTTCCACAGGATGCCCCTGTAATTTTCATAAGCATCAAGTGTTTTCACACTAGCAGTTTAACGTTAATGAATCTCCAACGGTATTATTCTAATAATTAAGGGTATTCTTCACCTATATTTCAAATTTTGGAACTCCACCTTACCACATCAACAAAAAATTTATTTTTTGGAACTCGTATTCCTTCACTTCTCCAACCGATGGAACTCCAATTTGAATTACCATATAAAATATTTATTATGGACCCACTTTATAACACATATTTTTTTGAGTCCCAAAAAAAAGAAAAAACTGATTTTGAAGCAAAAGAAATAATAAAATAAAGGAAGAATTGGAATGCATGGAGGAACTCTACCACATTCCTCCATAAATGTTATTCCATGAAACAAGTTGACTGCAACAACAAAAAACTGACACGTGAAAGTTAAAAGGGTCCCATTGGAACTCATTCCGGTGGCGACGAATGGCTTAATATGTTATGGTTATGTCATCAATTGAAAACCTATGAGTAGGTGGTTTTGCATACATTTTTGCGTTCAATTCATTTGCACGAAGTGGTTGGCATACAAATTTGTCCCAATTCATTTTCAGTTGTAGCTCATAGATCTAGAATATAGGTGATGTCTACTTGTTTATAACCTTGTAAGTTTATACCCTTATATGCTTGTTTGTTTTGTAACTATCCCATTACAGGTTTGTATTACCTCATTTTTGCTTAAACCATATTAAAGATTAAAAAGAATTTTTTTTAAAAAAGTACTGAAACACAATGGACCAGGTCTTATGACACTCAACTTCTCTCTCTTAGTCATATTATGTTGACCTCATGACTTTTCAGTTCATGTTAGTGTCACTTGACCTCACCCTTTCTGTATTCGTCGCCATAAACAGATCGGCTTTGCAAATAGGAGTATGTGAATCTAAGCTGAGGGTCCAATGATGAATGGAGTCATTGAAGCCGAAAAACGGGTAAACCAAACAGCAAATTCAATTCATGGGTAGTGTTACAATGCCAGGCCACTGTACAGGCAACTTACATACACACCAGCATTGCAAGGGTACAGTTCTAAGTTCTTCAGATATAAAGCAACCAGCCAACCATAGAAGGATGGCATGTACATGCCCCTATGTTACTTGAAAAGGTGCAAACATAGTGAACTCTGAACAAAGGGAAGTTGAGATCCATTTATTTACATCATGTCCAAAGAAAAAGCAAAAGAAAATGAAGAGAGGATGAGGGCGCAAAAATCAAGTGATCACCACAGAGAATGTAGTTGAAGAATGTCCAATCACTGAGAATTCTCCGAATCTGTAGCATATTTTTCGTCCTCTGCTTCAATTAAAGAGGCATACACAACCTCCTTCCGACATGCTTCCCAGAGTTGCTGTTGGATCCCAAGTTTCCTGAGTTCGATCAAACCACGCTCAGCTGACAACATGAACAGAAACAGTTGAAGTCAGGTAGTTCACAAGACCTATCTTCGCTACAAGAGCCAAAAGGGCAGTGCTTATTTCAGAATGATCTTCAGAGTCGAAATACTTTTCACTAATAATTGCACAGAACTGCTATCACTAACTAGTATGGGCTTCGGCTGTGCTGTGTCTGGCAGGTTAAGAAAGACACAAAAAGGTTTTTATGATACAAACTTATATAGGACATATGGCAATAGTGATGAAGTGACAATAGTCACAGAAGTCATATAACAATACACTATTACAAAAGAAATGATACTACAAAGTGAAGAGCTTATCATTATATAACGAGGCGGCACTAATGAAATGTGACATTCAGATGTCAAATTGTCTTAAACTAGCTCAAAAGTTGTTTAAAAGAAGCATTTGACTAACACTCATGTAGGTAAAACTGGTTGACTTACACAGTCCAGTATTTACAACCATGCATCAGACTGCGGCCTTTCTAGATCAGACCAACACAAGCATTTTCAACTTTCTCCTATGGTTCCAGTTCTGTCGCATTATTCTCTACAAATCCTCCAGCTCTACATCCACTTGGTGAAACACCTAAAGTCGCAAATAAACCATCTTGTTAACATTAACTAAAGCAAGATCTAATTATGTAATTGCACAGTTCAATTTTGTAGTTCAACATATGCATCACA
>JACYFF010010365.1:17958370-17981785 GCA_017589665.1 Selenicereus undatus
TAATCATAGCGGTAGGATTTTTACTACGACTTTTGAGACACAGTCCAAACTGCACACAGTTGCAAAGTTTTGACAGCTGATACTTCCTGACACCAGTCAATTGCTGCCAAACTGCCTTGTACTCCATAAATATATATTAATTCCAACACAGAAGAACACCTCTTTGAAGCGAACATCATTTGACTCCTCTTGACTCAATTCTGCATTAAAATACAGAGGTGTAAGTACATAATAACTATCAGGTGGTAATAAATACAGTCAGATGCCATGGGTCAACCGAGCGCCACGTCATACAAGTAGGCACAGAACAGGAGATTTCTTAGGCATATCGGTCCCCATAAAACATGAAGGATTGGAATATGGACTACTTCCTTTAACTGTTTATCATGAATGCAGCACCAACAGGAAAGCACATTTTCGTACAACGAATAGGAAAGGGCATTTAGACATCAATGATATTCATATGCTGTCTACGCTGCCAATGTGTCTGACTATCTGTATGTCAAGATATCTAAAAGATGTCAAAAATGGAGTAGATAGTAAGGATAAGCTTCATTACCAAATGAATCCACAAAAATGGGATCACCAGCCATATTGTAATCTGGAAATAATTAAGAACAAAAAAAAAAATATATCAACACTGGATGCCAATAAACTAACCAAATCAGCAAGGGAAGAAAAAATGAGGTGCACCAATGTTGAAAAAAAAAAAAAAAACAGTGCAACTTATATGCATGTATTGAAACATAAATTAGTAAAAAAATCCCCCACCAAAACCCCCCCCCGGGGGTTGGGGGGGGGGGGGAATTTGAGTAGTGCTTCTGGATAGACAATTTATCTGCGTAGGAGTGCTTCTGCAAAGACAATTTATCTATATGGCAAGCTTAAACATTCCAACAACGCCAAAGCATGTTGAACAAAACCAGCAAATAAGAACACCACAAAGAAGTGATGGGAGTTCAGAAATTATGGGAACAGATTTACCCGGGGGGGGGGGGGGGAGTTCATACTGTTGTCGAATGGAAAAGAATGATGTGAACCTTGGACTAAATTTGGCTTACTTCGTTGGACCATTGAAAGCATGACTGCATCTTCAATCTGAAAATAGGATTCCTTGTTTTACATCAGTAACATTAACTCCACCCGAGTAATATTCTAAAATGACAAGAACAGACGATAGGAACTCCGCCTGGAAAACCCAAAAAAAAATAGCACAAAGACGTCGATATTGAAGACAAACCTTCAGTGATGCCATTTCCTTCAAACCCATTTCCACAGACAGCATTGTTTCTATATTTCCCTCCCCAGGAAGATCACCAGGATCCTGGCAAGACTTGTTCGATCCATTTGAATCATCCTCACCTGCTCGACGTCAAGAAAAAAGAAAGCTTGAGCAATCATTGAAAGGCACAAATGCTTAGGAAAAAATTGCAGATGAATGCATCAGACACCAGAACCACCAACTAGCCTTTTCTCAAAAAATACTCCTTAGCCTTCTGCCCAGCAGAGATAACAACTTCGAAAGGAAGAGGAGCAAATGCAGACCAAAATTCATACTTCAATCCTGCTATGTCTGCACAAATGCCTGAAGAAGGGAAGAAAAGAAAGAAAGCTCAAGGCAATGAATAAGCAAGACCATCGAGGTATCCACCACCACCTCCGCAGTGGATATCAATTGAGCACAAGAGGGGAAAAAAGATAAAATCAAACGGAGTAATCTTCTGAAACAATGTCAAATGCATGGTTCAATGTCAGCAAGCGCTGTCCAACAATTTGGAGACTAAATTCCTCCAAAATAAGTGATCAAGAGTAGTCATACCATACTGTACAGCTAAGCCCCAATATCGAGCAAGCCAGCACCTTTTCAAGACTACTTCCTCCTGATTGCAGCAAGCCTGTCAGTTTCTGCTTATCATTTCATCCACATCTATTGAATTTACAAACAATAGAATAAAACAAACCATCTCTTCATGGGTTAGTATCATCCTCTGGGTCATGATGCGAAGATTGTTTGCCTCAGACTCAGCTTCCTGAAGTTTACACATACCTTCTGCAGCATCTTTTCTTAGGCTCTGGATTAGATAAAGCATGATAATGTGGATACTTGAAACAGAAGGATACCAAGCAATCCGCAGATGTTGGAGGAAAAGAATCAAGGGAAAGTCAATTACTAACAGAATTGTACCTTCATTTCTAAACGAAGATTTGCAATTTCTTCTTTGCCTACCCTGTTTTGTCTCGCAGCCCTAAGGGCTTCCTATGAGATAATAAACACCGTCATGTCAACAATTGTTGCACCATAAGTTTTTCTCAGACTAAAAGCACAATCGTCGAGAAACTAAACAGTTTTGTACCAATATAGCATCAGTAGAAGGATTAGATAGATTAAAAAGGAATGACCAAAAGATAGGAATGTCACTAATAATACCTCTCTTCGATGTAATTCTTCTTGTTTTCTGTACATTATCAACAACAGTTTATTACCACCAAAGATTGAGATTTTAATCACATGCTGGGAACGAAAAGTTACCTGCGCAATGATGTAGTTTCCGGAAATGCACCTTCTCCCAGGGATGCAACCTATCAGTGTTAACAACACATCATAAATGCCCAACAAAATCTAGTCAAGAATGCAATTACCAACAGTGTATGATGATATAACTCCTTGACTATAATTTATTTGTTGACAAAACGATATACACATACATAAGAACAATAACATATAGATGGGAAGAAGAAAAGAAAGACAAGAAAGTCCAAAATTGATTAAGCTAAATGCCACGGAACATGTTGACCAATACTAGTAGCCATCATGTCATTCATTAAATTGCACATGAACAAAGAATGAGCACAAATGTTGTCAATCCTAACAGCAATGAATGCTAGGAATTTAAGACAGCTAATCAAATGTAATTGTGTATATGGCAGTACTGTACTGAACCAAAAATACTGACCTGTCTTTCAAGAAATTTTGCTCTGGCCTCCGCTTCTTTGCATTTTTGTTCAGCTTCTCGAAGCTGTAAATTAGGCGTACGATTTTCACTTCCAACACCACTAATGGCAGGCTAAAATAACGGCGCCGAAGACTGAGAATGTACCTTCTCAAGGAGAACTTCATTCTCTTCTTGAAGTATATCAAGCTGCAATAATAGCATTGCTAACTCAATATTTGATGTTCAAAATTTTGAATCATTAACCAGTGTACATCATCAAATTGGAAAAAGAAGGAAACCACAACAAAATAAGAAAGGTGATTATTACATACTTCATCACAAAGGCCATACTCATCAAGCTCATTTCCAAGATCTTTCAGATAGAGTTGATCTGATCCTGGAATCCTGGTCATTTTCCATTGAAATCTTAAGTAATCTTCAAAGAATGGCCCAGCAGGGCGCTGTGAGGCAAAAATAACTTTAAGTTGCTCAGTGCAACCAAAGTCATAGCAAATGTGAACAAAATTAACCAAATCATGAGAAGAACAAAAGAAAAATAGAACAGCTAATGAAAAAAAAAAAAACCAAGAGAAAATGCTCAAACAAAATACAGATTGCCATTGTTGGAATGAGAGTTTGTCATGACTGAGAGTTTGTGGTATAGTATCTCTTCCTTATGAAGGATCTTCCATAATGGAGATGCTTGAATAAACTTTGAATCCCAACCGTTTGCGTTTTTGGTAAAAAAATGTATTATACTCAGCTGAAGAAAAGATGAGGAACAAAAATGGTAGAGCTTAAGCACGAGAGAATAATTGGTTGACCATGAGGAACAGTCAAAAGTTAAAGTTCACCTCCACAGCAAGGCTAACTGCTGTGGGGGTTTTCCCACATAGACAAAGGTCAAGTGGTCAACAGCACTGGGAGACACGAATCGCTTGCACGGTTGAGGATTTCATTGATGCTGAATACACCATGGGAAATTGAACCAACTTTCTTAACTATGGCAATCAAGGTAGATATAGTCACCATAGGAGAGACCTATAGATTGGCAAAACAACCAGTATATACTTCTCTCAGCAATCCTTACATACTCATATACTATCCATCTCCATTCCCAATTTTCTAAAGGTGCATCTAGGAGATTAACACACGGGTCTCTCAGCAATGCTTTGCTATTCAAAATTATTCAAGAGGTAGCTCATAGGCATGGCCTTTTTGTTGTGTAACACACTACGCTCTCCCCATTCCCAAATGAAATGCATATGGGCCTTACCAATCAAGATCTTCAAAAATTGTTCGCCCTCAAGCCCCAAAAGAAAAACCTGTTGGAGATTTTCAAGGTCCAGGAGCAGGCCGAGGGAGCAGGAGATCACCACGGTCTGCCCATGGTGAATGCCACGGCCCGTGGCTCTCTTGTTTTTCCTGATGGCTTGTTTTGTTCTGGGAAGCGAAGACCATGGACCGCCTATGGTGTCTGCCACGGTCCGTGGTCTGCAGTTTCTAACTGCCTTCTATCCGGATTAATGGATAAAGCCTCCAACGGTTTTTCCCTCAAATGACACCTGCCAACAGGTGCATATCTGGTGCCTCTTCAGATTAAGAGGCCTAGGTATAAGAAGAAGAGAAACCAACACATGCAACATAGATTTTCTTTGAGAGTGACTGCAACACTCTCTTTGATTTGACACTCTCTTTGATTTGACATTGAAAGAACCTTGAACATCCATACTTGCCTTACTTAGCATCTTACCCAAGTCTTAAGGAAAGTGTATACGTTCTCGATTTGTTGAGATATCCAGTACCACATTCAACCTTATTATTCCTACAACCTTAAGACTTATTTAACAATGGCTACACTTCGTGAGATGACATCTAATTTTCAAAAATTGGATAAGTTCGAGGGCATTGGTTTTCGATGTTGGCAAAAGAAGATACATTTCCTACTCACTACACTGAAGGTGGTGTATGTGCTGAATACTCCCTATCCAATGGAAACCGAAAACGAGTCTTTGGAGCAAACCCACCGAAGATCCAAGTTCGAGAACAACAACTACATTTGTCGTGGTCATATCTTGAATAGTACGTCGGATGCATTGTTTGACGTGTACCAAGGGATTGAGTCCGCTAAGGAACTTTGGGAGGCGTTGGAGAACAAATACATGACGAAAGATGCATCAAGTAAGAATTTTTTAGTAAGTCAGTTTAACAATTACAAGATGGTCGAAGAACACTATGTTCTTGACCAATCGCATGAAATTCAACGTATTTTAAGTCACTTTAAGCAATACAAAATGCATATGGATAAGTATATTATAGTTTCCTCTATAGTAGACAAACTTCCCTCCTCTTGGAAAGACACTAAAAGAACCCTAAAGCATAAGAAAGAGGATATGTCTCTTGAGAACTTGGCTAACCATCTTCGAATCGAGGAAGAGTTACGTATGCAGGATGACACTAAGGAGCATGTCTCCAAGGTTCATGTAATCGAAGGTGGCGAATCAAGTTAAGGATAGAAAGAAACAAGAAAAGGTTATCCAAGGACAACAACAACAAGGGTAACAGGAAGGCAAAATTGATTTGTCGGGAATGCAACAAACCAGGCCATAAGAAGAGAGATTGCACTATTTAAAAGCGCAAACATGACTTGAACAACCAAAAGGCCAAGACAAAGGACATCTTTGTGGCTATGATCTTTGATCAAATCAATGTTGTCCAAAGTGACAATGATCGGTGGGTTGATTCGAGTGCCTCCAAGCATGTTTGCAAATACCACTCCTTCTTTAAGACTTTAGTACCGACCGAGGATGGAAAAGTGCTCTACATGGCAACACCTCAACTGTTGATGTCAAAGGAATAGGCCAAGTAGAGCTAGTCTTTACTTCCGGAAAAACTCTTGTGTTGAATAACATATACTATGCACCGGAAGTTAGGACGAATCTTGTTTCTGGTTTTCTTTTTAATAAGTTTGGCTTCAAACAAGTGTATGAAGCCGACAATTTTATTTTGTCCAAGGGTGGTGTCTTTGTGGGGAAAGGATATGCTGCGGGTGACATGTTTAAATTGAATGCAATCACTCCTCTTTCTTCTCTATGGCATAATCGTCTTGAACATGTGAATTATAAGAGGTTGAAAGAGATGTCTAGACTTGAGTTAATTCCAAACATAGGTGAAAACATAGAGAAGTGTAGGACTTGCATGTTAACAAAGATTACTAGGAGTTCTTTTCCTAATGTTCAAAGCATCACCAAATTGCTTGAATTAATTCATAGTGATTTAGGTGATTTTCATAGCACTCATTCTTCTGGAGGAAAGAAATATTATGTCACATTCATTGATGATTTCACAAGATATTGCGAAGTGTATCTTTTACATGTTAAAAGTGAAGCACTAGACAAGTTTAGGATTTTTAAGAATGAATCTAAGTTTCATTGTGAAACTTTCATTAAAAGACTGAGATCTGATAGGGGTGGCGAATTTTATGATCCAAGTTTTTTCCAATCAACCGGTATAATTCATGAGATCACAGCACTTTACACACCACAACAAAATGATATAGCGAGGAGGAAAAGTCAAACCTTAACTGAAATGGTAAATGCTATGCTTTCTAATTCCGGTTTAAGTGAAAGTTTTTGGGGTGAAGTAATGCTCATAGCATGTTGTATCCTTAATAGGGTCCCTAACAAAAGGAAGTCTACTACCCCATATGAGTTGTGGAATAAGAGAAAGCCAAACCTGAATTGTTTCAGAATTTGCGGTTGTAGGGCTATTGTAAGAGTCCCGGAACCCAAGAAGAGAAAATTGGAAGAAAGAGGAATTAAGTGCATCTTTATAAGCTATGCTGAACATAGCAAAGCCTATAGGTTTATGGTCATCGAACCAAATGACTCAATCACGACGAACACCGTGATTGAATCAATGGATGCAATTTTTGATGAAAACAAATTTTCTTCAATTCCTAAACCCAATAACCTTATTCCAACTACTATGGCTCCAAGTAATGGTCAAGAACAAGGAGACATAGTAGAAGTGAAAAGAAGTAAGCGGATCAGAAAGGAAAAATCCTTTGGACCAGATTTCTTTGTCTACTTGGTAGAAGGAACTAGGGAATCCATTGAAAATGAAATTCATTATGTTTATAGCATTGATTTAGATCCTACATCTTTTAAAGAGGCTATGGAATCACAAGATGCTCCTTTATGGAAAGAAGCAGTCCAAGATGAAATGGACTCAAAAATGGAAAATAACACTTAGGTCTTAGTGGATTTACCCCCTGGATGTAAACCTATTACATCTAAGTGGATTTTTAAAAGGAAAAGGAAAGTAAATGGTGCCATAGAAATATTCAAAGCCTGGTTGGTAATAAGGGTTTTTAATTAAAGACATGGCATTGACTACTTTGATACATATGCATCGGTAGCTAGGATTGCAACTATTAAAGTCCTTGTCGCTCTTGCTGCAATTCAAAAGCCAGTGATCCCCCAAATGGATGTGAAACTGCATTCTTAAAAGGTGAATTAGAAGAGGAGGTGTATATGAAACAACCTGAAGGTTTCGTAATTTCAGGCCAAGAACGAAAAGTATGCAAACTCATAAGATCATTGTATGCCTTGCAGCAAGCACCTAAACAGTGGCATCAAAAATTTGATGAAGTAGTGCTTTCATTTGGCTTTAGGATTAATGAATCTGACAAATGTGTGTATTCCAACTTTGAACATGGAAAATGTGTGATTATATGTCTGTATGTTGATGACATGCTGATTTTTGGGACTGACTTAGGCCCTGTCCGGCAAAATTAGCGGATAGCGGTTTAGGTAGCGGATAGCTGTTCAGGTAGCGGATAGCTGTTCAGAAGAGCAGTATTTAACTGTTGGATTAGCTGATTAATGTAAATTGACATAAAAAGATATAGATAATTTCCAAAGATAAAATTTCCAAAGGGTAATTTTTGATAAAAAAAATATGAATCGCTACTTTTGAATGTAAAACGTTAATACTATTAGCTTTTCAAAAACGCTACTTAAAACACTAAATGCTACTTGAAATGCTAGTCAAAACACTACGTTACCAAACAATAAAAATTACGTGATAAGTGTATTGACTTAATAAAAACGCTAAACGTTACCCAAAATACTGTTGCCGAACACGCCCTTAGAGGAAGTAGAGAAAACCGAGAATTTTTTATCTTTTAAGTTCTCCATGAAAGATATAGGGGAAGTCGACATTATACTTGGCATCAAGATCATTAGAAATAATGATGGTATTTGCTTGACACAATCTCATTATATTGAGAAAGTACTTGGGAGGTTCAATTATCGAGCCTGCCTCCCAGTGTCCACTCCATTTGATTCAACTTATAAGTTGACTCGAAACAATGGGAGATCTATTGCACAACTTGAGTATGCAAAGGTCATAGGGTGCTTGATGTATGCCATGACAAGCACAAGGCCGGATATTGCATTCACGGTTAGGAAGTTAAGCCGATATACTAGTAACCCTAGTAAAATTCATTGGCATGCAATACGGAGAGTCTTCAAGTATTTAAAGAATACTCGAGACTATGGCCTATGTTATTCAGATTATTCTTCGGTCTTAGAAAGATACTCGGATGTAAGTTGGGTAACTGATAGAGAGGATTATACCTCTACGTTAGGTTGGGTATACTTGCTTGGTGGGGCAGTATCTTGGACATCCAAGAAACAAACCTCTATAACAGATTCCACCATGGCTGCTGAGTTTGTGGCCTTAGCTGCGGCAAACATAGAGGCAAAGTGGCTAAGAAACTTGTTATTGGAGGTGCCGTTGTGGTCTAAACCAATGTGGCCACTCTTGATCCATTGTGATAGCAAATCAACACTATCTAAGGCTTATGGTCATGTCTATAATGGCAAACCAAGGCACATTGGACTTAGACATGCCTATGTTCATCAGTTGATTAAGGATGGAGTGATCACTGTCGACTTTGTGCAGATAAGTGAAAATCTTGCAGATCCTCTAACCAAGGGTCTAGCAAAGAACTTGGTGTTGAAAACATCAAGGAGGATGGGACTTAAGCCCATATCTTTAATCACTAATAATGAAAGCCTCAACTTAATTCGTGATATGATGTCAAGTCTTAAGTTCAATGAGTGACAACATTATATAGTGATTGATAGCACTAACATAATTCATCCCAAGGTAAAAGTGCTTGTAAACTGTAATGTTTATAAGAGGGTGAGGTATACTCTTAATAGACCTCGATTGAATGGCTTGTGTTACAGGAGCAAATTTCTGAGGTCTACGTAAGTGAGTGTGAAGTGTGGCCGCTTCAAAGAGCTAAAGGCCTTGGCTTGATGCACTCATGAAGGATATAGACACATGGCCGGATAATAGTGCCAAATTTTTAAGTATGGATTGAGATTTGTGTGTAAAATGTATCCAATTGATCAGAAAGGATGTATAGTTCAAAGACTTGTCTACTATTACATTCAGATTAATTGTAATTACATTTACTAAATGAAAGTTCAAATCGTAAGATACTTTTATTATGCATGAATCTCCGGGATTTCTCGGATGTTGCTTTGTGTGTATCCCCTTCTTGAGATGGCGGGCGAAAATTTTTAATTTCCTGTACTGCCTTGAAAATGGCGGGGGAATGTTGGAGATTTTCAAGGTCCAGGAATAGGCCGAGGGACCAGGAGACCACCACTGTCTGCTCGTGGTGAATGCCATTACTCGTGGTTCTCCTGTTTTTCCTGATGGCGTATTTTGTTTTGGGCAGCAAGGACCGCAGACCGCTCGTGGTGTTTACCACGGTCCGTGGTCTGCAGTTTCTAACTGTTTTCTATCCGGATTGATGGATAAAGCCTCCAACGGTTTTTCCTTCAAATGACACCTACCAACAGGTGCATATCTGGTGCCTCTTCAAATTAAGAGACTTAGGTATAAGAAGAAGAGAAACCAAGACATGCAACATAGATTTTCTTTGTGAGTGAATGTAGCACTCTCTTTGATTTGACATTGAGAGAACCTTGAACATCCATACTTGCCTTACTTAGCAATTTAGCATCTTATCCCTAAGATTATTTACGGTACAGTAAATAAATCTTAAGGAAAGTGTATACGTTCTCGATTTGCTGAGATATCTAGTACCACATTCAACCGTATTATTCCTACAAAACCCTCAGTGGCATGAGTAGTAGCTTCAAGGCTAATAAGAAACTATAATACACCAACATAACCAGTGTGGAATACATGTGGGAGTAGCTCAAAGTCGCCATACAAAGTTGTTACGTACCATAAATTGTAATGTTGATGCTCTATGTTCACTTTCTAATTTCCCCATATATCTTCAGAGAGCTTTATTTCCCCAACAAGCATAAGCAAGGGCCCCCCCCCCCCCAAAAAAAGGGCTCTACCAAGAAAAGGGAGAGTTAGCTAGTATCATGGACATCACTCTTTAAAACTATAACCCACCTAGGTTAGAAATAACAAACACCATCTAAGTTGAAAGCTATAATAGAAAAAATGGTCCCTAATTCTTCCAAATCATCCCTGATTGCACACAACGTCACCATGGCAACCAAGCCCTTTTTCCATTACCATCTGAAAACAAATTTGTCTATTGCATGTTTCAACTCAACACATCAATAAAGATTGTGCTAGAAATGCAAGAGGGAGGGAAGCAACATTTAGCATATTCCCATAATTTTCTGCTTTCTTTGCACCTACTTTTGAAGGATTGACAACTAAAATGGCCTCTTTTAGTTTATAATTTCATTGACGTAGCCCAACATTTAAAAATAAGCTGTGAATCTTTAGAATCAAAAGGGAAAAACTATTCCATGCAATGATCAATTATATTTATTGGTATAAATAAAAAACATAAAGTATGGCTTCTTTTTGGAAAACAATACATCTAAAATTGCCTGTCCACAATGAGATTGGCCTTTCTAAGAGATATTCAGTCGTACTGCCATGGCCCCATTTATGGTTTTTGATCAGAGCAGCAGGCATTCTATAGAGTTTCTGCAATAATTTCCAGATGAAACGGTAAACCAAATTCTAAATAGCAGAAGATATGCAAACAGTAGGGAGGGAAAAAAGTAGAAATTCTGGCAAGATAATCAGCAGTCTTAGATCCTAATAGCGCCATGACTTGATTGTCCAGCTATTACTAAATAAACAAAGTGTTACATTTATTCTACCATTACTAAACAAAGATTCGATAGAATTAGGAATGGTGTTACCAGGGACTTAGTTAATGTAGCTCTCATTGAAGATAAGATGAGAGAAACAAGACTCCGATGGTTTGGCCATGTGAAAAGAAGGAGTGTGGATGTGCCAGTGAGGAGATGTGAGAGGATCAACATCTCCGAAGGCAAAAGAGGGAGGGGCCGACCAAAGAAGAGTTTGGACGAGGTGATTAGAGAGGACTTGAGAGTTGTCGGTTTGACGGAGGACCTGGCTCAAGATAGAAAGCTGTGGCGGGATAGGATTAGGATCTTAGATCGCAGAGTCGACCTCGTGGTTGGCTTGGGGTTGCAGATAGTATTGTTTGCAGGTAGCACTTTCTATGGGGAAGAGGCACCGTTGGCTTACCTCTGGTTGTTAAGGTAGGTTACCTTCCAGCAACTTGTCTTTATTGTTCCTTTGTTTCATCGCTCCAACAACTTGACTTTTTATTATTCCATTAAGTGTTTTTTCAAAATGTCTTTTCTTTAAAATATTTTCACAAATTCCTTTTTTGTGGGTCTCTTAGAAACAGCCCCTCTATAGGTAGGAATGCCGGTAGAGGTAAGGTTGCCTACCGCTGGATCTTCCCGGACTCCGCGAAAGCGGGACCCACACTGGGAGGTGTTGTTGTTGTACTAAATATAACATACTAGTCAACAGTGATTCAAAACAGGTTACACTCGTTACAGATATCTCAACTCTGCCAAATGGCTCAAATTCAGGAATAAGAGCCGAAAACAGAAAAGAAATATGCAGCGCAATGCAGAATGGCTATCATAGTATCATACAATATGTTAATACCACTAGGGGAGGGGGAATATTTTGCTCTTTTACCTTCTATGTTCTCCTGCCTTCAGGATAGGAGTTTCTACTGGTGTATTTACAACAAGAGCTGGTTCTGGCATATCAGCCTCTGGTGCTGCAGTGGTTGGTTGAGATGTGGCTTCTGACTGTCCATTTGATATTAAGAGAACTGAAGGTGTGTACTGAACCAAGTTATGACCTAACTATTAAAACACCAGAAAAATGTAATTAGTTTACTAATTCATATTATTATATGAAAACAAATGCTGCCTTCAATTTTGGAATATCATACTAGTACAAATTCACTCGCAAGGAAGGAGTAAGACTCCCTATCTTACTCCACTTTGCTATTGATGTTGCTTGGGCCCCTTGTTTATCTGAAGTAGCTGTACTGGAGAACAAGGGTGTCCTGATTCTTCATTTCAGACCAAAACACAAAAGGAGTTTCAGAGCATGGGTGAGTCTAACATACAGACCCATTTCCAACACTGGAATAGGGGGTATGGATGATTTTGAGTGACACTCCATATATGTTGGTTTCATGTCATGCCGAAGTACTGATCAGAACGCACCTAGTTGTCCATGAAGTTACTCCTTACTACAATACTACTCATTTCATATAACCTCATCAATTGGAGTAATTGTAAAATAAAATGAAGAAAAGAAAAGCAGGGCAATGGAGAAGACTTGCTTAGGAAGTCTACTAAAAAAAGGAAAATATTAGTGACGAAATCCCTTCCAGAGTTCTACTCCTATGTTGTTGCCACAGAGCGAAGCACTTGCGAATGCAGATCAAAATGACTGAAGAAAGAGAACACAGTTGCTTAAAGGTATGCATTTCCTTTGGACATTTAGAGGAGATAAACAACAGGAAAGAATTGCACTTCTACCACAAGCTTCATTACCACCTTCTATTAATACTAACCTCAACTCAAATGGTCATATGTCCATAAAGCGTTTCCAGATCCTTAAAACAATGTAAAACAGCCATGGTCTTGCTCCAGCATTGGCAGTGACCAAGCAAAGACAACCACGTTCTCTGTCCAATGGATTAAAATCGAGCACTGATGCAAAAAGATATCATGGGAAAATATAACTCTAGAAGAAATAGGAAATTTAGAAACTTCGGAATTTTTATTTAGGAAGACGTTACCTTTTAGTTATCTCCTTCTATCACTTAGTTAGCAAATAATATCCTTTTGATTGCATTATCATTTAGTTTCCTTATCATTTAGACTATTTTTCTATTTAAACTCCTGAGTATGGTTGAGGGAGGCAAACTTCAATTGAATTGAATTGAAATATTTGAGCATTTGAGAGTTCTTGTGTGAATTTCCCCGATATAGAAACTGCTCTTACAATACCCTACATCAAATTTGATATCATAGCCTTTCACTTCTGACTGGTGTTAAGTTTTCTTCAATCCTAGTTTTTCCCACGTTTTCAAGCTCCCCAAAAAAAAAAATCCATCGAACCTAGAAGACCCTGGCTGTGCCCGACCAACCCTCAATTCCGCCACCAGACCCCTTGGCTAGTGTATGCATCCCTTGGACATCATTTAGAGACTTCTTAGTTTAGGAAATACATGTAGGGTGTTTAGTTGGCCACTTAGGCCAGGATAGGAGTATAGGACCATTGCACTTGTGGAGGATAGCTTCCATTGGCCTTCTCTTAACAGGGATGTCTCCTGCATTGTGTTTCAGTGTCGTATGTGCCAATTGGCTAAGGTCAAGAAGCATAAACCAGGGTTGTACACTCCCTCACCTATCACTCATACCCCAAGGAGAGACATTAGTATGGACTTCGTACTCGCTCTGCCGTTTGCATAGAACATCCCGTGCTCATGGTTCGATTCTAGTTGTGGTTGATAGGTTTTCCAAGATGACCCATTTTGTGGCCTGGAGTACGACTAATGATGAATCAAATGTTGCTAAGTTAGTCTTTCAAGAGATTGTTAGGCTGCACGGCCTTTCCATTCTTGTTGTAACTGATCGGGATGTGAAGTTCATAGGTTATTTATGGAAGAAATTGTGGAAGCTATAGGGCACTACTCTCAAATTTTCTGCAGCTTTTCGCCACCAACCTGATGGGCAGGCCGGGGTTGTCAATCAGCACTTTGGTGACTTACTTAGGTGTGATGCAGGGGAGAAATAGGGTACGTGGGATGTGATCTTACCACTTGTTGGGTTTGCTTATAACAATGTTGTCAATAGGAATGCTTGACAGTCCCTTTGAGATTGTCCATGGGTATTCCCTTTGCACCCCTAGTGACCTTCTAAGCTTACAAAGCACACCCAGGCGCGCTTAGGCTCACAACAGCCCGAAATCCAACCTGTTGCACCTTACAAGGGGTCAAGCCTATCTCATTTTGTAAGCCTACAAAAGGCCACACTTTTCTGCGTTTCAAACCGAGGCTCAAAACCACCCAAGCTTGCGCTTTGTGGAAAAAGATCATGAGAAACAGAGAAAAGGGAACACACCATGGAAAAACACAAATACCCCTAGTTTGAAACTTACCTTTGTTATATTATTCAATTTTGGGTAGAAACCCTTACCTAATTGCATACAATTGCTTCGAATATAAACTAAATTGAAGAACCGAACATATTCATGTTTGCATGTTGAGATTCTTCGTAAAATTGCAATGAGCAATGACAGTTATAAGCTTTCAGTTGATGTGCGTCGCAGGGATATTTCTTTTGAGTTGGGTGACTTTGTTATGGCTCGTATTCGGCTTGAATCACTACCTAAAAACTCCCACGAAAAACTCCACGCTCGAGCTATGGGTCCTTACCAGATTGTCATTAGGATCTGACGCTTATGTGCTTGATTTACCTAACAACTTGGGTATTAGTCCTATTTTCAGCATGGAAGATCTAACCCTTCATCGAGGTACTTTTGAGCCTCCTAGTCTTCCTTTTGGTGATTCTGCCACTACCCAGGTCACTAAGCTTCCCCCTTTCCCGTAGCCACATTCTAACACTAAGGCTGTGCTCGATGATGAGTTTGTGTCGTCTTCTCGTGGAGGATTCCGTTGCTTCTTGGTACAATGGTTAGGATGCCCACAATCAGATGTCACTTGGATTACAGTAGATGAATTCCGTGAATTGAACCCTGCGCTCTTAGAGTGGTAGCTTCAAGACAACTCGCCAAAGTCGAGCTCTTTTCCAGCGGGGGAGTGTAATGCAAGCAAATTCATGGGTAAATATACTCTAGAAGAAATAGGAAATTTAGCAATTTTTATTTATGAAGACGTTATCTTTTAGTTATCTCCTTCTATCGTTTAGTTAGCAAATAATATCTTTTTAATTACATTATCATTTAGTTTCCTTATCATTTATCGATGAAACCAGACGGGGAGTTAATGAGAAGTTGGAGCAATGGAGGCATACACTGGAATCTAGAGGTTTTAGTGTTAGTAGATCGAAAACAGAACACCTTCATTGCTGTTTCAGTGGAATGGTGGATGCGGGGGGAGAAGTCACCCTGGATAGGAGGCCGACACCTAAGGTCGATAAGTTTAAGTATCTAAGCTCGATCATTCAGCAGAATGGGGGTATTGACGAAGATATTAACCAGCGAATAAAGGTGGGCTGGTAAAAATGGAAGTTTACTTTAGGAGTGTTGTGTGATAAAAGGATGCCCATTGGATTGAAAGGCAGAGTCTATCGTATGGTAGTTAGACCGGCTGTTCTTTATGGATCGGAATGTTGGCCTCTAAAAAAGACGCAGGTTCAGAGGTTGATGGTGGCAGAGATGCGGATGATTAGGCGGATGTTTGCTTATACGAGAACAGACAGAATTAGGAATGGTGTAATCAGGGACTTAGTTAAAGTAGCTCCCATCAAAGATAAGATGAAAGAAACAAGACTTCGATGGTTTGGTCATGTGAAAAGGAGGAGTGTGAACGCTCCAGTGAGGAGGTGTGAGATGATTAATATCCCCGAAGGCAAAAGAGGGAGAGGCCGACCAAAAAAGAGTTTGGATGAAGTGATTAGAGAGGATTTGAAAGTTGTCGGTTTGACGGAGGACATAACTTAGGATAGGAAACTGTGGCAGGATAGGATTAAGATCTTAAATTGCAGATAGTCGACTTCGTAGTTGTCTTGTGGTTACAGTGGCAGCGTGCTGGTAGTGTTTTTTCGGATATCGTATTTATTTGCAAGTAGTACTTTCTTCTGGAAAGAGGCATCGTTTGCTTACCTCTAGATGTTGAGGTATGTTACCTTCCTCGGATTTATTGTTCTTATATCACATAGCTCCAACAACTTATCTTTTTAATTTATTGTAGTCATTCCTTGCGATGTGTCCTAAATTTTTCCATTAAATGTTTTTATAAAGTCTTTCTTCTTTAAAATATTTTCACAAAATTCTTTTTTGTAGGTTTCTTGGAAACAGCCTCTCTACGGGTAGGAATACTGGTAGGGGTAAAGTTGTCTATAACTGGATCTCCCCAGACCCCGCGAAAGCGGGACCCACACTGGGAGGTGTTATTGTTGTTGTTGTTGTTTGCAGCAAGACACACTACTAATTATATATTTTATTTTCATAATTGATAAAATTTTAACAAATAATATGTTCTAATGAATCTGCACAACTAATATTAATAATCAAATAAATTTTATTTTGTTTAAAAAAAGTAAACAACAAATAAAAATTCATATGCAAAGAAACAATCAAAAAAGAGATACAGATATGAATATCATTCTACCAAAATTCATATGCAAAGAAACAATCAAAAAAGAGATACAGATATGAATATCATTCTACCAAACACATTTTAGAAACATCACACAATTAATTTTACCAAATATCTTTTTTAGAATTGTTTTTGCCAAATATTTACTTGAAATGCTAATACAAATATACAATCAACTGGTATATAATAAATAAATAACACAATTAAACCAAATTGTGATATAACAATTGCAATTATCTAAAGCGGAAAATCACTAATTTTGGTTTTTCCATGTCATATATAGGACCCACCAAGTTAAAGCAAACTTGTAGTAATTCAACAATTACAATCAGATGTCATGAGATGTCTAGTCATAGATAATTGTCTAGAATAGCATGATAGAGATAGAAAGAATGAATGAAAGAGAGATGAAAGCCAAAATTGATTACCGAAGAAGGAGCTCGATGGGTGCGCCTGCTGCCATTATTGTTACCTAAGCCACGCAAGAGGGGCGGTAGAGAGCCAAGCTCCAACCCTAGGTCACCGTCGTCGTCATAGAGTACCTCGTCATAGGTCGTATTATTCTGGGACTCGATCACCTGAGCCAATCGCCGAGCCGCGTCTTGATGAACAACACCAGCGTGGTGCGTCTTTCTATATGTGCCGAACTCGCCGCCGCCGAGTGAGGACTTCCGGCGGTGATGCTGAGCCGCCGCCTGCGTCGGAAAACCGGCGCTGCCTAGCGGCCTGGTTTTCACTGGCGGCAAAGGTCGCATCTCATCCATCTCTCTTCCTCTTTCCCGGCCACAAGATCAATGGTGGCAAGGCAATTGACTAATTTGTCTGTTTCTTCATTCTCTGAAGTCAAATGGTGAAGGAGGAGAAGGGAGCATATCAAATATGGTGAAGTTTCCATTGAGAACTGGTCAGCACGTTGATTACGAAAGCAGAGGAGAGGAGAGAGAACGTGTTAGAAAATTGAACGCTGTCTGTCAACGGCGCGCGGTCACTTGCTTTTGACAGAGTCCAGTAATAAGAGGAAGGGAAAATTACTTCCAGGTGTTACATTTTTTTAAAATTACTAGCAGGTGTCTTGCGCAGCAGTTTTTTTGTTAATTTTGAAAGTGACAGAGTGTTCAATGAGGCTGTCGGGGAGGACCTGAAAGAGGTGTGGGAATTGTAATGTTACCCTCGCTAGAAGTGATTGGTTTGACCTGTACGTGGATAGGAGGGAAGTAGTGTTTCTGGGAAAAAATTGAAGAGAGAGAAAGGAAAAGGCCAGCAAGAATGCCAGGCACAGAGTCAGAGTAGCTTCGACCAGGGCAGGGGTGGTGAAGGAGAAGGCAAAATTGGGAGGTTGTGGTTTTGAGGTGCAGAGGAGCATTCTTATTCGACCGTGGAACAGTTCTTACAGATTAGAGGAACAAGTAAGTAGGTCATCTTCCATCTTTGTATTTTTCCATTAGCTGTGGAATTGGCAATGAATTGTTGGTCCTTAGTGGTAGACATAGGTAATATTATTTGCAATTGACCAAATTAGAGGGGAATGGTGGAGGTAAAAGGTGGTCGAAGTATATGGGTGAGTTAGGGTTTGCGAGCAATTGGAGTAGTTGGAGTAGTTGGGGTTGGGATGGTTTGTGTAGGAGGGGAGTTTTGTACTGTCGTAGTACGTATGGTGGTTAGTAAGTAGCTCTGGTTTGAAGTCATACATGGGTGGGTAGTTCCAATGGTGTGTGGCATCAATGGAGTGGGGAATATACACTGTACTGGGAAGTTTAAACGGGGAACATGTCAGGGTGGAGCATATGTTGAGTGAGGTGGGTTTAGAAGGGCACTGAAGACATATGTCTATGTATGGGTCGATGGATATCCCAGGTTAGGGTATATGGTGACCATAGATGTACATTAATATAGTGTGGGATGTTCTTTGTAGGGTATGATGGGATTGCAGTAAGTGATTATTGAATTGTATAATGTGTGTTGCTGAATTGTAGGGATTGGGGAGGGTCATGTTTGTTGTGTAAGTGCTATTGGTATGTGTAGTTGGGGGCGGGAATTGTATGATGGGTGTGTCTAAATTGTGGGGATTGGTGAGGGTATTTGTTGTGGTTGAAGTTACGTTTGTGTTTGTAATGCACAAGTATGTTGATGTAGTAACGAGTTAGTGTTGGTGGGGACCAACAAGTAATATGCTGACGAGCTATTTTGTTTTGTTTTAGGCAATGGGAATGGAGCTTCGTAGCAAGAGCAATCAGACGGGCAGAGCGTCGAAGCCGGACCTTGAGGTGGAAGCTAAGAAAAGGCGAAGGACTTTGGGCAGAGCAAATTTGGTTGGTTCAAATGATGTGATGAGAGAGGACATAATGCGTGTAGTAGAAGAGGATATGTGGGAAGATAGCACATGTAGTGAGTATGAGGCCCTCTATGAGGAGGAGAGAGGGAGTGATTATGAGGTTTAGTTGGAGGCGAAGTCTGATGTAGATGAGAAGATGGGGGAGCAGTAGTAAGCCGTGAAGGAGGAGAGAAGAGGCGTTCCAATTCCGGTGGAGAGGGTCGTAGTGGAGGGGAATGCAAGAGACGAGGTGGATCGTCCACAACATTCAGGCAGGCTAAGGGTAAGGGTGCGATACCACTAAAGAGGGAGCAGGGACATGGTGTGGTGAATTGCATGAGTGACTCAGAAATACTACTCAAATTGCGGTGTACATGGAGGACATTGGTTGGGCTAAATGGGAGGATGACTGTGACTCAAAGGGAAGCAATGAAAGCAACCGTTCTGTGGCCTTTTCTGGAGTACCCTGAGTTAGGCATGGAGAGGCATTTGACGTTGAGTCTGATTAAGTGTTGGGTGCCATGGTGTAAGGCTTTTAGGGTAGGAGGGAGGAGGGTACCGTTCTCTGTTTATGATGTGGCATTATTCACTGGTTTCCCGGCGACATGTAGGGTAGTTGAATTGAATGGGGATGAGATGTCCACTGAAGTAGGGGATATGGTGCGAGAGCGCATGAACGATTGGGAGAGGGAGGAGGTGGTAACTAGGGTGCCAGGGAGATCGGGGAAGAAGAGGTGTTTTTTTCCGAAACTATGTGTCTGCGATGGTGGCGCTATGTGAAGAGAACAATGGAGATGATCGAGTTGGTGTGTGGGTGAAGATATATGCATTTATGGTGATAAGTGGGGTTTTGTTTCCTCACACGCCGTATGGAGCGGCGTGGGGTATGTTACATTACACGAAGAACATTCAGCAGATGGGGCAATATAATTGGGCGGAAGCTGTATGGCGTGTTGTTGTGGAGACAATCGAGGACACACAGAAGAAGCTATGTGCCGGGCCGTTGTCGGAGGTGTAGCTCAATGGTTTCAGCCTCCTAATTCAGGTGACAATTCAATGATGTATTTGGTTTTGTGTAAATGTGTGTGTCTGTAATTCTTATTGTTTTGCTACTTGTTTTGGAGGTTGGTTTTGCTGATAGTATACGTTTTAGTGGAGGATGTGAGTCATTGAAATGTATGTTATCGTTCATGTGGTAGAAGTCGCTGACAGAAGAGTGTTGGTGCACGCATGTATGCAAATGACAAGTAGAGCACAACAACAGAGGATATCAGGCAATGTTATTTTGAGGGTATGAAATATGTAAGAAGGACGCTGACGAATTGGACATGTTTTGTAATAATATGTGTTGTGAGTTATATGTTGAAATTTGTATGCGGTAAATCATGTGTGAATTAAAGAAGCTTCAATTGGGATGGAAGGAAATCGAATGTACGAGTATGTGTTGTATGTTGTATGCGGGAAAGGTAGTGGTATTTGTATTCAATAAACTGTGTGACATACAAATGAAGAACTCCATATGTAGTGAATTTAACATGTTAAATGTGGGGGGTGTGTGACATACAAATATGGTAGGGGTAAAATATGCAATGTTTGATTTTGTGTAGGTGTGGTTTTATGAGCGCACCACAAGGTTTGCAAATCAGGACAAGCGGAGGTTCCCTTGTATTACAAGCTGGGCTAGAGTTGACCATGGGGGGAGGTACAACGCAAACGAGCTCCTATGTGATATTCAAGAGGAGGAGGTAATACTAAATCAGTTTCATATTTGTTGTTGCATTTCAGCGTACGCATGTTTAGCTTCGATGGATATGTATGTGAAGGTGAATCTTGTGTTGTACCCAAGGGATGTGGAGATTGTGCATCCAATTGTATGAGACTTCATGGGGACGAATGAGTTTGGGTACTATGTGGACGATGGGGAGGTAAGCCACTAATATGCTGTGGTTTGGAATAGTTTCATACTCATACAGAAGGACAATGTGTGCTACTGTTAGTTGCGTACGTGGTGAAGATGCGAACTAACGTTGTTTCTTGTGTTGAAACTGACAGGGATGGCTCAGTGTTGACGAGCGACTAAGGCGTGCTAGGGATGCATATCGATCGGAGAGGGTTGCACATGAATCGACTAAGAGTGAGCTGCAGATGCTGAGAGGGCAGCTAGCAAACATGCAGGGCAGGTTAGTGACCAGAAAAGGGGAGAGAGACGGACAGGACGTAAGCAATGGTACTGTAGTAGGTGCAGAGGAGGGTGTCGATGGTGATAGAGGACCAACAGTGGGGGATATATCGACTGCTGCTGGAGTGATAGATGTAGTGAGGGGGGTCGGTGAGCAGCCATTGAGCACAAGTGAGGGTGCAGTGTGTGGAGTGGCTGGAGGTGTCGAGAGGGATGAGGAGGTTGGTCAGGATTTGCGATGCGAAGACGGAGGCAGTGGAATGGGTTTGAATGGCAGCGATGTTGATGATCAAGAAGAGGTACGCGTGTCTACAGCTCACGTACGTACTCCAGGTGTAAGTGCAGAACATGGGAGTGGTAGGGTGTCGAACATTGTGATGCGAATGAAGAGGAAACCCCGGATGCGGAAAGCATCTGCTCTGCATGGTTCCCCTTACACCGACCCCCTTGGTGGTAGAAGACGCACGAGGATGGCGCATAGAAGGGAACGTTCAACAGCCGCAGGCACTGTAGACCTCGTTAATGGACATGGGAAGCAGGTGGTTGGAACGGTTGCAGGTGTGCCAAATCAGGTAACCGAATTGTAGTGCTAATACTGGAAATACACTTGCGTTGCTAATATGTCCATGGCTGTTGTGATTATGATGTGTTGTATATGTGTTGCAGTAGGTCAAAGAAGCAGAAGTCGGGATGGGAAGCGGAGCGGTGCATGATGGGGAGGACTCCATCAAGTTTTTCTCCGAAGAGGTGAAGATGAAAACATCGGACATCAGTGATGTACATATATGTATGTGATCATGTACTATGTGTTGGTGCAAGCTGTTGCGGCATACCTGACACATCCGTTGTCCCGCGATGAGGTGAAGTTGTTGGCTGATGTGCGTGATGAATGTAAGGGTTTGAAGGATGGAGAATGGTAAGAATTGAAATGCAGTGGAACATACAGATGGTGTAGATGTTACATGATGGGAAATGTAGTAACACTGAACCTATGCAAGAACTTTGACTTGATTCAAGCAAGGGAGAAGCATGTAAATGTTGAGTACTTGAAGGGCCTCATCAACGTTGTATTGCAACTTATTAAAGGAATGACAGTGATCGTACCCTCAAATGTGTTTGCCATCCATATTCCTGCAGCCGACTCATCAGGTAAGGGGGTCAACCCATAATAGTTGCATATAGTAGAACATGTTTTATGGTCTGACAGACAAACCTTACTTTCATTGTTCACAGGCACGTCTACATTGAGCAGAAGGAGTAGCAGCTGATTTGGGGGAGTCCTTCAACAAGGGACTCACCAGTAATGTGCGCAACATAAGTGCTTGTATATGTGGCTCTGGATTTAATATATGTACATTAAGTTGGAGTCAACAATTTTATGTACATCTTCGTTGTCGTCATATAAGGTGTTTATGCCATTGTTTGAATGCGTTGATGAGCATTGGATGTTGCTAGTGGCGGATTTGAAGTGGCGACAATTTATGGTGTATGATTCTTTGCTCACGAAGAGGGCGCCAACACGAACCGATCTTCAGAATAGTGGAGTAAGTTCCCCTTTGTTGCCCTATGTGTTTGCACCACTTTCAAGGATTGACACGCATCCCCTTATCCACGATTAACTACAGAAGGAGGCAGTAGCTGCTGCATTGAGTGTGGCTACAGATTATGCTGATGCGAAGACGTGGCAAATGGACCACCCTTCGTGTCCTCAGCAGGGCAAGTAAGTGACCTGTGTGTAAGTGGTGTGTAATTTCAATGTCATTGATAAGAAATGATGACGTTATGAGTGACACATTCTGTGATGGGGTACAGTGGCCACGATTGCGTTGTCTTTGTGATGGTGTTTATGGACTTGATTTCCATGAACAGCAAACCCTTCTCTTCAATCAACAGTACGTGCGTCACATGCGGGACAAGCTGTTAGTAAGTCTACTTCAGGGGAAAATTGCACACTTTCCTGATGCGTTGCAAGGGTAAGATTCCATACTTGTAATCCTAATGTCACCATCAGTGGCTTGAACTTTGACTTGGTTGTGCTAGATGTGCTGCAGGTGATTGTTGGGAACAACTGTGAGGCTCCTCGTATGCATAATTTGCAGCTCATGACAAGCCTAAGTGCAGAGTGAAGAAAGTGGTCACCCTAATATTTTTCTGAATTGAACATGTTGTCCAACCCTGAAGAGTCCGTTGCTAGGGGATTGGATGTTGTTGTGGTGTTAGGTTATTTTGGCTGTTGCATAGGAGATTATGTGATGTGGCACTGCAGTTTGGTCCG
>JACYFF010010365.1:17996785-18013944 GCA_017589665.1 Selenicereus undatus
CGGACATACCCTCATGTACATTTGTAATTATTTTTTGTTTGCACAATGATGCCACAACAAATTACCAAGTCCAACACCATTACTTGCATATTTTAGTCGCACCATGACTTATATTTGATATACATGCATAGAAATTTCCTTTGAGTGATACACACTGCCACAAAAATATCAACACCAATAATACATTTCCTAGAAGACTAAGTACCCAAATACGTAGTGTCCCTGGAATTCACTTGCACCAATACCATCCTACATGCCCCTCTAAACAATTCTTTGTTGGTGACATACATATGACATGCACACTTGACATAAGCTCGACACTAATAACATTCATAGAAATATACTTCAACCAAGACTACACTTGAACGTTACGAAATATAGTATTTTAGCTTCATCCGTGCCAATCCAACCACAAAATGCTGTAGCACCACAACAATGGCGACATATGAGTTCATGTTCAGTTCCACAATCCCTGCACAATACGACTGCTATCCTGGGATGAGTACCTCAGTTTCCCAGTACGTAGGGACTGTAATTTGTGTCAGCCCATTACATCTTTACTTCCATTGTAAAATGTCACCACCAACACAGAATATACAGTACATTGTGTCTGTTCATTGCAGACCTGGTATAACAAAACTATACACCACCAATGTACCCAAAAATAACCACGCACACCATCATCCTACTATAGCAAGAAGACAACACAGTGTTCACGCAGCATGGAACACTCCCTGCACCTTTCCAAGTAATGCTACAGCCTCCCACCTTCCATGCTAACCGTTTGCTGGTGGCCCTGAACCATAGAGATTCCCCATCAACACGTCGTCCGCACTAACAACAACACTAGGGTCATCATCATCAAAGTCGGCTCTAGGATTGTGGCATGTGTCTTGTAGTGGCCCGTCTCGTGGCATTTTGAACACCTACGCACTGCCACTCTTTGGGTTTGAGATTCAATACGCCCTCCAATCACAACACTTGTTCTTTCATCCACAACGCCTGAGTCATGCGTCTCCAAGGGATGCACGACATTTATATATATTGTCCTTTACACTGGGCCTTATAGCAAGGGAAGACATAATCATACACCCACAATTTTTCTTTCTCAATGACGGCCATAGCATGGACACAAGGCAATCCATGCACTTGCCACCACTTGCAACTACAAGTTCCCGCTGCAACCTTCACCACCAAACATCGGTTGTTGGTGAGCCTAACACTATATTCTCCAACAGCACGACTATACATCTCTACTTGAATGACAGACCCTATCTTCTCCAGTGTTCTCTACAACTTCTTCTGTATCCTCTCCCCAACTCCATTCTTCCAATTTTCTACCGCAGCCTTCTGCATGTCCATTTTCTTACCGAGCTTCTGAAGATGCCCACTAATTAGGCAAAGGATTAACATTTACCTCAACCCACACATCCAATTGTTCTAACTCTCAATGGGATTGTTATTCAGTTTCCCCCACCTTTCCTTCGCGAATTTTGATTGGGCCCAACACTCAAGTTCATTGTCCTCCACCCACTGTGCCAACTCACGTTTGTACTATCGTAACTAGACCTGGCAAATGGGTCATTTGGTTCGGGTACGGATCGGTTTAAGTTCGGGTAGGGTCATGTTCGGGTTAAGTGACATTTCGGTTCATTTCGGTTTGGGTCGGGTATGGTTCGGGTCGGGTCGATTTCGGATCAACCAATTTTTGGTGAAATACGCTTGTCATGCCAAAACAAGCAACTTTGTTGAAAATTTCGGGTCGGGTATGGTTCGGGTCGGGTCAATTCGGGTTTCGGGTCAACTTTCGGGTGAGCATACTTCGGGTGTCGGGTCGGGTATGGGTCCGGGTCATTCGGTTCGGGTTTCGGGTCAGTTTTGCCAGGTCTAGTCGTAACTCTTCCATTGCCTGGCCGAACTCCACACCCGTAGGTGCATACGCCACCCGATTAAACATTTCCTTCACAAGATCCTTCGATGCATTCCGCCTTATCCCGAGCTTCGATGCATACGACACAAAGTTCTCCTTCACATGTATGACACAGTAACAATGATTCTCTTTCCCAAACACTTGCGAGACTGCCCACACAATTGATTGATGCCTATCTGACATTATCACATGCTTCATCCCCCCCAAGCACTCATTCAGCATTGTCAAGCACCACAACCAATCCTCGTGGTTCTCCCCTGACACTATTGCATATGCAACATCCATCAAATGGTTGTCCGCATCAAGGGCACCGACTCCTAGGAAAGTCCCCTCATATGGACCACTAAGATGTGGCCCATCCACAAACAGCACCTTACGGTAATCTAAGATGAATCCATTCAGGCAAGCTCCATATGCGACAAACATTCGCTTGAACCTTGAACCTTCCAACTCAACAAATGCTCTTGAATCTGAATTTGTCCCCTCAATCGCAGCACACATCCACGGTAAAACTTTTTAGTGGTCAACGAGTCTTCCCATCACTAAAAACCGAACATACTCCCTTGCCCTCTATGCCTGCATGTACGTCATCCTTATTCCTAACTCCAACTCAAAATCTTTCATAATTTCCGTCGATAAGTAGTCCATAGATAATCGCACCTTCCCATCAATAAGCCGTGATAGGAGTTTTGCCCTTATCATTCGTCTACCCCACCTTCCCATCTGACACTAATATCCTACACTGTGCACGTGCTCTGCTCTGAAATCCTTGACAATCATCCCATCCATTTCAAGATGACCTCCAACACATATGTAAAAACCACAATCTTCAGGAGTACATCTCACCGCAATTCGTTGGCAGCAGTTCCAGACATAGTAAAACTCAAATATATTAGCAACTGCATACTTCCAAATCGTATATCTAAATGAATCTGCCGATGAAAAAATTTATCCCACGCCTTTCGCCACATTTTTCCATATTGTCCGCCTCCTAATGTAGTCCTTTGCTTGCAGTCCAGATCGAGCCCACACCACCCGTTCCCCATCATCATCAGATTCAGATGCTGATTCCGAGTCCGTATCACCTTCATCTATTACAACGGTGCCTGCTGGCAACGACATGATTGTTGCCCTTGATTTACGGCTCTCTCCTTCAACCTCCTTATCCCTGCACATCATCAACCTTGGAACAAATTAATCCTAACCACACTTGTTCCCATAACTATAACAAATTACCATATTTGAGTACATTACACATAATTCCCATATCACAAATATTACCTTCCGAGCTTTGGAGGAGCAGCTCCCACATCTCCATTCCGCACCAACTCCAGGGATTCTTTCCTCGACCCTGCCCTTTGAATCCCCTCCCGCACAACAACTTCAGGTTCAGCCTGTGTTTGTTCGTCACGAACCTACACGGGCGGAGCGGAAGGTCTTCCTACCTCAGAAACATATAAATACGCATGACCATCATTGCCCCGCATCATATTGATGACATCACCATCAGTTTCAAATGGCGTCAACAACCTTCTATCAAATTTCATCGTATACCATACCTTCTTACCCATTATAGACACCCCCATTACCTCCTCCAACAACTTCCATACATCACCAACTCCCATCTCTTCTGAGACCCACATACATCTTATGTTTCCACCGACGTATGTCAACAGTCCATTCATCCCGTCATGTAACACCCCTCCCCAACATACATACACAATAATCTCCTTCATACCACCATCTCTATTACCAACTGACCTACCATCCATGGTCGGTGAAGTCAGCACGTTTCTTGAACCTCACACCTGCATTACAATACAAACACCGATCATATGTCAGTTACCACTTGCAACATCAGCTTTGACCTACCATTCATTACCGCCAATCTGAAGTCAACAAACTACTACGTCTACACTAGTTCACACACATCGCTTGCCACGACACAATCTGACTTCAGCTAACCCCTATTACAGTATCAACTATCCCTGGATACTTACCTACATTCACAGGGTTACATATCTCACATATGTTCTTCACATCTACTATTGACTAAAGAATTTACCTACATATATCACCTTCCACTGTAATACACAGCACACGAAACCTATTTTCCCAATTACTTGTCCCCTTTCACTAATTGCACACATTATTGGATCGTTACATTCCAAACAAGACACTTGCCTTCATATCTCACTACAATTAATTGTCACCCATTCACATGTGGAATTACCAAATCCTCTCATATATAACCCACCACATTCATACTCACCTACAGACACCTACACAAATCGAAGCCCCGCAAACTCAGCATGAAGGACAGCAAGAGAGTGTTGAAAACCACCAATATCCAACCAAATTGAAAGCTCACAAATATAAAACACTTACTTAATTTGCTGATAATCACTGCTCCTCCTCTGTATTTGCCTTCAAACTTGCCATTATCCTCCCCAAATAGCAGACACCCAACACCTCTTCACATAGTCACCACCAAGCAACCATCATTCCACACAACACATACCAACCCCATGACGATCACCACCTCCATACTCCACCTACATCACCACACACAAGGGGATAAGACATAGGTAGGCAGCTTGAGAGTGACAGAGAGCGAAGAAGATGAGAAAGACCCTACCCTTTTCCTGCTTCTTTCCCTTGCACACCTCCTTCTCCACATGATAGGTCTCGATCTAATTTTCCCTCCCAAATGGTCATTCCATAAGTAAGGGCACCCAGGTAATTTAGCATGGACATAACTTGCCACCTTAAAAGCAATGTCTCCAGCTTGTCTCTTAAAGGAGTAGTTCATGGGTAAAACAACACCTGTTGGTAATTAAAAAAAATATAACACCTGTAAGTAATTTTTCCTAAAAGGGACCAAGGGCTACATTTGACGTGGCACCCCTCTGCCTTTATCTTATTCGGAATATATGCTCTAAATTAAAATTATATTTGGACAAACGTATTAAAATAGGTTATATAATAAATGCACCTAAGAAAATAGCATTTTTTTTAATAAGAAAGGTAAGCATTATAATATAAGCAACCATTTTCTCAAGGGTTTTCCCTAGACTATCCTATTTGAAAATAGGGAAAAGGTCCCTATGCGGGACCATATTCCACACAACCCTGGAATGTAAGGAAAGATCAAATTTTGCCAGCCAATCAGCTGCACAATTTCCTTCTCTAAAAGTGTGATGAATAAAAACATTGTTATATAACTGAGTGTAAGTGAGTATGTCATGTATGACTACTTATATTTTCCCATGGCGATTGAATATGATCTTGAATTGCATGAATGTGAATTTTATTATCTCCTTCAATGTGGATATTACCGAAACCTACTTGTACAGCGGCTTTGATTCCATTTTGCATAACTGTTGCTTTTGCTATAAAGATTGATGATGCTCCTAAGTTGAATGTTGATACTTGGATAAACTGCCATTCCCAATTACGAATGATGACCCTCCTGCTGCACCTCGTGATGATTTTGATCCATCAAAATTTATTTTGATGAACCCACCTTGTGGCTTCCTCCATGCTATCCAGTTTGTCTTCTTCCAATTGATGGCTGAGAGATTTGGGATGGTTGAATAGCGTTTGTGAGTTTGTGTCTAATACGCTATTTTATGGTAGCCTTTTTGGCTCTTATCAATGTTTTTCTTGGATAAGGTGTTTCACCATGAGATACCATGTAGTTCCTTGTTTTCCATATACTCCATAACAACGTGACTACTTTATCCATTTTGACTGCAAGGCCTGCAGCTCTGGCACTATTAAGCATTTGTACTATACCAATTTGTGGGTTGAACATGAGATGTTAATCTAATTATGAGAAATTGCGAATCTCCAATAATCCTGTGAAATGTTGCAGCCCAAAAACAGATGATCTGTATCTTCAGTCTCAGATTGACAAAAAGGGCAATAAGAATCAATATTCATACCTCTTTGAGCCAGGGTTCCTCTAGTGGGAAGTGATGCATGGCAATGTTGCCAAAGAAAATTTTTTAGCTTTGGCATGATGTCTAATTTTCAAATCCAATTATACTCCCACACAGGTGGATTTACAAGCTCCAACCCATGTGCCGCACAGGTTACTATGTTAGTGAAAAACTTACCATTTTCAAAGAGTCCCCAACATACATAATCGGGAATTGAATTAGCAGGGATAGGTGTTGTAAGAATCAACTGTAAGTGGACAGAGTCTACTAGTAAGTTAAGTCTTACAACATCCCATTCTCTACTCTCTATTATAAACTAAGACATCTTAAGGGAGGTATCAATGGGGGAAAGATCCATTACCTTGAGTAAATTGGCTAAATTATCATTTGCACACCAATTGTCGAGTTAGAAATTCATATTTGTTCCATTACCAACTGTTCATCTCACTCCTTTTCTAAATTGTTGTCGATTCTTAAGTATACTCTTCCATGCCCACGAGTTTTGTTTTTAGGATTTTATAGCAAAGAAATTTTTGTCAATTTGGTATTTCGCCTGCATTTGTTCTACCCACAGGCTCTGATTATGGAACAACGTCCAAGTTAAGTTGCTTAGGAATGCACTATTAATTGCTTCCATTTTCCTAAGCCCAAGTCCCCCAGCCTTTTTGGGTTGAAAGATTTTGTCCCAGGATACCATAGACAGTCCTTTATTTACATTTGATTTTTTCAAAAAAAATGTCTCTACTAATTTCATCAATCCGACGATTAGTTTCTTTGGGTAATTGAAAGCACTGCATTGTATGTGCAGGCATTGATTCTATGTTTGATTGGATTAGTGCCACTCTCCCTGCTTTAGAGACATGTCTTGTTTTCCAAGCTTGCAATTTTTCAGCGGTTTTATTAACTAATTCCGAAAAAAGTTTCTGTTTTTGGCCTGCCCTTGAAAACTGGACATCCAAGGTACTTACCAAGGTTATCTTGGTGCGTAATGTTGAAGACGGATGACACAATTTGTTTGTCATGGATGGTTGCATTACTAGAGAATGTTAGCGACGATTTATGAAAGTTAATGAGCTGATCAGAATCTTAATAGAAATTACTTAGTACAGAACTTAGCTCATGACAAGATTCAAGATTGGTTCTACAAAAAAGAAGGCTATCATCTGTGAAAAGCAAGCATGAGATTTTAGAAGCTCTTAGAGATATCTTAATACCAATCCCACAATTTTTTCTACGAAGCGCCTTGCGAAGGGATCTAGTTAGAACTTCCATGCATAAGATGAAAAGATAAGGGGAGAGCGGGTCCCCTTGTTGGATACCTCTAATAGGCGTAAGAAAACCATATATGTTATCATTCACAATCACGAAGTATGAAACTGTAGAAATTCAAGCTTTAATCAATTCTACCCACTTGGAATGAAAACCCAATTTGTGTAATGCACTAAAGAGGAAGTCTCATTCTACTCTATCATAAGTCTTTTTCATATCGAGTTTGAGTGCTACCCAGGCTTTATTTCCTTTCATATTTTTGAATTTGGTCATGATTTCATGTGTAAGCAGAATGTTATCATGGATCGAATGTTTAGGCACAAAAGTACTTTGGATAGGATCAATAATCTTTTCCAAAATAGGCCGCATCCAACTAGCTAAAATTTTAGAAATAATCTTGTAAACAATATTGCAAAGGCTAATTGGTCGGAATTGGGCAGTTGTTGCTGGGTGATTGACTTTTGGGATTAGTGCAATAGGCGTATGATTAATCTATTTAAGGAGTTTGCCTCTTTAGAAAAAGATCTTACTGCATGGTAAACTTCATCCTTAATAATATGCCAATAATCTTGAAAGAAAGTCACTCCAAAACCATTAGGCCCAGGGGCTTTAAACTTGTCCATTTGAAAAATAGCAACCTTAATTTCCGAATCTTGAATGGGCTTTAATAATCTTTGATTGTCCTCGTCAGTTACTAAGTTAAGCATTTCCATCTCAATATCAGAGGTGACTGTCTGAGCTGATTTAAACCTGGTAGTAAATTCAGTGATAAACATGTTTTCAATTTGGGTAGATTCATCAACCCACACACCTGAGTTATCCTTAATTTTTGTAATTTTGCTTCTTGTCTTTCTTGCCTTCATATATTGATGGAAATAGCGAGAGTTTCTATCTCCATTCACAAGCCAATCTTTGCTTGCCATTTTCCCCGAATATTTCTAGTTAATTTTTCCCTAATATTTCTAGTTAAAGAGATGCATCTTTTCTCTTTGCTTGATAAGTCTATAATACCAGCTATTTAATCGAGCATGATTTGGATCATGCACTAATTTTGTTTCAACTTGTAGAAGCGTTTTCGCATTCCTTTCAACTTTATTGTTAGAATTTCCAAAGGTACTCTTAGTCCATGATTTAAGATCCAACTTGATTTTTTTAAGTTTCCGTGCTAGTGGATACATAGAAGTACCTTGAACTCTCACTTTCCAATTTTTTTGACAATAATATGCATTTCCTGGTACTGTACCCAAGAGTGTTAATATTTGAAATTAGTGCCTCGTGTTGGGGGATGTGCTGGCTCCGTATTAAGCAAGACGAAAGTATTATCAGAACATGTAAATGGACCATTAGTAACTAGATAGTGAGGGAGCAAGTGTGCACAATCCTCCCTGAAAAGAACTCTATCTAGTTTTTCATAAACAAGTTGTCCTCTCAAGATTTTCTTCCAAATGAAAACTCTCCCTTGGACATTTGCGTCAATACTTCTAGTGTGATCCGAGAAATCATTAAGCCGTCGTGTTCTAGAAATAGCTAAAGTTACACCTCTAACCTTATCAGATGAACGAAGCATTTCATTAAAAATTTAAAATCCCCCATAATACACCATGGCAAATTAATGGTATTATCGAGCAGTTTAAGATGTTTTCAGAAAGCATCTTTATCTTTCTCCTGCACAGGGGCATAAATTGTTGACAAAATAAATTGCTTATTATTGACTTTCTCTATAATGTGGCAATGTATAGCTCTATTTTCTTTTGCTATAACATTGACTTCAATGTTGACTGGAGTCCATAAACACCAAATTCCACCCCCATGATTGAAGGTGGGGATATTCTCATACTGTGAAAATCCCAAATTTCTTATAATCAATTACGTATTTTGTTTGCTAACCATAGTGTCAAGTAAAACTAGAATGTATGGCTTAATGGTACGATTAATAAAATCGACTTCTTGTCGTAATGGGTATTTTTTAGCACCTTGTACATTCCAGCAAACGATTTTCATAAAAACACTTTGAGAATAATAAGGTTCCAATTCATAGCTTGTTCATCCTGTGACATTTGATCCATAGGATCAGTTGGTAATATGACCTTGGGAAAGAAGCATCAACACTTAATTCCACTCACCAGTGTAGATTCGGGAAAAAGAATAATGATCAACATATGCAACATAAGTTCAGAAGTAACAATTAACCTAACCATCCTTTTATGTAAGATACAAGAAATTAGAATACAAGAATGTAGCCGAGACACGTCAACAATCCAAAAGAAAAAAATTCCAATATGGCCCCACAAGAATGCATTGATAAAGCAGGTGAAGCAATCCATACAGCACTGTCCATAGCATACTTGAAATGGATATGTCAGTTAAAGCTAGAAATAGAGAACAAAACATAGAAGCACACAACCTGTGCCAACAAAGAATGCATTGCACAAGTAGACAACATCCAACAAAAAGAAAGCAACTGGGCAAAACCAATCCTTTTCAAAGAGAACAGACTGCAGCTAATGAAAAAAGCCAATTCGAAGTCTCAGTTAACAACAAAATAATGTTGTTATCATCCTTTACTTGACTTTGTAATGGGCTAAATGAGATAAACTCTAGTCACCAAAGATTCCACCTTCTGGCATCATAGTAGTTTATCTCAAGGAAACACCCATTAAACTATAATAGAAAATTGGATGAGTAGCAAACAAAGGGTATGGTACTCCTAGAGGAGCCCATCCTTGTTAGGGGCTACCTTCTACCAAAGAAGGGGTGACAAGCGTCCAACATGAACAAACTGGCCAAAAACCGCTTCAAACCCACAATGTAAGAAAATAAAATTTCCATTAAATACATAAGAACGAACTTACAATACCGTACCAACCCATTAACTAGAGCACCTAGCAGAACTTCTAGGAACAAACCCCCGACCAACCACTAGTACTAGTGAGGTCAATAGCAATCTGCTAAAATGGAAATACACAAAAGCATGCCAGGATGATTACAAGATAACCAACATCCAAAAGCAGTTGTAACCAACTCGAAGGTACAACTTCCCAGAAATACAAAATAAATAGGTTGGCCAACATTATATAACTCAACCCCTTTCTCAAGCTTTCGTTTCTTGGAAGAGTCTGTTGACATAACAAGATCATCAAGATCTTCAAGTTCTAAGTACAAATCATTCCATTTCTTCTTCAAACTCCATAGCATTGTCAAATCCTTGAGAGCTTGAGTGGCCTTCATGTATGGGAGAGGAAAGCTTCTCAAGGGGAGAAGTTGGACTTAAGACTTGAGCAGTCTCAAGTGTAGTGCAACTACAGAAAGTGGGTGATGTAAGAGGGGGAGGTACAGTTCATGAGGTAGAAGAGGGTAAGACCCAAAAGCACCATGCACCACAAAGAGGTCAACAATAGGAGGTTTACCTATACATGGTGATCCATGCCCATGATCATCCTCAACTAGAATATCTTATCCTTTATCTCTAGAGGGAGGGATACTAGGAGCAGTAGGCAGTGAAGGCATTTAGCCTAGTTCGGGTTTAGAAATACGAATGCCGTTATGGTGGATACATGCACTTGGGGGAGCGGAGGAGATTCTGCCTCTTTTCTTAGGGGAAATTCGAATCCACTTCTCCTTAGTGTCGTGATCACCACTAGAGGAAGCTTCTTGAGGGGGTTATGGCCATTTAGATGGTGAGCATGGAACTTTTCCTCCATTATTTCAATCTTAGGAAGGGATGAAATACAAGGGGATTTGTCAATTGTATGGGTAGGACTCCTACAAAGTGTGCAGACTTCGTGAAGTCCCTTATAAATCAAAGGGATATTCAATTCATGGTTAGCAGTGGGAATTTTGAGAGAACCATGAAGGGCTTCAGTACATCAATATTAACACACACCCGAGCAAATCGCCCTTTTTGTATAAGAAGAGTGTGGTGGTCAACTCTCACCACATCCCCAACTTCCTGGAGTAGATTAGTAAGAGCATCAAGAGTCCAGAGTTCCCAAGGTAAACGAGGGATACGAACCCACTGATCTATACAACCAATAGAGACAAAGTAAGGGTCAAAATAGGGATTCTAAGGAGTAAGGGCAAAGTTAAGGCCCTTAGCAAACCATGGATGACTAAACCAAACATAGTTTTTATCAGAGACTGAAGCAAAACGAAGAAGCACCCACCCATTCGCCAACTCAATATATTCAACCTGCTCCTTAATATGCTTCCAGTCAAATCGCCCTTTTTGTCTAAGAAGAGTGTGGTGGTCAACTCTCACCACATCCCCAACTGCCTGGAGTGGATTAGTAAGAGCATCCAGAGTCCAGAGTTCCCAAGGTAAACGAGAGATGCGAACCCACTGATCTATACGACCAATAGAGACAGAGTAAGGGTCAAAATAGGGATTCTAAGGAGTAAGGACAAAGTTAAGGCCCTTAGCAAACCATAGACGACTAAACCAAACATAGTTTTTATCAGAGACTGAAGCAAAACGAAGAAGCACCCACCCATTCGCCAACTCAATATATTCGACCTGCTCCTTAATATGCTTCCAGTCAAGTTTGGTCTTAGTGATAGTAAGAGTAAGAGGAAGGATTTCTCCCCGCACCTTAGCAAGTAGGTATAGAGCAATAAGCTCATCCATACTACTTGACACCTGGGGGGGAGGGTGCAGAGGAGGAAGTGACTACTCAAACTCAAAAGCAGGATGACCATTGAAGAGAGGGGTCTATAGAGGCAGTGGGGTTTGAGTGGGAGAAAGATAACCATCCACACCATATCGAATAGAATCAGCATAACTGGTGAAGGCTGATTGATGCTGTTGGGCTAAGCAGTTAAGGGCATTTGGAATCTCAGTTTCTGGAAGTGGACCGGAGGTGGGGGAGATGGGATTATCAGAGTAAATGTGGTGGTTAGGAGAGTCATGGCCAAAAGGAATATTTGGATTAGAAGACATAATGGCTGAATGAGGAATGTGCACAATAACGGATGGAGAAGGGATAAAAGAAATAAGGTCCTTGAGAGCATATATAGGACAAGAGCAAGCAACCAACATAACCATCTATTCAGGTAAGGCCAGGAACAGCGAGGACAACATAGAGACTGGAATAAAAAATTAGTAAGAAATTCTAAAATTAACCTAGGATTCATATAGAGATGTAGAGTAGTAATAATTATCTACAAGAAAAGCAACCATAATTATCCAGCAACTTGACCCATAAGGCAGACTAAAATCATAGGATAAGCAGCAGCTCATACCTGATTATAATAATGATGAGAAAAATGGGAGCTTACACAGCAGAACACAGCTAACCATCATGATGCTAACTTAGAGGCAAAGCACCAGAGACATGGGCTGAAGCATGGGCTCGTCATGTACTTAGTCAGACCACAACCCAAAAGCAAAGGTATGTACTTCGTTATGAGTGCTTGGCGTATAAGAAACACAAACATCATTAGAACCACACGAAGGCAGATCAGTAAGAAAAATTAAGCACAATAAGTGAACAAGGACGCAGATAACCCGAATCATCTGTGTCATAATATTAGTCCTAACTAGAAGGCTTATCCGTCCTAATGACGGAAAAGACGCTTCAATTTGAACTCGAGATCTAGAGAAGCGCAGACGAGAGTTAATTTCACAATTAAAGTATAATATACACGAAACGTAAAGGCAAAATAAGAGGACAGGGACACAAAGGGCACGATTCATCAGTATCATAACATCAGGTAAGATCAGAGGAGCGATCCGTCCCGGTGAAGCATAGATAGCATCAATCAGAACTGTCGATCTGGAGAAAATCAGACGAAATCTCAATTCACCAGACTAGGGTATCAAACATGAAAACTTACGGTGAGGCTGAGGGCTAAGAAAATAACATGTATATGACAAATAAGAGCATATATTTCTAAGAACATATCAAATTTGCGCTTTTAATCCAATCTCCGACTTAGTATATTGGGGACTGCCAGGTAATGATGAGTTCTCTACAAAATCTGTGACTTGAGCAACACATGGATTGAATTCTGGAAATCCATCAGTGTGGGAATATAATTGGATTTGGAAACTTGACATCAAGCCAAAGTTAAAAAACATTTTATGACAACTTTGTCATGTGTCGCTTCCTACTAAAGGAATCCTGTTCAATAAGCTCTTGTATGCTCCATGCAACCTAAGTCTAACATACTTCACTAAAGTTTAAACAAACCTAAATTAAAGTTTAATAAGTTCGTACAACACAAGTCTAACAATGCACTAATTATACAAAACAAGTACATACAATGTAGGGTTTTTTCAATTTAATTTACCGATATAACCTTGGTATTATGTTCACAAATAAATGACTCATGTAATTTTAAACTAATATGCAAGAATGGAGATGAGGATTTTTCCTCACTTGGGACGGGGATATTTCCTCAAGCTGGGGATGGGGACGGGGTAAATTTACCCCCGTCCCCGTCCCTGCTCTAGGATTTATTTCTATCCCCATCCCCATCCCCATTCCCATTGGGGACGAGGATTTTTTCCCAATGCGGGGTGGGGCCCCAACAATCCCTGCCCCACTGCCATCCCTAATATTGATCCTCTTTAACCTTTTTATTAATATGAGATTGAGGATGCGGATCACCTGTTTTTGCTTTGTCAAAGTTCACAGGAGTGTTGGAGACTAACAGTCTCCCATAATTGGATAGATTCTAGCTTTGTATCCAGCCAACAAAATGGTATTTTACAAAGGCTATCGAGTGCTAGAACTGTAACCCCTACAGTTAAGCTAGTTAGAGTAACTATGCTACTTTGGAGTATATGAGAAACAAGAAACAACATGATTTTTCGCAATGAAACACCTAGTCCAGGAAGTACATTCATAAGAACAAAAAGAGGCAGCACCGAATGGTGAATTCGACATAAACTCACATAAGCATTACATCCACCAATTCCAAACTAGTCAACCATCAATCGTAAGAAGACCCATTTGGTAGCCTGTAGAAGTCCACAAGACGGGACCATCAAAATCAACTTTAATGGATCCAAAACTTCACAAGGAGCAGTGGGAGACTTCATTCTTCGTAATTGGTAAGGAAAATTTATTCAAGAAGCAACATTCTACTTGGTAGCAGCGTCAGTTTTGGTAGCAGAAGTAACGACTGTGAGAAATGGGACCAAAGTAGCAATACAAGCAGGTTTTGCTGATATTCATATTGAGGGAGACAATAAAATTTTCATACAAGCAGTACAAGGTCACATTCAAGCGTCATGGGAGATTCCAATTTTGATAGAAGATATTCACACTTATATTCAACTATGTAACAATGTTCATATTACTCATATTTTTAAGCAAGAAAATTGTGCAGCCGATTAGCTATCAAAGTATGGTTTGTCATTGTGTTCCATAGTAGTATCAGTATGGAATGAGGTTCCACATAGGGACCTTCTTCGTATCCCCTATGAGGATAATCTAAGATGAATCCTTGAGAAAAGAGCTAACTAAATTGTATTCTTATCTTTCTTACCCAAAAAAGAAAAAAATCAGAATTTGCTGCCTTTATGCTCCCCTATGAGGCTATGAGCAATTCATGCACCATACTTGCAAATATAGTCCCACAAATTATGTTGGAACACTTAAATTTAATTATTATATGGATAAGAAAAGAACTTAACAATTTGTAGTCAAGTTGGCTATAAGACTCTTCTTTGATAAAATCTTCTAGACTCAATTTCAGATGGTCACATTTTTTTTCTATATAAGCAGAAATGTCGAATGCTTCTGAGTTTTTTTAAAAATGTTCTATATAAAAATGTTAAATTTTTATATCAATTGGGTCATAAATAAATAGTCATGCATATAAGTTCAAATGAGGTTTCAATCCAAAACCAATTGGCAATGGATGGAGTAATTTACAAACTTATATATATGCTCAAGCCCTTTAATTTTCTCAATGTGGGACAGCACCTACTTTCATATTCTTTGTATTTTAACAATGTGGGACAATACTCACCTTCATACTGCAACATGCCCTCTCATGTGGGGCCTACTAACAATGTCCAACACGTGCACACAATTTTTTTTTTAATCAAACGGGGAAAATGGTAAGTCAAGATCGAGCAACCCACTCTGATACCGTGTTAATTTTTATATCAGTTGAGCCATAAACAAATAGTCATGCATATAAGCTCAAATGAGATTCCAACACAAAACTAATTGGCAAAAGGTGAAGTAACTCACAAGTTTATGTACATGCTCAAGCCATTTAATTTTCTCAATGTGGGACAACACTCACTTTCATATTCGTTGTATTTTAATAATGTGGGACAATACTCACTTTTATACTCCAAAAAAACATTCTTAACTTTTCCAAAAATTTGCTTAAAGAGCAGCTATAACAATTAATCGACATTCGAAATGAGTTAAATTTGATAAGAATTAAAATCATGTATTAATATTTAAAATTTCTGAATACCCTATACTTAAAAGCCCAAGTGAACCCCTACTTGTAAATGTAATCGGAAGCTTAAGCAAATTAGGGGAGCTTACCTTCCTTTTTAATCCCAATGGAAAGAAAGGTCTTTGATATAGAGCTTGGTAGTACAACATACAAGAACTTTTAGGAAGTTAAATAAAACAAAAAACAAAAGTAGAAGAAGAATCAAGAGCCAAGAACTAGTCGGCTAATTTAATTACTTGCATCCTGTTGGTCATAATCAATCCTTAAGCCCTTCTTAATATTTTTTTTAACAAAATTTTATCATAAAAAAAGACCTTTCTTGGTAAATTGGGAGAATGCCAAAGCCCAAAGGCCCAAAATCATTTGACGATTTAAATGTCATAGTCTCATGTTAGTGGCTATTTGGTGAGATAAAATGGAATGAAACTAGAATCCTTAGATACCAAGTTCCACTCTTTCGTATTTTGTGAACACTTTAAAGGGATGAAATACTTTAAGGGGTATCAAGTTTTCCCCCAATCTTAAGGAACTTAAACCCTCTCATTTTCAAGGGGGTTCAAGTTCCCAATCATCTGGAATCAACATCAACATCAACATCAACATCGTCGTCGTCGTCGTCGTCGTCATCATCATCATCATCATCATCATCATCATTATTATTATTATTATTATTATTATTATTATTATTATTATTATTATTATTATCAATAATTATTTTTATTAATAATAATTACCATTAATTATTATCATTAATGATATAACTATTAATAACATCAATAATAAGTGTTATTATAATTATTATTTATTATTATTAATATTAATAATAATTTTTATTATTAACATAAATAATAATAATTATTCATAATTATTATTACTAATATTAATTAATAATTATAGTTATAATTAGTAATTATTATTGATAATATGAATCATTATTATTATGATTATAATTATTAATTATTACTACTAATATTAATTAATAATTATAATTATGATTAATAATTAGTATTTTTATTATTAATTAATACTACTAATTATTAATTATTACTACTAATAATTATAATTATTATTAATAATTATTATTTATTATTAATTATTATCATTATTAATATTTATAATTAATAATAACTAATAATATTAATTAATAATTATAATTATAATTATTCTTATTATTTATTATTAGTAATAATAATAATTATTAATATTAAGTATTATTTTTTAATTAATTAATATTATTAATAATATTTATAATCAATAATATTAATATTAATGTTAATAATTATTGTGATTATTATTTTTTGTATTAATAAGAATTATTTTTGTAATTATTATTATTAATTATTATGGATATTGATAATTATTATGATTAATTGTTTTCATTAACAATTAATAATAATTATTATTATTATATTTATAATTATTATTAATTGTAAATTATTATTATTACTTATTAATACTACTTAATAATAATATTGATAATAGTTATTTTTAATGTTAATAATAATTATTATTATTAATTATTAATTTTTATTAATATTAATAATAATTATTATTTTTACTAATAATAATGTTTATTATTATGATTATGATTA
>JACYFF010010365.1:18023944-18048430 GCA_017589665.1 Selenicereus undatus
GGTTTAGTGTTTGGGGTTTGGGTTAGAGTTAGAGCTTAGGTTCAAGGTTTTAAGGTTTGTGTAAACCCTAATCTTAGACGCTAAACCCTAAACCCTACTACTTAATATAAGAATATTTTATATTTTTAATATATATAAGTTTATATCTGTTAACCTGAAAATATCGGTAGAATAATCTCGATTAACTAGGATAGATTTTCAGGGATATAATAACAGATTTAGGGTGTATATTGAACATTTAAGGTTTCGATTTACGATTTAGAAATTAGCTTTCATGGATTATGGTTTAGGGTCTTAAGGATTAATGTCAAGGCTGAACTGTAATCCGTAACCCTAGACACTAAATCCCAAACCCTACTACCTTTATGTAAGGCTACTTCACATTTTGAATATATATAAGTTTGTATATGTTAATCTGAAAATCTCAGTGGAACAATCTGGGTTAACTGAGGTAAAGTTTCAGGGATATGATGATAGATTCAAGGCATATATATGTTGATGCAACTAGCTTTCGCCGTCACCACCACCACTGAGACTTACCAGAACCCACCCAAGCCACCAGCAACTTTGACCTACTACTACCACCAACTTCACTAACAACCACCATCGACGCCACTATGCCCATTTTGTCTCTCTTCTTCCTCCATCGTTAAACTAGAGTTATTGTTAAAATTATGGTGATGAGCAACTTTGCCACCAAAACACGACCACCTATAGCTACACACGTAGCCAACGACCACCTTCAACCTACTACATGCATCTCCCTTTGTAACTCCACAAGGTCGAATTAACAAAATCACAACCCCTTTATCTCATACAGATCCACAAAGATGTCAACTCCACCACCTTAGACCTATCATTTGCTCGCTCTAGGTTGGTCAACAGCCTATGTTCAGGGCTTCGTCCCACCAAATCCAACCACTTCCTTGCCCAGTTGCTTTTGTGTATTAGTCCCTTGTCATGCAAACTCCACCCTCATATATTTAGTTTGCTTAGACATTCCTCAAGTTGACTTGGACATGGTCCCAAAGTTGCCAACTTGACCAACTTGACTTCAGTTTCTAGATAACTTATAATTTCACTAAAATATATATTTTGCCCTTATGGTAATCTATAATTATTATAAGTAATTAATAGTTATCATTTATGCAATTTCTAGCATGTAAGCACAAGTACTAAGTAAATTTTCGCCCATTGGATCATTTGTGTTGGCAAATAAGGTACATGAAATTAGAATCACAACCATTTTTTTTGTTGTTTCTCTTTAGCATATTCATTTATGTTTTTTTAACCCAATCAGGAAATTTATTGATGAATTCCCCTTATATTTATATTTACAACTTGATTTTACAAAATTATTTACATTTAATTTAGCATATACTTTTCCCCGGTAAAATATCGTTTCAATCAAATTTATAAATCAGGCATTTTTTTCCCTTTTGATAAAAAAACACTTACTAAAATTTAGAGTTATCTTAATTATATGTCAAAATATTTAATTATATATTAAAATGTATATTAAGAAATAAGATTTTCATTCTCTGCTTATTTTAATCTAAAGAAAAAAATCGTCCCTCCTTTTTTTTGATACAAAGTAGTTACCCTATCATAATTATACAGTAAACATCCCCCTCTTTTTTCTAATTATTTAAAAAAAAGAATTTTACTCCTATATTTTTTTTGCAATGGAACCTCCTCTTCAACTTATCTCCTCTTCTTCCCTTTTCCAAAACCCTGGCAACCTCAAATCCTAAACTCTAATCTCTTTTCCCAGTGTCCATCATTGCCTCTTTTTCTGCCTCTGCCACCAACTCTACCCCTGCTTCTGGTACCAATCACTAGGACACTCTAGCAGATGCTAGCTCAGCTCCAACCTCATTCATCCCCATCAATGGTGCATAAAAGTGGAATTCAAAAATAGGGAAAATCTATACCAAAAATAGCCATAGCAAAGAAGAAGCATGCCTCAAAATCAAACCAAATTTGAGAAATTTCAAAGCAATAGCCACAAATTGAACTAACAATCTACACAGTTGAAATCAATTAGATGAAATTGAAAGCTAATAGAAATAGTTCTACAAGAATAAATCAAACATGAGATATTGGCTCAAAAAATCTAATTCAAACTCTTAAATTAAACCACGCTCTCAATTCAAAAATTAGATGTCTCTTTCTGAATTCTTGAAGAAAGAAAGGGGAATGATAAGGAGGATGAGAATTTCAAGGAGAAGAAACAGAGATAGATGATACACAAGTGTGAAAGATGAAATGTGTAAGGAACACATTTGCCAAGTGGGGCCCATCAGGGGACAAAAATAAGGGATTTTTGATCAAGGGCATTAACAGTCAGGCATGGTGTGAACACATTTGCCAAGCGGCAGCCATTAGGGGACAAAAATAACACTGATAAGTAAGAAAAGGAAAATCATGTGAAAAGTGTTAGTTGAAACAACACTATTAAGTAAATTTTTCTTCTAATTTCAGGAGAGCAAATGCAGATGGACCTTGAGTGCTTCATTGGCTACTATGTCAGTGTAGGTGATTTACTTCTCATGTGCACCAATTTAATCTCATTTAAACTTTTGCAAGATGGGGTACATACTATAAGATTTAGATAATGGAATTGCTCACCTAACTTGGGAGTCCTGGCGTATATTTGTATTAAACTGTACAAGTTGTAAAAATACAATAATATTCCTACACATTATTATGCCTCCTCAATTTGATCGGGGGCGCATATTGTCATATTGGACTTTAAAAATAAGAATTCTTTGCCAGACAACCCTTTAGTGAATATGTCAGCAATCTTTAAGTTAGTAGGAATATATCGTACTACAAGATTACCAGCAGTAACCTGCTCACAAATGAAGTGGTAGTCCGCTGCTATGTGTTTACTATGTGTTTTCTGCGATCATGTTGGATTGGATTCGTTGAAATGTAAGTGGCATTGATGTTGTCCCTATATAAACGAACAGGATCATGAACAATGACTCCAAGATCATAAAGTGGCTTCCGAATCCAGACAGTCTCAACAGCAATATAGCCTAGAGTACAATACTCAACCTCTGCAGAGGACTTAGAGACCGTAGGTTGATTCTTGGAACGTCAAACAATAAGGTTGGGTCCGAAGTAAATAGCATAGTCGGTAGTCAAACGAGAGGAGTCCTTGCAACTAACCCAGTTAGCATATGAATAAGCAATAATGATGGATGTAATCTTAGATGGACGAAACAACAATCCATGAGTCTAAGTACCCTGCAAGTACTTGAAAATGTGTTTGACAGCATGGACATGGCACCCCTCAGCCTTTATCTTTTTAGAAGTATGTGTAATGGTAAGTCAAATTTTTACCTCATTAGCGGGGGTCTATTATCTCTGCATCAGTTTATAAGTCAATTTTTTCCCTTGTAAAATTTTCTCCCCCAATACAAGGCTTAACTTTAACTCCTGACATAAAATAATACTCATAAAACTCCCCACTGAATATATTATATTAATTTTACTTTTTTACATTTTATTATTACTTGCGTGAATTTGTGAAAAATAATTTGTAAAATGTCTTTCTTTATCCTAGTTAGGCTAGTTTACTATTACCCTCCCATAGAAAAAAAAAAACCTTTGAACAGCTGGAGGGAAAAAAATAAAAAATAAAAACCCAATAAAATAAAAACAAAGACCCCCATTATGTTCTTCCTAATTCCTAGCTGTTCAGTCTGTCATTGACATAACTTTCCCGACTCCACTCATTCAATAGAGCATTTCCAGTGGGAGCTCCGAATTTTGGAACTCTGCCTTGCCACGTTAGTAAAAGTTCCATAATTTTGGAACTTGTATTTCATCACTTCTCCAACCTATGGAACTCAATTTTAATAATTCAATAAAAATATTTATCATAAACTCACCTTATAATACACAACCTATTTTTTAAATCATTTAAAAATTATATACTTAAAAAAAAGAAAAAACAAAAAAATATTTTAAAAAGGTGAATAGAGACACGCACAGGCTTGCTCCCCCGCCTGTCACACGCGCTTCAATGTGGCTGGGGAGGCAAAATGTGACATGCCACAGGCACGCAGGCCCCACACTTGCCCCGCGTGCCTGTGGCTGCTAATGCTCTTGCAATCCCCACAATCTCTCTAACTTCTCTGCCAAAAGGACTTCCAACTTTCATCAATGGTCGAAAATTAACAAAAAAGGACAAAAAACTTGGCTCAAAAACATCGTCGTTTTCCCCAAAATTGGCCACATGTCAAGGCCTGAGCTAGGTCACCTCCCGCAACCCTCATCTGAGCTGCTTGCTCGCAGGGCAAATTTGGCTCTTAAGCCATCTGCTGCACATGGTTAAAGAATATATGCACTCCTATTAAAAATCATATTAGTAAAAATATATTAAAATCATCTATATAATAAATACACTAATAAAATAACATATGTATGGCAAACAAGTGTGCATGTTCATAAGAACATAACAGAATTTGACGCCTTTATCTCCTATGAGACTATGGCCAATTCATGCACCATATTGAATTCTAGCTTGTATTGAATTCTAGCTTGACATATATGTGTAGAGTCCTAACTTGAGTATACTTAGGCTTATTCCTTAGGCATACTTAGAGTTGGTATTGAACTCTTGTACAAGGGATTTTCGGTTGATATAAATAGACAATCGAAGGCAGAGGAGGGAACACACAAAAATTTACTCTCCAAATACAAAATCTTCATGGTATCAGAGCCTGGCATCGGATTGGGATAATTCGGTTACTAATGCCATGGCAGGAGATAATATGAACGATGATGAAGGAAGCAAAAAGCCAGTAAGCAAACCAAGCAATTTTGATGACCCAAGGTCTCCATACTATCTCTGTAGCTCGGGCAATCCATGTAATATCATATCCCCAATTATGCTAGATGGTGAAAACTATGCGAATTGGAGTAGAGTAGTTACCAATTGTTTGAAATCCAAAACTAAGTTTGGGCTTGTCAATGGTGACATTACTAGACCAACGGACACCTCCCCAGATGTTCATACTTGAGAGAAGTGCAATTCCATGGTCATCGTGTGGTTATACAACGTGATTGACAAAAGGCTTCATGGATCGGTTGCATATGCCGAGACAGCAAGCCAGATATGGACCAACCTGAGAGAGAGATATTCTTAGGGTAATGAAATTCGAATTCACCAGTTAAGGAGAGAAATTACACTTACGGAACAAGGAACAATAAGTGTAACCGAATACTTTACTAGGTTGAAAACTCTGTGGTACGAGCTCGATGCGTATTTGCAGATGCCAAAGTGCAAGTGCGTGAATGAATTCAACTTGTTCAAATACCAAGAGTCTGAAAGAGTTCATCAATTTCTTATGGTCTAGATGCAAATCAATTTGGTGTTGCCAGATCTAACATCCTAAGTCTCGAACCACTGCCTTACTTGGACAAGGTTTATTCAATGATTCTCAGAGAAGAAAGACAACAAAACATGACCCGGGGGTATGGAGATGAAAAACAACACCGAGGCTGTGGCATTCAAAGCAGCAGCGAGTAGATTTCGCACAGGTAATCGGCCCAAGTGTACCCACTGTCAAAAGTTGGGGCATAAGAAGAAAAATTGCTATGAGCTTGTTGGATATCCCCCCAATTGGGGAAATAGGAAGGCAAAATCGAACTAACCAGGGCCAAAATCACGGCTGGAATCGGAGTGTAGACGAAGTAGAAGATGCCGGTACTGGAGCAGGACGCCACACGTGGAATACCGAGCAAGAATCAAGGTCTACCGGGCTCGCCCATTGTGCCGCCACAGCCCGAACACACGCCGGAAAACAGGGGGAGCAAGCAACCAGAACGCACGCCATGGAGAAAGGCTCAGGAGACGAGGGGCAGCTAATTAAGTATGGGGGTTTCACACCTGCCCAAGTGGAAGCCCTCTTTAACCTCTTTGAGGAGAAATAGAATAAAGAGAGAATGAATGGTAAGCAACAGTGGGCTCTTGACATAGGGGCTTCTTATCATATGACCTCAAATATACATTTATTCATTGACATTTTTAAACTATCTAGTGAGATAAAAATTGTTGGACCAAATGGTGAGTTAGCATAAGTTAAAGCAGCAGGGACTATTGACTTTTGGAACGGCCTGATCTTGAGACATGTGCTTTATATACCCTCCTTTACCTGCAATCTTATATCTGTCCATCGTTTAACCAAGGGTGATAATTGCATTATTACTTATGGTGCTTATTTTTGTATTATACAGGACCTCAGTTCGAAGAAGCCGATTGGAGCTGCTGAAATGAGAAATTGGGTGTATTATTTGAAGCTTAGCACAAAAGGAAGTTTATTTCGTCGTCCTACAGAGCAAAGATGCAAGCCTGTGACACAGGTGTCTTGGACATCCGTTAGTTAGTAGTTTAACTGGCTTATCAGTAGATTTTGGATTTCAGTTGAATAAAAGCCTTTTTGAATACTGTGATGTTTGTCATAGAGCAAAACAAACTAGAAATACATTCTCCCTTAGTGATTCTAGAGCTAGTAGACCATTTGCTTTGACACATTGCAACTTGTGGGGATACTATCGAACGCCAAGTTTAAATGGTTGCCATTATTTCTTGTGTATTGTCGATGACTACAGTCGAGCAGTGTGGGTTTATTTGCTCAAAGATACAATGGAGTTCTATGGTAAGATTGTTAGTTTTTGCTCTATGGTGAAGACTCAGTTTGACACGAGGGTCCAGAAAATACACTGTGATAATGGGACAGAGTTTACAAATGGACCACTTCAAGCTTATTTGCGTGACCATGGAATTCTTCAAGAGACCACGTGTGTGGATGTGCCCCAACAAAATGGGCGGGTTGAAAGAAAAAAATTGTCACATACTCTATTGAGCTAGGGCCCTACGATTTCAAGCTTCGTTGCCTATAAAATTTTGGGTTGAGTTTGTTCTTGGAGCTGTACATCTTATCAATTGCACTCCTATTAAGCTACTTGGTTTCAAAACCCCTTACGAAGGTATTTTTGGTATAAAACTGAATTACGAAAACATGAAAGTCTTTGGGTGTTTGTGTTACGCACACAATCACCCCAAAAACCTCGATAAGTTCAATACTAGAGCTAACAAGTGCATTTTCGTTGGCTATCCTTATGGATAAAAGGGTTGGAAGTTATATGAATTAGAAAATAAGAAGGTTATCGTGTCCAGGGATGTCAAATTCTATGAGGACACCTTCCCATTTGATCAAAATACATCATAAGCATTGGACCATTCTGCCGGATCTGCCCCAACGACCTAGACTGATACTCCAGGCAATCTTGGGCCACTAAGCACTGGTCTAGAACCTGAGCCGGGGTCTGTACCAGGCATCTCAAGCCCATCTTTTGACCTAGTGCTCTCTCCATCTGCGGACCATACGGGTCCTCACCAACAGACATGCCCAATGGCGGACAGGCCTGCCACGAAAGCCACGGTGCAGACCGTGCTACCTGATACCATTGGCTAGTTGGGGCGTGGGACTGAGAGCAACAGTCCTAGCCCAACAGCATAGTCCCGACCTCAGCGTAACCACATACCACCTATGCATCTTCAAGACAACGTGTGCTATGCTATTACACACCACATCTCAACACCACTCCATGACGGCTCTTCAGGTACTGAGTATCCTTTATCTCGCTTCCTTGATTATAATAATTTCTCACCTGGTTATCGTGCCTTACTTGGATCAATTGCATCTCAATTGAGCCTCAGTATTTTTGCAAGAAATTCAAGATTCCAAGTGCCGTGAGGCCATACGACAGGAAATTATTGCTCTGGAAGATAATAAGACAGGATTATGGACCACTACCACGAGGAAAGCGTGCGTTAGGCTACAAGTGGGTTTACAGGATTAAATATCATGTCGATGGTACCATAGAACAATATAAAGCACGTCTGGTGGTTCTGGGCAACACTCAAGTCGAATAGGAAGACTTTACTGAAACATTTGCTCCAGTAGCTAAAATGGTCATGGTACGATGCCGCCTAGCTGTTGCTGTGTCCCAAGGATGGGATCACCATCAAATGGACGTCCATAACGCGTTCCTCCATGGGGATCTGGATGAGGAAATCTATATGAAGCCACCACCAGGTTTTCATCCACCTTGACCTCATTTGGTCTGCAAATTGAAAAAGTCCCTATACGGACTACGACAAGCACTCAGGCAATGGTTCTTCAAGTTGGCATCAACCCTCGTCTATGCTTATGGCTTTCAACAGTCGGCACTTGATCACTCCTTGTTTACTTACAAACACCAAGGTGTTTTCCTTGCTCTATTGATATACGTGGATGACTTGATCCTCACTGGAAGCGATCCTACTGCCTGTGGTAACTTTAAACGGCATTTGCAACAATGTTTCAAGCTTAAACAACTTGGTGCATTAAAATATTTTCTTGGTATTGAAGCTGCCCGATCTCCCAAGGGCCTATTCTTATGCCAACACAAATACATTTTGGACATTCTCACCGAAACTGGTATGCTCGGCGCCAAGCCCACTTCGTTTCCCATGGAACAAGATCACAAGCTCAGTTGCGAGTCTGGAAAGTCGATTTCTTCTCCATCTCAGTATCACCACTTAGTGGGCCGCCTTATTTATTTGACCATTACTCATCCTGATATTACCTATGCCATGAATATCCTCAGTCAGTTCATGCATGACCCTCACCAAGACCATTAGGCTGCAGCCATACGAGTAGTACATTATTTAAAATCCTCTCCCGAACAAAGGCATCTTACTTCTTGAACATAACACTCTCCAGATGAAAGTTTACTGTGATTCTGATTTGGCCAGCTGTCAGATGTCCCGACAATCTACCACTGGTTATCTCGTCAAGCCAGGAGGTGCACCAATTTCATGGAACACCAAAAAAACAGGATACTGTGTCTCAGTCTTCGACTGAAGCCAAATATTGTGCCATGGCCAACGCTACCAATGAGGTTGTTTGGATTCACAACCTACTACAATCTTTTGGCTTAACTATTCCTGCAACCCATATTCACTGCGATAATCAAGCCGCTCTCCACATTGCTAATAATCCAGTGTTTCACGAGCGTACTAAGCACATTGAAGTGGATTATCATTTTGTGCGTGAACGCAGTCTCAAAGGAGTAATTTCCCCCGGTTACACACCTACTAATGAACAATTGGCCGACATCTTCACCAAAGCTTTGGGACATCGATAATTTCATTATCTATTGAGCAAGTTGGGTGTTGCGAATCTCCAAGCGCCAACTTGAGGGGCAGTATTGAATTCCAGCTTGACATATATGTGTACAGTCCTAACTTGAGTATACTTAGGCTTACTCCTTAGGCATACTTAGAGTTGGTCTTGAACTCTTGTACAAGGGATTTTCGGTTGACATAAATAGATAATCGAAGGCAGAGGAGGGGACAAACAAAAATTTACTCTCGAAATATAAAATCTTCACACCATACTAACAAATGTACTCTGTTTGACAATCAGTTGGTAAGCTGTTAGCTGTTAGTTGATTGCATTAACTGTTAGCTATTAGTTGATTGTATTAGTTGTTTAACCTACCTGATTGCATTAAATGTTTCTGGAAAAAAAAAGCTTGGTTAAAGTATTTCTTTCTAACAATCCTATCGGGTGAAGTTCCATTTTTGCCCTTAATTCAATTTCATAATTTTTTAAATGATAAAACTTTTTATTGTATATATTTTTTTGTTTTCAGTTTTAATTATGAATAAGAATTTTTTGATATATAAACTTATGTTTATAATTTTTTCAAATTTTGGTATTTACTTTCATAATATGTTTTTAAATGCAAAAGCTTTCCTTTTGAATAGCAATTGAAATTTATGTGACATTGAAATATTTATTTATCATGAAAGACTAATTAACCTAAACTGTTTGTTTAATTTAAGAGTATTAAAATTAAAGACATTAACTTATGCACAATTCTTGCCTCGAAAGAGGGGGAAAAAATAAACTCAAAGATTTAAAACATAAGCATCCAACATTTCAGGAAAAACATTTGTGAATAATAGCTAATGTAAATTTGTCCAAATTATTAGGGTAAATATGTGATCATTTTAGTGATAAATATCAAAAAGCCCATTGAAAAAACTATCCCAAAGAGCTTTTGACAAAAAGTTTTTTAGGTATAAAAAGCTAATTCAAAAGGCTAATCATGAACTATACAACCTAAACAACTTTTTGACCGAAGTCATATAGTTAATAACTCCAAAAAGCTACCCGCCAAACATGGTTGTAGTCTCACGAATCATATTGAATGGATAAGAAAAGAATTTAACAATGTATATTTTAATTGACCGTAAGACTCTCTTTCAGTGAAATCTTCCAAACTCAATTTTAGATGTCCTAATTTTTTCCTCAATCAGTAGAAATGTCAAATTTTTACAAGTATAATAGGTCTTGCCAGGCGTGAAAGCACTGTTACTTCACTAGCATCATGGGCACTTATTCATTGAATTTTTTAAAAATGTTTTACATTAAACTTCTTAAATTTTTCAAAAATTTACTCAAAGAACACCCATAACAATTAGACTAGTTAAATTTGATAAAAATTTAAATAATGCATTGATATTCAGAATCTCTGAATTTGCTGCTAGCCTTTGGGCGTATATTTAAGCCCTAGTGAACCCCTGCTTGTAAATGTAATTGTAGGTGTCTGTGGATTATAGGTTTAGGGAAACTTAGCTTACTTTTTTTATCCCATGGGACAAAAGGAATTGGATATAGAACGTGGAAGTACAACAAACACAAAATCTTTTTTTTTTTTTGGTGGTCAAATAGAAGAACTTTTAGTAAGTTCAATTCAAAAAAAATGAAGTAGAAGAAAAATTACTATTATTCGCATCCTGTTGGTCGTACGCTGAACCGGGAATGCAATAATTAATTAGGATGCGAGTGGAGACAGCAACTTGTCGTTGTAGTATAGTGGTGAGTATTCCCACCTGTCATGGGGGTGACCCGGCTTCGATCCCCAGCAACACGGCGTTATGATTTTGTCATTCTACATTTTCGCCTTGTGTTTCCGTCTTCAGCCCTTTTCGTCTTTTGTCCTCCCCCACATCAACAAGAGCCTGCACAGCCTTACAAGCATATGGAGATGGACTTCTTTTGCAAGATTGAAGCACATAAATTGCCCTAATCAAAACACATACGAAGTGGACATGAGCATTTCTACTGACTTTTAACGCGACAAATTGTTAATTTGAACATGCAAACAGAACATCTCGTCCTAAGAAGAAAATTTGTCCTCCATTAATTGCACCAAGAATTTCTCTCTTAAGATAGAAAATTCAAGAATCCCAAACTAGAAAACAAACTCATCAATCATCTTACAGCAGTCAGAAAAGAAGTTGCAGACGACCAAAATCGATAATTGAAAACAAATAATATTGAATTCCAAAGCTAGATGTTGCATATGGGCCCTGGATTGCTCTATGCTGCTCCCTTCTGCATGAGCGCTTCGATAGCTTCGGCTGCATCTTCAATGTTTGATATGTTCTGGGAGCTCTCCTCTGCCATAGTAATGCCAAACTCTTCCTCCAAAGCCATGACTATCTCAACCTGCCCACATTAACCCATTAATTAATAAGGCACTGTGCCCTCCCATTTCTTACTGAAGTGACTTGTTTGAGGGCGCCCTTTACACTACCGCGGCATCTAGGGACTAGGGGTATGCTATTTTGCAAATCCTAAAATAAATTTCTCCTTTTGAGAAGCTAGTTTAGATGAACTAATTGAGAATTTTAGTTGAGGGGAGGCCAATCAGGATTTACCGTATGGATATTTAACTGGGTGCGCTGCCTACCCGACTTGAGCTACTCCACACTTGGCTGACATGGGCACCTGCCCCGCAGGGGGGAGGGGGGGGGGGGAGTTGTTTTACAGTCTACACCAAGCATGTTGATGCCATCATGAGTGAAATACTAAATTCACAATTACATCGTGGAATTATACTATTAGGACCCTTTATTTCACTTAAGGTTCTAGTTTTGGGCGCACAGCAATCAGACCTTACAAAATGGCTGAATCTTCAACCAGACTGATCTATGGTGCCCCAATATGGCTATTACTGAATCTGAATTATGCTAGTCTCTATGCCATTGACAACCTTGTGGAGGTAATCTGACAAGGTTGAAATTCAAGGTCATGACCCCCAAGCTGTGATAGGTAGCAGTAACCACAACGATCCCAATGTCTCCCTGGCGGAAAAAGAACACTTAGGCAGTACCTAATCTGCCATAATAGAAAGTCGGGAGCTACAATGGGAGAGTGAATTTACCGTGTCCAATGAATCAGCACCAAGTTCAGTAAATGTGGTGGCGGCAGTCACCTTTACGTCAGGAGCCAAAGCCAATTGCTTCTTTACAATTGCACACACCTTATCAACTGTCTCAGGCTTTGCCTGTCAGATATTTTGACATTGTTAAAGCTCCATAAGTTTGCCCACTGCATGCATATTGATATATCATATATGAGCCAATAAGAAGGGGAAAAACAGGGTTTAGAACAACATACAGCACAGATTATGGAGCGGCGAGCAGTCCTCAGATTTGGGAACCTGCTGTTCGCCCATCCCAAGGTCACTATACTTGGAACTTTACCACCCCCCTGCATGCATATTGATATATTTATCAGATTGCAATCAGACTGACTTCGCATCATATAGTAACCAGAAAGAAATGGTAAAGCCCCCCTAAAAATTAAAATACGCGAATATACCAATGCAATAACTATAATTTAAAAGCTCTAAAACTCAATTTAAGCTCAAATTGTTATATGCTTAGAGAAATAACGAAAGTACGAATGCCCATAAAAACCAATGATATATAATCACCTCGCTGATATTACTAATAGAGGCTTTGCACAAAGGCTGGAACGTAACAATTGTGGCAGAAAGAGAAGCCATGGAAGCTTAGCTTATTCCTTTATGAAACTTAAAAGAATTCACAAGAAAAGCAAGAGAGAGAGAGAGAGTAGCAGCAGCTTCTTTAGCTTATCTACAAGCTCCTAAAAGATAACACAAACAAGGAAGGTTATGCTGTATGTTACATGACTCCCATCATATCAGATTCCAGCTAGATTTGCTAAATCACAAGCCAAGAACCACAAAACGGTGTCGTTTCATGAAACTACAATCACCCATCCTTACCCAACTTTGGTAGTGTTGAAGAATTTTGGGTGGTGGTAATTTGCCACCCCTGCATTGACAACCATCTATCAATGGCTAAAATTCATCTCCTTTTTTGAACTTTTTGTTTTATTAGAGGGGAAGTTGCTTGATGGGCCCCGCACAATTTGCAACTTGGTGAATTTTCATATCAACTTTTTTCTCCCCCTCTCCCCATATTTACCCATGGTAAATATGCCCTGATGGGCTACGTTTCATGTTTTGTTAGCACAGAGCCACATTCTCCAAATATAAGACATCTTCCAGAGAGATAGAGTAGAACCAGGATTTCGTAGCGTCCAATTCTGAAAGCCCATTGAGAAAATTAGAAATTACCCAAGAGAGAAGGTTCGAGAAGGTGGGCGCAGAAGAGTATAAAAAAGGACATCAAATTGAACGGATTATGAGTAAAGGTGGATGTGTAATGTGTTGAGACTGACGAAAGGAACACCGTCATTAGCGTTTAAGCAAGGTTTTCGGAGGGGGAATCGACGGTGAATTTGAGATTCTTGTGTTGATTTTTGTGGTTTAGAAATTATAAAGGCCAAGGGACATCAGGTGACGCGAATAGAGTCTTGGGGATGCTGGGCTCATAGCGGTACCTTCTAGGATAAGCCAGTGGCTATTGGAATTAGTAATACATAATATAAAATTTAACAATAGTCATAAATTGAAGTTGAAAAAAATCCATTAAAAAATTTTGGATAAATCTATTACAATAATGAAACAAATCCAAAAAGGGTTGGTAGAACAAATAAAAATCTAATTCAATTCACTTTGACTATAAGAATTCGAGAAGTCATTCTGATTTATCTTTTTTGTCACAAGTCTGTATTTTACAAATTATCACAAGCCTAACTTATTAACTTATATAAGTTAAGATCTATTTTTCAATGTTGCGGAACTTCTTTATTTCTTAATAATGAAATAAAAGACTATTTTAGAGCACAATGAATAATTCATTCCGAAGTAAGGAGTAAGAGAAGTAGAATGTGTCGAACTGTCAAAGATAATAAGACCGAAGGGGGATTTGGGGGTGTAGCTATAAGGCATAACATTTAAAACTAATTGAAAAATAAAACTGCGAAAATGAGGTATGGAAGCCTCGAATACGCTACCTCAAGGGTAATCCAACACAACTGAGGCGCCTTGCACCTCTCTGCCAAGCGCAATTTCATGTCCTAGTTTAGCTTATTGTGTATTTATAATTCTTTTTTTTTTTCCAATTTCAGTCGTACCTTTATTGTTTTTTTGGAGTAAGGTGTTGGGTGACACCACATTGACTTCGCTACTGCGGTAAGCAGTTCTGGATATCCGTCATTAGAATCTAAAATTCAATCCAGAATTAGTTAAATAGGTCTCGCATTTTTAGAAACCAGAATCAGAATTGTAAGTTCCAGTTTCATTTTTTTGGGAATCAGAATTACAACTACCAGTTCAAGGTTCGATTTCGGATACTGCGCTAACTATATAATTTTTTCAATTTTTTGTATTTGGTATTTATTTATTATAAAAAAAAAATCAATCACAGTACAATGTGATCCATTTCACGGCTCATAAATCATGAAACGTGGCATTATAGCTAGCATCTACCAATTAAATGCAATAAATTACATTCACTAAATTAATATGACGCGATGCAAGCTACATTTGTCTATTTATTAGACATAAGCAAAAACAATAAATCGAGGTAGCAAATTCTAAATTTTGACTTGAATACAAAGCATAACAAACATAAATTTCATTAGGAGGGAAAGATGCTTTTTTAGGGTTTTTTTGTTTTGTTTTGTTTTGTTTTGTTTGGGCTTTATTCATGATTGGATTAGAACATTTTATTGTGTGAAAAATTAATAGAAGTACTGAGCCTAAACTTTGGGTAATAATAATTTTTTTGTCATAATTAGTTCTCGCTTCTAGTTATGGGTTTCATTTTAGGAGTTGGAGCCAAAAATAGATCAAATCAACTCCTTAATGTTATGAACTGAAGCTGATACCGTGTGATCAGTTCTGATCTGATTTTAGGGTAAGGGTATCTATCAGACATGCTCACCATGAGCACCTTCTTCCCTTTTAAATTGAACTGATAAAACTAATGGGGCTTCGGGATTTTTGTTTTTTTAAGGTATGTTGTGCTGTATTGTGGGGATGGTCTTGCAATCTCAATAATATGTTACTATAATATATACTACTATGTTGGGAGCTAATTCATGTGGTTGGATAAACAAGTTTTAAAAAATATATATATTATTCAACTCGGAAACAGCAACCAATAAATTCTTACAAGAGTTTACTAAACTATGGAATAATTAGATTTTTCTTCGAGATGTTTTGACAATCGTCTCTCTACCTCATCGCTAAGGTTGGTTCTGTCTCCATACTTGGAGGGTCTGGTCTATCCTCTCTATTTCAATAGTCCACTGGTCTCGATCAGCTTATGTTGCAAGAAGTGTGATGGACAATGAGCAACTGGAGGATTTCTAGACGAAAATAACAATGATCGAGGAAGGGAAGGAGATATTAGTGGATGATGAAGTGAATGAAGAGGAAAAACAGGGCGTTGCATTAATTTTAATAGGGCATGTATTCACGGAAGAACTGTTTAATTTTCAAGCCTTCAAGCGAACAACAGCGACAATATGGCGTCCATCAAATGAGGTGTTCGTCAAGGAGATGGCAGAGAATATGATCCTTTTCAAGTTTCATAATAAGAGCGTAACTAGAAGAGTCGAGAAGGGGACATCTTGGAGTTTTGATCAGAATCTTACAGTCCATAAAAAGTTCACTGGGCATGAGCGACTGTTAAGGTTGAAACTTAACCATGCTATGTTTTAGGTACAAGTGTACGACTTACCATCAACGAAGGTCACGAAAGATGGACTTCAAAGTAGTGGGAATTTTATACGACAATACGTTGGAGGGCAACAAGGGGACCCCTCGGGACCAACCTTTATGAAAGGATCAGAGTTTGTAAGGATATAGAAAAACCGTTGAAGCGAGGGATGAATTATAGGAGTTTGGTTGGCTCAGTGTTTTGAATTTTCTTCAAATATGACAGATTGTCCACTTTTGGCTTTGTTTGCGGAGTGATTGGACATTGATAACAGGGTTGCTAAATCCTTTTGACTCGCCCAGAAGCTGCACTAGATATGGTCCACGGCTTCGAGCACCGCCAGGTTGTCAATGTTTCGAACAAGGTTTTTTCGGTGACAACTGGCTAAGGAAGACAATGGTTGGGTTGTCGATACCAGTCACACCTGTCGTCGTGGATGATCAACGACAAGTAAGGCAAGTGAATCATTTTTTGATAACTAGCGTATCGTTGAGATAAGAGTTTCCTTTCCAATCGTCTTTTTGAACTTGATGGAGTGGGAAGTCGACGAGAGGCTAATTTCCTAGAGAATCTGACAAAGGATGGATGTGATAAGAACACAGGCCAAGTAAATAAGGCCCAAATGGAAAGTCACGAAGGACCGCTTGAAGAGGCTGCACTTTTTAAAAAAAAAAAAAGAAGAAGAAGATGGGCTGCTACCCAGGTAAGAATGTAACTATGTAAGGGATGGATGATATGGGTTATGGAAATGTGGACCAACTAGGTAAACAAATGGAAATAATGGAGGAGATGGAAGGCCTAGAGGTGGGAGTTGGAAATCACAAAGTTTCAACTGTAACTGGTGTTGTCGAGAGATCGGTGAGCCCTATGGGTAATGCTTGCCAGGAGCCATGAATTGCTTGAGTTAGAATCGCCAAGGATGTTGGATATTTCAAGGCTAATTGACAAGTGTATATGTTCACGTTTTCTCGAGCTTGAACTATGGGAAAGTGACTTATAGGAATGTATTTTTTTTGTACATCTTATTCTCATCTTGTTATCATATCCTATTGTTATGTTTCTCTTCTCCTTATCCATAACTTTTATAACATGCCAAAAGGTACCACAAAAGATAGGAAAAGGTACGATGTCAAAAGGCACCATGTCAAGATGCACCACAAAGGATAGGATAGGAGTTAACATGGCATATTTATCCAACAAACCGGATAAGAACCGTTGGAAAACCAACTCTTAAAATATCCAACAATAAGACTTATTTTGGTGGCAATGATTCGTGAGATGACATCCAACTTTTCAGAAGTGCAATAAGTTTGTAAGTGTTGAATTTAGAAAAGATCATAGTCTCCATCTTGGATGATCGAGTATTTACGGGTAGTAATGCAAAGGCCATGCCGTATCTGAAGTTGTCCATATGGTGGAAGTTAAGATAAGTACTTTTCTTATAATTTATGGGTAGCAGTATTCATTTATATGTATGCAGTTGCTTAATGATATTTATTGTCTGATTCGTGTTTTCGTAAAATTTTGACAATGGCATTCATTTAAGTTTGTCAGATATTATCATGGAATATTATGAGAAATTTGAATCAAATATGTTTTTTAATGCATTTTGCAAAGTGGATAGCACATGCATGCATGCCGGTATATGCCACCTTCGCTTAGTCAGACTTCTACATGAATGTTGATCAATATTTTGTCATGTAGTGTGTCTAAAGTTTTGATGCCCTTGCCGTTGTTAAGATTGATTATGTTTAGAATGTTGATTTCATACATTCATATGGATGGTCTTAAAAGGCCAAATGAAAGTTAAAAGTTGTAAAGTTTGTCGAGAGCTACAAATTTAACCACTACTTCGCTTATTAAATACTTTTTATAGCGTAGGGAAGTAGGGATCGATCCATGAGGAAAGATTGTTTTAAAAAGGCTAGCTTAATCATAAATGATTTTACTAATCCAATTTATTAAATCTAATCTTAATAGTTCTAAAATAATTAAAATCTAATAAAAACCTGGAAAAACACCCAATGATGCCCCTAAATATTTTGGATTATACTCTGGAAATAAAACAATAATTAGCTATCCTAAATAATCTAGAAAAATAAAAACAGAATAATAATTCAATCTTCAACTAAAAATCAAAACAGAAATTATTAAACAGAAAATTAATATTAAAAATCACAAGCAGCAACCTAAACTAATAATCTTAAACTTGACAAGCTTATAACTCCAGAATAATGTCTGATTAATTTTGGGAAAATTAACTCAGAAACTTACTGCAGAATAATCAAGCAGAAAATTAAATCTGAAATTAAAAATAAAATAATATGCATAAATATAAATACGAAAATAATCAAGAAAATTACCCCAATTCTAGGTCACAATTTTCTGGACTTAAAAATGCCTAATAATCCAGAATTAACAATTAAATTCGAAATTTTCAGAATTAATAACCTAAAAACCTGCACATATCAATTTCGCAAAATAATTCTGAAAAATTATCAAATAACTTCCAAAAATCACAAAATTAAATGTGGGAATACTAGGACACTATATAAACTCTAGGAACTGATAAGAGTTGAAAAATAACAAAACTAACTATTTTTAGTCTAATTTCTAACAAACCGGTAATTAAATACTAAAACTGAATATAAATCAATCTAAAATTATAACCACTCTAAAAATCAAAATCTAAACAATCTAAAATTACCTAGACACTCCTAAAAGACTATGCTTTTGAGGGGGTCGATTGAATTAATAATGAAGCTAATAAAAATAGAACAAAAATTAACAAATTAATCAAATTAACTCTAAGCAACAAATAATGATCAAAAGTTGTCAAAATTTATGAAGAATACTTAGTATAATCTAAATCCACCATGCAAATTAATATTTATCATCAACACAAAAGTTAATTTCATTCATGAGCTAAACTGTAGAAGACATCCACCAGTGGTTCTTCCCCGTTTTTTCTTATATTCTAGTTTACTTAGGTCCAACCCTAATATAAACCTTATTAATTTGATAATCTTTACACCAGCGCAAAACTTTAACCAAACTAGAGCATTAAGAATTAGAAAAACATCATTTAACACTTTGTAACTAATTTACCAGCAAATCGATTTAACAAAGATCTAAAGCGATTACCTAATTAAAAGAAATTGGTTTGAGCCATCCATGATTAATTAGGGTGATACCTAAGCATAAAAGACTATAACTTTTACGTATTATAGTCTTCCAAACTATGAATCAAAATTGTATTTAATCAACTAGAATGCATTCTAATCGATTTAACACAAATTTCATAAACGATAAATGCTAATCGATGAAGAATCATGAATAGAAATCAACTAGGCATTTAAAGCATAAAACTTGTTTCAAAATAATTAATTTAGTATGGCTTCAAGTAGATTATACTAAGCATAAAAAAATTACTCACTCATATTAAAAATTAAATCACAAAATTCACCCAAATAATCCATGTTTAATAATAAACTAAACACAAAAAAAAAATATCAAAGTAAAAATAGAAAGAAGAAAGTAGGGAGGCGTGGCTTGTTTGGGGTTCAAACTAGATGATGATGCTGCGTGAGTTGATGAGGAAGCTGAGGTTGAAGCATGAGGCGTGAGGAGATGATGATGATGGTATGAAGATGATGAGAAGTGAAGGGGGTGGTGTGAGGTTGATGTTTGTGAGGTGAGGTTCTGCGTGGAGGAGGAGGTAAAGGCGTGGGTTGATGGGGAGATGAAGATGATGATGGTGATCATGGTTTAAGAAGATGATGAGGATGATCGATGATGATGATGGGGATGAGAGCCATGGGTTTATACATAGGGAGTGAGGGAGGTTAGGTTTAGTATATTAGGGTTTCTTTCCTCTGTTCCTTAGACTTCTTCTCCCTCAAAACTTCTAACTTTTCACAAACTCTTGAAACCCTAGCCTAATTAAATAATTATGGAAATAATATTTTCCATAATTATTATTTTTGGACCGTCTTTATAGCCAAGCGTGTAAAACCCGAGCTTCGACGTCCTCTGTTCTCCTCTTTATTAAAATAATACTAATCCTGAAAAATATATAAAACAAAACAAATTAGACGAAATAATATATATAATATAATCAAAATAATTATAAAAATAATGCATGATTTTTGGTTTAACAAAAGTTGGCAGTCAAAATATGCAATATCTTTTGGTTATATGTCTTATACACGAATTTGATCACGTCCAAAATTGTGAGTATCAATTTGGTTATTTGATCATGTATAAGTTATTAAGATGAATTATAAGGTGCAATAGACTTATGCTTGGGCGAATAATTTCAGTTTGAATCACATTTTGTGATGGTATGATAAAATTTCATTTTGATAATGCCGATTATAAATTAAATATAAGTATCAAAGTGAGTATTTTGTTATGTAAGATTGATGCTTATCAGGAACTGTTTATTCAAGATGGCAATGTGGGTATTTGTGGCCACTTATTATGTGATGTTTCAAATTGATTTAAGGCATGTTATTTTATTCTCAGCTTGGCTTTAAAGTTTGCCTTTGTAAATTAAGTCACACAAAGTTATGGCTAAAACTTAAAAGTGTAATTTGGTATTTGTTGGTCATAAAGAAATATACATGCATATTTATGTGTTTTAGATACCATGATTATATGGTGTATGTCAAAGTTAATATGATAATTTAATCATATGTGAGTTTGTAAGATAATCTATGAGGTAGGCATAGATTATGGAGGAAAATCCTCAATTGAAAAGGTGCAATGTGGATATGTGCATGATTATAAAATTATATGTGTGGGAATATAGTTTCAATGAAAAGTCAAATTTTTGATTTGTAAGTGTAACCATGTAAAGAATCCAAATTTATTGGATTAAATTATGGCTATAGGTATGATATATTTATCTCATATAAGTTGGAAATTGAATGTAATTTCCATGAAAACCAAAATATTTGGTTTTGTAAGTATGCATAAGTTGGAAAATAATTTCCATGAAAACCGAGGTAATGTTTTGGTTTTATGAGCATTATTTTTGTGAATTAAAACCATACGAATAATCGATAAGAATTGGATAGATGTTATGGTTATGAACATTAGCAACTTTGTAAATCTTATGGGCCCAAATATTAAGATTTACAAAGGGACGTCGTATGAAATTTTAAATTTATATGGATCCATTTCAAAAGTCTACATGCTGTATAGTGTGATTTTACCCATGGCTTATAATACGCTGGTTTAGTCGTATTAATGGCAGGGGTATAATTTCTTGAGAATTCAAAATATTCTACAGTACTAACTAGTCTAGATAGATCTGATTATGATCATGATGTATTCAAGGTCATGGAATGATATGTATATATATATTGACCTTGAATGTTGTATAAGTATTGACTAGTTCAGACTGACTTGAGCATGACTATCATATATTTAAGGTCATGGAATGATATGTTTTTATCTAGTGATCTTAGTAATAGGGATGAGTAAGTGCCTGTTATCTAATCACCAATGATAGGCACCCAACTCACACTTGGTGAGATGTCAAGTCTTGAGTTCAATGCGGTCGAGCTTATCATATGGATGGTCGCAAGCACTATTATGTTTATCTTCCATCCCAAAGTTTAAGTGCTTCAAATTACCCGTATGTAAGGAAAAGGGTGAGCGAAAGCTCTTGACAGACTTTTCAATAGTAAAGTTGGTATGCCATAATATACGGGGGCATGTGCTTGAAAGAGTATAAATAGTCTACCTATGTGAGTGTGAAGTGTGGCCTCTTCGAGAGCCAAATGGGGCATTGCTTGGTGCACTCACTAAGGATATGCACACGTGGCCCTAAATTGTGTCAAAATTCTAAATGTATTTTGAGGTTTATGTATGAGATGTATCCAATTAGTCAAAAAGGACATATAGTTCAAAGACTTGTTGACTATGACATTCAGACTAATTGAAATTATGTTCACTAAGTGAAAGTTTAAATCGCAAGATACTTTCATGATGCATAAATCTGCTTGTTTTCTCAAAAGTTTATCTTCTCTCATTATTGGTACAGTAGGGGATTGATACGATTTTTCTTACTCTTGAAATGGTGGGGGATTGTTGGATATTTCAAGAGTTGGTTTTCCAACGGTTCCTGTTCGGTTTGTCAGATAAATGTGCCATGTTAACTCCTATCCTATCCTTTGTGGTGCCTCTTGGTATGGTACCTTTTCCTATCCTTTGTGGTGTCTCTTGGCATGGTGCCTTTTGGCATGTTATAAAAGTCATGGATAAAAGTCATGGTGCCTTATTTTTTTTTTATTTTTAGTTTTTAAAATTTTTATTTTATAATTTTTTATTTTATATTTTTATTTTCTAATTTTTTTTGTTTTTTTTAATTTGTATTTTTTTATGTGTTTATGTGTTTATTTTTTATGTTTTATGGTTTATGTTTTATTTTTTATTTTTATTTTTTATTTGTTACTTTTTAATTTTCATTTATTTATTTATTTATTTTTTATGTTTAAATTTTTTATTTTTTTATTTTTTTAATTTCATATTTTTAATTTTTAATTTTTTAATTTTATTTTTTCTTTCGTATTTTCTAAGTTTTAGTTATTATTTTTTTTCTGTTTTTTTATTTTTTATTTTTTAATTTTAATTTTATTTTTTACTTTGTACTATTTATTTTGTTAGCTTTTAGTTATTTATTTTTTATTTTTTATTTATTAATTGTCTATAATTTTATGTTTTTTAGGTTTTTGTTTTTTTATTTTTCTATTTCTTATTTCTTATTGTTTATTTTTTTTATTTCTTATTGTTTATTTTTTAATTTTTATTTTTTATGTTTTTATATTTTATATTTTATTTTTCATTTTATCTGTCTTGATATTTTATGTTTTTATTTTTTATTTCTAATTGTTTTTGTTGTTTTTTTACATTTGAATTGTAATTTTTTAATTTTTAATTTTTATTTCTTATTTCTTATTTTTTATTTATTTTTTTTAATTTTTAATTTTTTATATTTCATTTTTTATTTTTTTAGCTTTTATTTGTTTTTGGTATATTCTAAATTCAAAAAAAAGGAATAATAAATAAAAAATAAAAACATAAAAAAATAATAAATAAAAATTAAAAATTAAAAATTAAAAATTAAAATTAAAATGTGAAAAATAAAAAATAAAAAATAAGAAATAAGAAATAAAAAAATAAAAACATAAACAACATAAACAACAAAAGAACATAAAAAAATAAAAAATAAAAAATAAAACATTAAACATAAAAAATAAATAAATGAAAAATAAAAATTAAACATTAAAAATTGAAAATAAAAAATGAAAAATGAAAAAATAAGAAATAAAAAATGAAAAAATAAAAACATAAAAAACATAAAATCATGGAAAAATGAAAAATGAAAAATAAAAAATAAAAAATAAAAAATAATTAAAATAAGAATAAATAAAAAATAAAGAAAATAAGAAATAAGAAATTAAAAAAAGAAAAAAGAAAAAGGAAAAAATAAAAATAAAAATTAAAAAAATAGGAAATTTAAAAAATAAAAAAAATAAAAAATAAAAAACTAAAAAAAGAAAAAATCAAAAACAAAAAATGAAAAAAAGTGAAAATTAAAAATTAAAAATTAAAAACTAAAAATTAAAAATTAAAAAATAAAAAATAAAAAAGAATAAACAAGAATTTCACAAAACTTCGATAACTTCATAAATTATCACACGTTAATTACATTGTCATTATTTTATTACACCTCAACCCACCACATAAAAAATATACCAACTTCAACTTTCTTCAACCAATCTTAACCCACTTCAACCTACTTCTAAAAAGAAATACCAAATTCAACCTACCTCAACCCACCTCAACCTACTTCACCCTTTTACCCACTCAATTTACCCACGAAAACAATAGGACTAAATCTCACATGATACTTTACAAATTATTAAAATTATGAAGGGGGTGGGTTGAAGTGGGTTGAAGTAGGTTGAGATAGGTTGAAGTGGGTTGAAGTTGGTAATTTTTTTTCAAGTGGGTTGAAGTAGGTTGAAATAGGTTGAAGTAAGTTGAAGTAGGTTGAAGTGGGTAAATATGGATTGACCCACGAAAATAACAGGCCCTTAGTGAAATATAATTTCAATTAATCTGAATGTAAATAGTAGACAAGTCTTTGAACTATTCATCCTCTTTGATTAATTGGATATATTTCACACACAAATCTCATTACACACTTAAAGTTTGACACTATTATCCGCCCATGTGTCCATATCCATCATGAGTGCATCAAGCCAAGCCCTGTTGCTCTTTGAAGCGGCCACACTTCATACTCACTTAGGTAGACCTTAGAAATATGCTCCTACAACACAACTCATTCAATCAAGATCTATTAAGAGTATAAAACTCAACCTCTTATAACATTATAGTATTCAAGCACTCTTGCCATGGGATAAAATATATTAGTGCATCCAATCACTATG
>JACYFF010010365.1:18075556-18111228 GCA_017589665.1 Selenicereus undatus
CTCATATTCCCCTTAACTAATTTTTATATGTAGTAAAAGTTATTACAACAGCTGTAAATATTTAGGCTGTAAAAATAAAAGATCTGCATCAATGCCTCCTTCTTAAGAGCCTTGCCCTCAAGGCTCAAATTCAGGGTACTTGCGTTCGAAGTCTTCTGCAAACTCCCAGCTAGCCTGATCTTCACTGAGACCTTCCCATTGCACCAAGTACTTCACAGCTGCCACATTCCTCCTTTTCACCATCTTCCTAGCCAAGATCTTAACTGGTCTTCTGGGGGCTACAGCATTGGTGCCCTGCAGCCAAGTTGGTATGTAAGGAAGGGAAGGTAATGTTCCTACAAAAGCTTTCAACTGGGATACATGCACCGTAGAGTGAATTTGAGCTGAGGCTGGCAAATTGAGTTTATAAGCCACAGGACCAACTTTATCCAGCACCTGAAATGGCCCAAAGTACTTCGGCTCCAGCTTCACATTAGTTCTGTGTTGCACATTCATCTGCCGGTAGGGTTGTAATTTAAGCCAAACCCATTCTCCCACTTGAAACACCCTATCAGACCTTCCCTTATCAGCCAACTGCTTCATCCTCGCCTGTGCTTTCTGAAGATTGTGTTGCACCTGTCGTAGCATTTCCTCCCTCATTTGCATAGTTCTATCTACCCCCTTATGACTAGACTCTCCAGGAAGATAGGGTAGATGGAGAGGAGGCTCTTGATTGTATAAAACCTCAAATGGGGTCTTTTGAATGGCAGATTGGAAGGTGGTATTATACCACCATTCAGCCATAGGCAACCAATGGGTCCAGCCCTTGGAATTCTGCACACTCATACACCTTAAATAATGCTCCAAACATCTATTGAGGACCTCTGTCTGACCATCTGTTTGAGGATGGTAGGAAGAAGACAAAAGGAGATCTACCCCTAAAACAGAAAACAATGACTGCCAGAAGAAACTGAGGCAGATTGCATCTCTGTCACTCACAATGCTTCGAGGCAAGCCATGTAGTTTGTAGATATTATCTAAATAAGCTTGAGCCACAGTTTCTGCAGTGTAGGGGTGAGAGAGGGCCACAAAGTGAGCATACTTACTAAATCTGTCAACTACAACCATAATGACCTCTTTGCCATGGGATTTAGGTAAACCATCAATGAAATCCATTGAAATGTCCACCCACACTTCCTCAGGTATAGGCAAAGGCTGTAGGAGTCCAGGGTATGCACTATTGTCATATTTGCAAGTTTGACATGTAGTGCATTGTCTAATGAAGCTCTGCACTGTTTTATTCATTCCCTTCCAGTAAAACAGCTGTTTGAGTCTCTTTAATGTGGCATCTCTGCCTGAATGGCCTCCTTGAGGGGAGGTGTGTACCCACTGCAATATTTTGGCTCGTAGATCATCATCTGAGCCTACAACCAGTTTCCCTCTCCTCCTGAGCTGGTTCTGCACTAGCTGATATTTTGGAAACAATTCAGGGTGAAGTTGTTTCTGCTGTATGACAAGCTGCAGATGGGGGTCCCTGGACCAGGACTGCTCAACAAGCTGCAATAAGTCAGAATGGATGTGGGACACACACATAAGCAATAAGGAGCTGCTTGATACTCGAGACAAGGTGTCAGCCACTATATTCTGCAATCCACTTTTGTATTGGATGATATAATCAAACCCCATAAGCTTGGATAACCAAAACTGCTGGAAAGGAGTTGAGACTTTCTGCTCAAATAGGTGTTTCAAGCTCTGTTGATCAGTCTTAATAATGAATGGCCTGCCAAGGAGATATTGCTCCCATTTCCTAACAGCAAACACAATGGCAAGCAATTCCTTTTCATAAACCGAAAGTTGTTGCCACTTAGGGCCTAACTTCTTACTGATAAAGGCTATAGGATGCCCCTTTTGCTGCAATACAGCCCCAATACCAAAGCTGGAGGCATCCGTTTCAATCTCAAATTGATGATCGAAGTTTGGAAGGGCCAGGACAGGAGCTGTCATGAGTGCAGTCTTGAGTTTCTGAAATGATAATGTGGCTTCAGGAGTCCACATAAAACCATCCTTTTTCAACAGATCAGTGAGGGCCTTACTAATGACAGCATAACCTTTAATAAACCGTCTATAGTACCCTGTTAATCCCAAGAAGCTCCTAACATCCTTTTGTGTTCTAGGCTCAGGCCACTCGGCTATGACCTCAATTTTTTTGGGATCAGTTTCTAGCCCCTTTTTGGAGATAAAATAGCCCAAATACTCTACCTTTTCCATACCAAAACAACATTTACTGAACTTGGCATAAAGTTCATTGTGCCTCATCAAGAGAAAAATTGTCTCTAAATGTATTAAATGGTCTTCCAAACTGGCACTATATACTAGTATATCATCAAAGAAAACTAGCACAAATTTCCTGAGATATGGTCTGAAAATTTCATTCATCAAGGCTTGGAATGTAGCAGGGGCATTAGTCAATCCGAATGGCATGACTAAGAATTCATAATGTCCAGAGTGGGTCTTAAATGCTGTTTTGGGAATATCAGTAACATCCATCCTTACTTGATGGTATCCCGATCTGAGGTCTATCTTGGAATAGATGGAAGACCCAACCAGTTCATCTAATAGCTCTTCAATGATAGGAATAGGGAACTTGTCCTTGATGGTGTTCTTATTGAGCTCCCTGTAGTCCACACAGAGCCTCCATGACCCATCCTTTTTTCCCACTAAAACCACTGGTGAAGCAAAAGGACTGGAGCTAGATTGAATGACTCCCTTGGCCTGCATCTCTTCAACCAATTTCTCAATAACATCTTTGTGCTTAAGGGGATACCTATAGGGTCGAACATTAGTGGGAGAAGTGCCCTCATTCAAAGGAATTTTATGATCAAAAACACCTCTGGAAGAGGGCAATGCAGTTGGCTCCTGGAATAAATCTTCATACGCAGCTAACAAGGTTTGCAGTGCTGCAGGTGGAGGGTGTCTGTCAAACTTTTCCAAGGATAAATATCTCTTGTCTGTGCTAGGTAGGAGTTGGAGCATGCACAAATGGGAGGCAGTTTTGAGGGCCTTAGGTAGTTGCTCTTGTGTCATAAGTTGTGGCTTCCTCACATTAATGCCTCTTAGGACCATAGGTTTTCCTTGATAAGTAAATTCCATTCTAAGATTTTTAAAATCCCATTTAATGGTTCCTAAGGTTGACAGCCACTGCACCCCTAAAACCAAATCACAGCCTCCTAACGGTAAAAGGAGGATGTCTGAAGCAAAGGTGGTGTCGTGCAATGTCCATGAAAACTTTCTGCAAATGAACTGACATTGCATAGTTTTTCCTCCAGCTATGACAACAGATTGCCCATCTATAGGATCCAGCCTACACCCCAACATCCTAGCTAATTGCTCATCCAGGAAATTATGGGTACTTCCTGAGTCGAGGAGTATATGTATGGTTTTCTTTCCAACATGCCCATTCACTCTCATGGTATTAAACCCAGGACAACCATTCATAGCATTAAGGGATAGCTGAGGTAACATCCCCTCAGCATCGAACTCCATTTCCCCATCAAAAGCCTCTTCCACCACAGCTTCTTTTGCTTCCTCTTCTTCTTCTCCCAGCACCTCCACTAGGAATAGTTGTTTGCCTGTGCTGTTGCACTTGTGCCCTCTCTCATAGGGCTGGTCACACAAGAAGCATAATCCCTTAGCCATCTTTTCAACCCTTTCAGCTGCAGGAATGAATCGAGTAGGTTTTGGTGGGCTTGGGTATGGAAATTTAGATGTGGCGGAGTTATTTTGAGGAGTTTTGGTTGGAAAATTTTGTGGTGGTCTGAAACTGGGAGGTGAAGGAAGCAAGGGCTTGGTATTTGGATTGCTCAGATTTGGTCTAAAAGGCTTGTCAGGAGGAATTTTCAGGGCTTGCACATGTTCTTCCTGATATCTAGCTTGTTCCATGGCTAAGTCAAGGGTAAGTGGTTTGAAAGCCCTCACCAGTGGCTTAATAGCTGGCTTCAGCCCTCCAATGAAGCTTTCCAGAATATAGGACTCAGGCATATTGGGGTTTTTTACTAAGAGAAGAGACTTAAGCTCCTCAAACTTAGCTAAATATTCATCCAGAGTCCCTGTCTGCTGTAGTCTATTAAATTCCTCAACTACTTTGCCTCCCAGATCATCTCTAAATCGAGCACAAATATCCACAATAAATTCCTCCCAAGATACACCCTTTCTTCCCCATATATAACTCCCAAACCATTGCTCTGCTGGCCCTTTTAAATACAAAGAGGCCAAATCCACCTTCTGATTGTCATGGATTCTACACAATCCAAAATACCTTGTACATTTTTTTATCCACCCCTTGGGGTTTGTACCATCAAAAACAGGGAACTCTATTTTTGGATTGAATTGAGCTATATTACCTCCCTGGAAGCCTGAGCGACATTGTTGAAGTCTGATATCTCCCGGGTCTTTTTCTTGCTCTAGCTGTGCCAAAATTTGAGCCATCAAAAGTTGGCTTTGCTGAGTGATCATCTGTTGCTGTTCTCTCAAATTTTGTTGTTGCTGTTCAATCATTTGTTGATGATGAGCTGCAATATTGGCATTTTGTCCTTCAATCTGTTGCTGTAACCACTTTTTCTGTTCCTCCAAGATGGCTTTCATAGCCTCCTCCATGGCTGTCAAGTTCCTTGTGTGAGCCAGCTTACCCTTGATTTTCCCAGCCCAGTGGATTGATTGAACCGCTCTGATACCAATGATACAGAGACAAGGAGCTCACCCGGAGAAAGAATGAGGAGCTCGATGAGGTTCTGTACCCAGCTCAGAATCAATGAAATGCAGAGGGAGATCGAGAGGAAGGATAAGGAGAGGAAAGAGGGAGAAAAGTAACAACTATATTCTTGATTTTCATTCCTCACCAAGCTGGAACAAATACACTGTTTCATTGCCAACCACCCACAATTCCCGGACATTGGCTAACTAACTGCCAGCTCATATTCCCCTTAACTAATTTTTATATGTAGTAAAAGTTATTACAGTAGCTGTAAATATTTAGGCTGTAAAAATAAAAGATCTGCATCAGGATTCCAGTTTCTAAGGCATTGGGTAACGACTTAGGGCTTCCTTCTATGGTTGGGAAATCCTAGGCAAGACTTTTTCTGTACATCAAGAACAGAGTTTGGACAAAAATTATAGGGGTGGAAAGAAAGGTTATTCTCTAGGGCAAGCAAAGAAGTACCACTAAAGCAGTGATTTAATCCATACCAACATATACCATGAGTGTTCTTAGAATACCCGTCAAGATATGTGATGAAATAGAATAGCCCATGAATTCTTTTTTTTTTTTTGATTGGGGAAGAGGAAGGGATGGATCTAAAACAACCCCATGAGCTTCATGGAAGAAGATGCTCTATCAAAAAAAAGAGGCAACATGGGATTTAGGTTCCTACAGGAATTTAACCTTGATTTGTTGGCAAAGCAAGGATGGAGACTCTTATATGGAGATTCTACCCTGGCAAGTGAAGTGCTTGAGGCTAAGTACTATCCTCATGGTTTCTTACTTGAGGGTAGGATCGAAAGTAGTCCAAGGCTTACATATCGTAGTCTTATGGAGTCGAAAATAGTTCTTCCAAAAGGGGTGCAGGTGGAGAGTTGGAGATGGAAAAGATAATTGAGTTTGGGGTGATATGCGGTTTCCTAGACCTCTCACCTTCATGGTTTGCTCCCCTCGGGTTCAATGGTTAGAGCTGTTGAGAGTCTGTGAGGAACCTATGAGACAGATCTTTCTACCTGTTGATGCGTATAATACAATAGGGAGGGATATGATCATATGGCACTACACAAAAAAGGGGAGCTATACTGTCAAGAGTGGCTATCATATTCTAATGGAGGTAGATGATCTAGAAGGACGCACTTCTCCAGTAAGAAAAAACCGATGGAGTCAATTATGGATATTAGAAGTGCCAAGCAAAATTAAGGAATTTTTATGGAGAATTGGAATACATTTCCTTCCTATTTGAATAAATTTAGAGAAGAGACTTTTGATGGGGAGACATAATGTCTAGTCTGTGGGTGACAACCTAAGTTGGTGATCTATGTGCTAACAAAAATGCAATGCAGACAATTTCACATGGGCTTATTTGGGGCTGGACGATCATTTAAAACATGTCATGGGTGGAGATTTTCTTCATTGGCTTGGCGTTCTATTTGATAATAAAAATAATGATGATATTTTTCTTTTTGCCTATGCTTTATTGCTACTATAGGATAATTGAAATGTTTGCTTCTAGTAAAGTGAGTGCAGACACCCAAAAGAAATTGCAACCAAGGCAATTCAAGAGCACAATGTCTAGATTTATACAAGGCAAACCTATAACACTAAGCATGCTCAAATTTGTAACAAAAGCAGTACAAGCAACAAGGAAGTTCCATGGAATCCTTTACAAGAAGGCATGTTGAAGGCTAGTGTCAACAGAACAATTCTCAAAGCCCAAGGTGCTTGTGGTTATGTAGAAGTAGCCCGGGATATCATTGCTACCATGCTTGGAGCTAAACACGGCGTCCTACATCCTGAAGAAGTGGAGGCATACGCACTAAGGTAAGCAATTCGATGGTGTGTAGCAAATAGGTGGAGAAGAGTAATACTTGAGACTAATTACAAAACTTTAGCAGATGTCCTCTGTGTTGGGAAGGAAAATTTGTCATATTTTTGGAAAGATGTAAATAATTACCATTGAAATTTTCCCAAAAGTGAAGATAAACAAGAGTGACATAGCAATACATCAAGCGATATGATCACCCCAATTCAAGATAAAATCCCTTGCTCTCAAACAAGCAATAAACTAAACGTGCCTAACAATTGTCTCACATGATCTCTGGCAGTGTTAAGATCTTCTAAGTTTTCTTTCCCCCTATAATTCTTACATTGTGCAATCCACAAGTGTCCTTCTCATTTACTGGAAATAGAAGTTCATTTGCAATAATTCATAAAGCATCTCACTTCCTGTTGTAGTGTCCAACACCTCATCCGTTGTTCAAATAAGCTTAACACAAGCGCCCAAACAACATTAGATATAGGGCATCTGCAAAATAAATATGGACACTGATCATCACCAGCTTTAGAGTAGAGGACACATGAATCCTCAATTGCCAAACCTCTATGTCTGAGCAACTGCTCTTTGGTTAATATGTTCTTAATAGCTAATCATAGTATAAATTTGTGTCTTCCCCATGCCCAGTTCTTATAAACTGTTTCCACGAGTAAACTCTGAGATGATCATGACAGAACAAGTTATAAGTTTTACCCAGCTCAAAAGTGCTAGTAGATAGAAACCTTTTGTCTTAGCAATTGCCTATCAATATATTCTTAATAGCTAACCATAGCATAAATTTATGTCTTCCCTATGCCTAATTCTTATAAATTGTTCTCCACAAGTGAACTGGAGGATGATCACACAAAAAAGGTTATAAGCATTACCCAGCTCAAAAGTGCTAGTAGATAGTCGTTACATAGTTCTACAGGGCCTCTTATCTCCAAACTAAGTTCATTCCTAATTTTAATTAGCATCCTCTAACCTCTAGTGTCTAAGCTGCATACTTTGACTTGGTAGACATCTCCCCCTCTAGCATATAAGAGAAGACCCATGAAGTAAAACAAGGGAAGTATGTACGAATTTTCTTAGCTGTTTCACACAATGTGCTTTATTATAGGCTAGAAGCTCTTTGAAATTACGGTGTCCATTTTACGAAGGCTGACAAACATCCCTCCAGCTAATCAACGCCATTTTCCTAGCTATTAAATCGCCACTCCAAAGGAATCTACTACACATTGCTTCAATGACTTTGAGAGTGTAGAAGTGAAGAAGAAAAATAGAAGTCTATAATGCCACAATGCTAGTTATTACTACTACTAGTTATTATAGCCTATAAGCTAAGCTTATATTTAACTTTATCAACTAATGGATGATACGCTTTATGACACATTAAATTAGTTGATAAAACAAGTCCCAAGTACCTAAAGGAAAATACTCCAGCAACAAAACTAGTCTTAGCTAAGATGAGTTGTTGTCAGCTACATACACTCCTCCTAAGTAAAGCTCATATTTGTCTATATTTGCGTGTAAACCTGACATCTCAGAGAACTAGAAAAAGCAATTCCACACAGCCCCAATAGATCCTAGATTTCCACGAGCAAAACACCCCCAGAACATTGGCAAAAGCCAAGCTTACTAGTCTCAGTGTATTGCACCTTACATGAAATCAAAGTGCTTATTTATAGCGGGCAAGTTAAAGCCTCTGATAAAGATTTCCATGCAAAGAACAAAGAGATAAAGAGAAAGGGGATCTCCTTGTCTTAAGCCTTTCAAACCAAGGGAATATCCTTGAGACTCACCATTAACATTCATATAATACATAGGACTACCGACGCAAGTCATTGTCAATTGCACAAAATGCTCAAGGAAACCCAACTGCACCAAGACAACCTCCAAAAAGGTCTAATCCAATGTGATGTAAGCCTTTCTAATGCCAATTTTCATTATAGCTTTAGAAGAAATGCACTGTTAGGAAATTAGAGCAAACTAATAGCGGAAACAATAGGATGAAACAGATATTCAGAAATTTAAAGAATGATAACAAGAACAAAGCAATGACACACAAGATTTACGTGGAAACCTAATGCGGGAAAAAATTACGGATGGCGACGAGCACAATCAATCCACTATATGAGCAGGGAGAGTACAAAACGATCACAATCACAACAAGTGATTCGATCCAATAGCAGAATTACAACCTCTCTTGTTATCTCTCTCAAAATCTCTCTACCTCTCAATGTGTTTAGGGATTCAGGGATTATGAAGTCTGAAGCAGTGATTTTAGATCCTAGGCAAGGCCTCTTTATATAGGGTCTAGAAATCCAGGGTTTTACCCCTAGAGGAGAACCCTAGCCGTCAAGAGGACTGCACGCCAAAGCAAACCCTATACGCCAGAGAAGCCCGCGCCCAGTTGGCACGATCGTGCCACATGGCACGGTCACACTATGTCATGGTGGCACGACCGTGCCACATAGCACGATCACCCCATGCCGTTTTTCTGCCCTCCTTCGACATCCCGCTTCTTCAGCCTGACACATCCGTGTCATCTAGCACGGTCCCACCGTGCCATTTCTTGGATTTTGGGCCACGAAATCCAATAATCTCCACCTTGGACCAAAATCACCAATAATTACCAATTCTCTAACATTGTCATCGCACCCCAAAGGGTGATGCCCCCCCCCCCCGAGGGGCAATGCTCCGAAGGGCGCTCAAATACTGTGAATGCCAACTAAGTCCAAGCAATGCTTGAACTTAGCTCTGGGGGATGACTTATATGAACCTTTCTACATTTAACCTATCATAGTAGATGCTTGCAAGACATAGAGGCTTCCATGCCTCAAACCCTTAAGTAGAATTCGACTGCCCTTGGAGACCTTCAGAACTCCACCTTCAGTTGAATATTTGCACCCCTTGGATTCAAGGGTGCCTAAAGAGATGAGGTTACGCTTCAAGTCAGGAACGTGACGAACATTCGATAAAGTCCTGACAACACCATCATAGGTCTTGATTTTAACAGTACCGATTCCAGTTACGTTACATTGGGCAATATTGCCCACGTGAACAGAAGTTGAGTCAACTGGATCATATGTTGAAACCAATCCTTGTGAGGACACATATGATAGGTACACCCAGAATCAAGAATCCAATCAGAATCGCTCCCCTTTTCAGTAGGGGTAGCAAACAGAACGTCACCATCAGAATCAGATTCAGCAAACGTAGCTTCAGCAAGCTCACAAGAATTATCTTCTTCTTTCTCCCTTTTTTTTGCATTTGCCAACAGTTAGCAACAATATGACCCAATTTACCACAGTAATTGCAGGTTTTATCAGCGTGAGGATTTCTAGACTTAGGACGGTTCTTACTTCTATTACCGTTCCCCTTTTCAGTTGTTTTACCCCTTACTACTAATCCATCAGCAGAATCAACATGAATGTCAAGATCAAACTTCCCCTTAGAAAACAGGTTTGACTTAACATCCTCAAACGATATAGTATTAGAATTACTATATAGCATGATCTCCTTAAAGTGTTTATAGGAGGGGGCTAAAGACATAACAAGCAGAATAACTTTATCCTCATCCTCAATATTTACATCCAGACTCATCAAATCAACAAGAATAGAGTTAAACTCATTTAAGTGTTTTTGAACAGGGGTACCTTCAGCCATACGAAAGGTGTACAACCTTTCCTTCAAACGGATCTTGTTGGCGAGACTGTTCGTCATGTAGAGTTCCTCCAGCCGAACCCAAAGATCCACCGCAGTTGTCTTATCAAGCACCTCTCGCAAGACATGTGGTGCTAAGCACAACTGTGTGGCTGAAACTGCCTTCAGCTTCAGTTCCTCCTATTCCACGTCTGTCAACGATCCACGCCTCTTCTTTTGGGCTGCTACCCATTGTTCATCTGTCATCTTCTCAGGTTTCTGGTGAGGTCCTTGTAGAACCTTCCATAACCTATGCTGGATGAGAACTGCTCTCATCTGCACCTTCCAGAGATTAAAACTAATCTCCCCATCAAATTTCTGAGTATCAACATTCATAATTGAAGACATCCTAAACCAAAGCTCTGATACCACTTCTTAGAAAAAAGAGCAAACTAATAGCAGAAGCAATAGGATGAAAAAGATATTCATAAATTTAAAGAACGATAACAAGAACAAAGCAATGACACACAAGATTTACGTGAAAACCCAATGCAGGAAAAAACTACGGATGGCGACGAGCACAATCAATCCACTATATGAGCAGGGAAAGTACAAAAGGGTCACAATCACAACAAGTAATTCGATCCAATAGCAGAATTACAACCTCTCTTGTAATCTCTCTCAAAATCTCTCTACCTCTCAATGTGTTTAGGGATTAAGGGATTATGAAGTCTGAAGCAGTGATTTTAGATCCTAGGCAAGACCTCTTTATATAGGATCTAAAAGTCCAGAGTTTTACCCCTAGAGGAGAACCCTAGCCGCCAAGAGGACTGCACACCAAAGCAAGCCCTAGCCGCCAAAAAAGCTCGCGCCTGAACTGGGCGCGGCACGACCGTGCCACGTGGCACGGTGACCCCATCCCGTTTTTCTGCCCTCCTTCGACGTCCCGCTTCTTCATCCTGACACGTTCATGTTGTCTAGCACGGTCCCACCATGCCGTTTCTTGGATTTTGGGTCACGAAACCCAACATGCACTTTCTCTCATATACAAAGGCACTTTGGCAGTAATTGACGATGTCAAGCGATAATACATTGCATCCTAATTGCTAGAGTTTTAGAGATTACTTTATAAAGAACATTGTATAGTGCATATGGGCCTCAAATTTGCAACCTTCGTGGCAAGGCTTTCTTGAAACAACAACAATTAAGATGTTGTTAATTTGCCTAAGCAACTTACTGTTTTGAGAGAAACACAACATTAAAATCCTACGCATATTTGAAAAATGCAACTGAGTAGCCATCTAGCTCTAATGCCTTGTTATCCTTTGTACTGAACAAAGTCGTTTTTATTTCATCCATAAAGAAAGGGGTAAAGACCAAGAGCTTGTGTTGCAAAGATCATACATGCCCATTTTGGACACATGCTTAATTTAAAGGACATACCACCTAAGTAAAAGATATCAAATCATTATAAAACTCAACCAAACCAGATGTAATCTTCTACCGGGATGATACTTTCCTCCCTTTGCATCTATCACCTTATGAATATAGCTAGTCTTCTATTTTTACATAATCACAGTGTGGAAGAACTTACTATTCTAATCCCTATGTTAAAACTTTTTCTTAGCTCTCTATTATAGTATCTTATCTTGAATCATCCTGAATTTCTCGTACATAGCCTAGATGTCCTTCTCTGTCTCTTGCAGAACACAAGATATAAGATTATGCTGAAGTGTCTCTTTTGTACTTATAGCAGCTGTTGGGAGATATGTTGTACTTTTTTAGCTACACCTCTAAAATGAGTAACATGCAGCTTCTTTAAGTCCTGCTTGAGATGTTTGAGCTTGGAAACCACTATATACATTGCACACCACTAATTTGTTAACAATTTGCTTAAAATCTGGATGAGAAACCCAAATATTCAGAAAAAGCTTCTGCAATAATCCTTTATCTTCACCCATATTAGGCAGTGATCAGAGACCCCAAGTGGCTTGGAGTCCACAACAGAAGCCCAATCGCTATTCACTGCTTCAGAGTTAAGCATCACCCTGTCAAATTTGGACCAAACCCTCAAATCACGCTTTAGATTATTGCACCAATTATGAAAGAAACTAGAGGCAGGGGTATCACAAAGGCTAATCTTATCAAAACAAGTAGCAAAATCTTCGATCTCTAATTGATTAAAAGCAATTTTTAATAGCCTTTTATCTTCAATAAGCACCATATTAACATCACCATGTAAAATCTGAGGAATCTATTTGCCCAAAACAGGGACATCTTGCACAAAGCCGTTCTTTGGGTATAGAATTAGAATTATAAACAAAAATGACAACCCCCCCTAAAACCATATTGTTGTGTACTAAACAGTGAATCATTTGGCTGCTAACAAGTCAGATAGAATAATAACAGTCTCCTCTAAAATAGCCAAATTCTACCATTGTAGTGAGCCAAATAATTTGTAGTAAAAAGAGGAAAGAAATACCCTACTAATAATAATAGCTACAGCTATTCTCCTTCATGCTAGTCTTCACAACGCCAAACGTATCTAGATGAACTTATTTATAGTTTTTCTAATTTCACCTTGAGGGTCATTAAGACCCCCACATTCCAACACAATCATAATAATTTTCCAAACCTATACTCTTAGCCTTATCATGTTTGCTTATAGCTGATTTCTACTATTACCATTGGTCTAAATTATAGAAACAAGTGCATTGAATTTATTGCTTAGTTACAGCACGACAACATCATTTCTTACACCACTATGAGTATAATCATTAGCCTTCCCCATATGTTTAGCATAAAGAAACTTCCTACATGAAATAACAATAGCCTTGATAGGAGTATGAGCATTAACTACAACTTTAGGTCCCTTCTGACTTGTAATTGATGCTGGCAATGCTGATTCTAACACTAGCTTTGCCTCAATCAGATGATGAGCTTGTTGAACTAACTCCACTTCAATAGCTTGATCCACAACCTCATTTGACACAATTTTCAGAACTAAATTTTCTATAAATTATGGAGAGCACAATCCTCTTCCACATGTCCCAATTTCTTGCACTTCCACCCCCCTCCCCCAAAAGAACCATTCATAATCGATTTTTTTTTAAAGAATTCCCAAAAAAGGATCTCAGACTATGACAGTCTCACAAAGTGTAGTTGACATATTAACCTCAATCAGGATCCAGGTATAAGATATTTTGTCTTTGCAAGCAGAATATTTATTTGCATATAAAGGCATACCTACTATACTGGCAAGCCTACTTAAGCCATTAGCTGTCCATATATGAAGGTCTAAATTGGGGAATGTAATCCAAACTAGCACCTTGTTCATCACCTTTTTATCAAGTTGAAATTTAGGGGGCCATGACTTAAAAATCAAAGAATGATTCCTTACATCTAAGGCCAACCTCTGAGGATAGTCCCCACATCCTCCTTACAAGTGAAACGAAATCTATACAAACCTTTATGGTGACACAAAAATTTGGGACAAGTCATGGTGCTCTATCTCTTTTCCACAAGATTACAAGTAGTTTGGGCATAGGCCAATGATATAGCCTGCCAAATAGGACTTCCAAAAGGCAATTTCATCCTCGACATGATCGAGAGTGATATTTATAATCGTTGAGTTATCCACAACATCTGGTTCGATGAAATATGGTTTCATTCCCTTCGAAAGGATCATGATTATCTCGAAATAGATCACGAAAGGATTTGGAAACTGGCTCGGGGCAGTCACACTTAAAAGACTCCCCATTTCCCCTCGATTGCAAAAGGTCAGTATCAACATTCAAAATAGGATCCAGAACATTCACATTGTCTCCGATAGGATCAACAACATTCTCATAATCAACCATATCATACCAATTCATTAAACTAAAAAGGAGATTTAGGGATTACCTCCAAATTGCTCGTACAATCACCAAACAAGCTCAACACCCGAATTCTCCAAGTCGACCTCAATCTCTTTTCATCATCCCTGGCCGGCACCAACTTCAAAAAATATACTTAGCAAGAGAGTAGACAACAAGAGAAACCCCCTCTCATGGCACCAACGTCTATTAGTTTGTTGTCATATTTTTTCTTCAATAGTAAAGACTCTCTTATGGTACCTTCATAATCTCGTAGAAGCTAGAGTTGAGTATGTAAGTAGGGGAGATAATGAGATAGCCTATACGTTTGCCCAGACTAGTTTTATTTCAGTTGTCAACCAATGTGTTTAGTCAGAGATATCCCCTCTGATCATTAGGGAGACAATGTACCGCTTAATGATGATGATAATAATATATGAGCAAGGTGCTTTTTCTTTCAAAAGAAAAACAATTATACTCCTAATCTTAAGATTAACATTTAGTCTTTTAGTGTATTCATGAAGAATTAGCATGTTGAAGAGGTAAGGGAAAATTAAAGGATAATCATCCATTTCTCTAGGTCCCTCATACCGAATCATTAGTTGATCTAAATTTGAATTAAAGTTATTTCAAGAGACAAGTGACTTAAGTGATGCCAATGTCAAATAACAAATGTACTAGTTGTGTTAAAGCAATTTTGATAATAATGATCTAGTGTTTGATTAATATTTCTGCCATTCCCTTGAAAGTGTGGTCGAATTACTACTAAAAAGGGACAAAATAATGACGGAATTCAGCGATAGACTTAATCAACAACGGAATTGACGATGAAAAAGCTATACTAGAAAAAAGTTAGAGTCAGAGACGGACATGGCAACAGAAAAATAACTCTGTCGCCACGTTTCAGTATTGGCGACGGAATTTATATCGCCGTTTTAAAAAAAAATTGAATTATTTTGAAAATGGCACCGAAAATTCCTTCGCCGGTAAAAAAAAAAAATCAGGTGGCGATGGATATTCCGTCGCTTATTAATTTTTTTTTGTTGGGTGACGGAAATTCCGTTGCCCCTTCCGTCGCCATATGTTTTAAGTGAACCAGATCTAGTTCACTTTCCTCATTTCCTCCGATCGAAAGTCGCAAATAGAGAGAGAGAGAGAGAGAGTTGCCGCGAGCGCCCTTGCCGTCGTCCCCTACTGCTGTGACCGCAAACAGAGCCTCGCCACCTACTGCCACCGCCAGACGCCGCCGTTCCCCACTGGTCACCAGTTGTTTTGGCAAATAGTTGGATAAATTTCTCAATTAAACTAGTTTTAATTTCTACAAATTTTTATGTTACATTGTTAGAATTTCATAATTAGTTCGTATTTTTGTTGAAATGTGGTATTTGTATGAAGTTATTACTTTAATTTGTTTGAAGAATTTGCCCAATGTGATTTAGGTTTAGGTTTGGTAATTTGAAATTGAAATTTGATTTGTTGGTGGAATGGAATGATTTAATTCATACTGTTATTGAAATGTGATCTTTGTGTGAAGTCCTTGCTCTAATTTGTTTCAAGATTTTGCTCAATGGAATTTAGGGTTTAGGTTTGGTAATTTGAAGATAAAATTTGATATGTTGGTGGAATAAAGTGCTTTTATGGAATCAACTTCTCTATAGGTAGGAATACCGGTAGAGATAAGAATACTGGTAGAGGTAAGGTCGCCTACAGCTGGATCTCCCCAGACCTTGCGAAACCGGGACCCACACTGGGAGTTTGTTGTTGTTATTGTTGTTGTTGTTGGTGGAATGAAGTGCTTTGATTAATATTGTTGTTGAAATGTGATATTTGGATGGCGTTAATGCTCTAGTTTGTTTGAAGAGGTTGCCCAATGTAATGTACATTTAGGTTTGGAAATTTGAAGTTAAAATTTGATTTGTTGGTGGAATGAAATGTTTTATTCCATAACTTTGTTGAAATGTGATATTGGATTGAAGTTATTTGTTGCATCCTTTCAAGGGTAAATATAAATGCCCCAAGTATACGACTATCGTTGTAGTACTTAAGGGTCGTCTACATAGGGACGAGGATGAGATTAAGGTCACTAGGAAAACTAATAAAGTAACATAAAATGAATCAAGCTGCATTCTTAAAATAATGACAATTAAAAAGAAAAAGGTGAAAGTAAACTACAAGGTTAAGAAAAAAAAATAAGCAACTAAATGCTACTAGAGTTACTGAATAAAGACAAAGGAAAGCTAAACGGTACTACGTTGTCAAAATGGTACCAGAATGAAACTAATGCACCACTATGAAATAAAATAATTAACAAGACCCAGGAACTATAATTGAAAACCAGAAAACAGAGGAATGAATAGCAACAGAAGACTCGACCAAGAACAAGGGACATGAACTTGCGATTAATAGAAATCAAATGCTAAAATTAGTACTCTAGCATATTCAAAACCATGAATTTACACTTCCAAATTGATGAAATCAAACATGAACTGCATGAAATTGAAAATCAAAGAGAATGAAAACTTAAACCTAAGGCCTCAAATTGCTCTAAAGCTATTGGAAAATTAAACCCTAAAACCTAGCTAAATCCTCTAATTGCGCTGTTGCCTCGCTTTATATCGCTCCCAAGGTCGATTCCCCTCTTCACCTTGGCTGTCGATTTCTCCCCCGATGTTGACGATTGATTTTCATGGTGGTGTGCTATGGGGGTGTGGTGGTGCGTGGTTTTCGGTTGAGAGGGAGGAGATTAGCGAGAGATAGAGAGGGATTCATGGTGCAGAAAGAATTGTGGAGTGGATGAGGGTCCTTGTGGTGCTAGTTGATGGAGGTTTTTAATAGAGAGGGCGAAAGAGAGAAGAAGATGAGATGATGATGGAGCCTGGAGGGGTTTTCGGGTTGTTGGGTTGAGAGAGGAAAGAGAAGGAGGCTGAGAAGAGAGAGAGAGAGAGAGAATGGGGCGATAAGAGGGGAAAGGAATGGCACGTGTTGTGCGCATGAGGGGGCCTTAATTTTCTTTCTGTTTTTTCTTTCATTTGGGTTATAAAAGAGGTTAGGCTTGAATTAGCTTGGCCCAAATATTTATTTTCATCATCTTTTCATCTTTTCCCGCATTTTTCTTGAATTATTTAATACCTACAAAATAAAATAAATTTGAATAAAAATCTAAAAGTATCAATTATTATGAGCACAAATCGGGTATAAATGCATCGTAAAAATATCGCATTTTTGGCAGAAGCATTATTGTTCTAATTGTTTCAAGATTTAGCCTAGCGTAATTTAGCTTTAGATTTGGTAATTTTAAGTTAAAATTTGATATGTTGGTCAAATGAAATGCGGAAATTTGGATGAGTTATTAATTTTCTAAAGTTGGGATAAACATATGTAATATATAATTGAGTAATTTATATAATTATTATCATTTAAATTAAAATTAGTTCGTGTCAAATAACTTATGTGGTTATTATTGTTTGGGCAGAATATGAATGGTCATCCACATAGTAGATGGATGTATAATAGATTATTTCCTGATCGTAGTGGTTATACGCAAGAATTTCTAAATGGAGTAAATCAATTTGATGAATTTGCACGTATGCAGACAAAATTTCTGAATGGGGAAAAGTATAGATGTCCTTGTGTTAAATGTAGAAATAGTGTGTACTTAATTCCCGATGAGGTCAAGATGCACCTTACGTATAAGGGTTTTGTTAAACGGTATTGGTATTTGATAAGTCATGGAGAAGAAGAGCCTCAGCAATATGATTTTCGATATTCAAATAGTGGAATTCCCAAAGTTGGAGGTTCCGGACATATCAATAATGACTATAATGATTCATACCTAGATTGTATGGGGTACATGGTTGGTGATGCTATAATCGCAAATCAAAATGTAAGGGAGGAGTCAAGCATTTGCCAAGAACCATTTTATAATATGGTGTAAGCTGCTCAACAACCCTTATACGATGGTTGTTCCACCCATAGTGAGCTCTCAGCTGCTGTGAGACTGTTGAGTATCAAATTTGATTATAATATGCCACAAAATTATTTCAATATAATTGTTCAACTAATGAAAGAGATGTGTCCACCTAACAACCGCGTGCCAAACAACTATGGGCAAACGAAGAAAGTTGTTAAAGATCTCGGCAACGATGTGGTACACATTGACTGTTGCTGTAAAGGTTGCATGCTATTTTTAAAGAGGACGCAAACCTGGATGCATGCAAGTTTTGTCGGCATTCAAGATGGAAGAGGTAAAGGTCACACTAAAGGAATATATTTAAATGGGAGTGTGAGAATGACTTTGAATGTCGTTTGGCTTGTATTTCATATAATTTTGCTTGGCACGTAGAGGGAATAACTTGGGACAAAGCCTACATTTGTTGAATTGTCATCCACACTCACAAACACCATGGCAAAGAAGACGATCCTTGGGTTGATAAGAAATCCTAAGAAACACATGTAAGCTATAAGCTATTCTAAATTTTTATTGGTAGTTCAAACTAGACTTGCACAGTTTAATTTCATTAACTGTAACATATATGATTTTTTGCATATGTTGTGATATTGTATGAATCATTTGAATGCGAATTTCAAAATGCAATCAACTTTTAAGGGACCAGGGGTTAGATTTAATCGCACAAGGGCACAAGAGGGGGGTGAATTGTGTCTACCGAATTTTCAAATTGTTTCAAAACACTCGTGAAAACTGTTTGGACTGAGTGTTTGGAGCGAAGCAAGAACAAAACTAATTGCGAAAATAATAAAGGAGACACAATATTTTTACATGGAGAACCACCTCTGGCCCAACTGAGGTATAAAACCCATGACCTACCGCTGTAGGATTTCAACACACTATCACTAAACGGGCCGAACACATTACAAATGTAATACACGTGACTTAGTCACACACGTAACTTGGTCTACCTAAAGAACTTCGTTACAAACACCACGTAACTTTGTCTACCCCGAGACCCTCGTTACAAACCCACGTCCAATGTCTCCCAAGACTTGGACACTCTTTTATCTCACTGATGGTAAAGAAAAAAAGAAAAAGTCCTTACTTGAATGCTTCTAAACAAGCTGAATGTAAGGTACAATAGAATCCCTATTATGCCAATATTGAAGACTCAATTTAACACTCTCTTTGAAGGTTTTCTCTCAGAAAATTCATACTCACAAAGACAATTTTAAAACCCTTGGAAAACCTTGGGAAAGACTTGAGAAAGAAGCCACTTAAATAGTGAGCTTGTGCCGTAGGGTTAGGAAGATTTCCTTCCCTCAATCACTCTAACACTCAACCTCCTAAAATCTTTTCTCTTGATATTCTTCCCTTAAAGGATAGGATAAAATCTTTCAAAAATAATTCAATAGTATCTTTTAAGGAAATAAACCTTTTAGACTCTACTACTAAAGATCTCTCAACATTATCTTTAAAGAAAAAAAATCTTTTTAGACTTAACTGACACGGAAAAATTAATCCTAATTATTTTAAGAAAATTGTCAGTAAAAAAATCATTCTAAAATCTTAAAATTCATTTTTTGTCTTTGATGTCAGAACACTGCAGACCTGACTTCTCAGAACTGTTCTGATACAGTGTTCTCAAGTATTTAAAAACATTTCAAAGCAAATGCTAAGTCAAGACCTTCTAATTGGCATATTAACAAGAATCTAAAAAATAAAACCAATACTAAACCTAAGACTCTTGTTATCAGCTGGACTTCTTGCACATGTATCGACTTTGATGCTCCACGCTCATTCGAACCGCTCCAAGTATTTTCGAATCTTGTCTCAACACACAACTCAAGCATAGCATATTGGCTAGTCCATTTGGTTTGTTAGCATCAAAACCTTAAACATTAATTGGGTCAACAATTTTCCCATTTTTGATGATGACAAACCAAATGACCGTAAGTCATCAATGACAATTAATAGTGAGACAGGAAAAAAATACATTAGTGCCAAAAGCAGTGATCCACCCTCACACTAGAGAGAAAACAAGAGTTAAGAGGTCAACTTAAACTAGGCAAATCAATCGAAACAAGGTCATACTCATCTTCCCCCTTTTGACATCATCGAAAAGGGTGAGGAGGCAGGGAGTTGAAATCCAGTGTGGATGCAATCAACACCAAAGCGGTAATGCGAGAAGACACAGCGATACATATATGGTACAGTAATGATATTAGCCATCTGAGTCATGCACAAACAAATAACACATGCAACTAGCAAAGTTATAGCATAAATGCATTAACCATCCAAAAACAACCATAAACCATTAGTAGCACATACACAACCAAGTGTTTGAAAAACAATGTTGGAAACCGGGGAAGGAATAGGTTCAGGTAGAGGAAGGTGGAAGAGGGAATTTGGCTATGAGGGCACGAAGGGCACTCAGTAGATCCTCGTGACGTTTTGCATTGAGCGCCTTTCCCTCTGTAAGCGCTTACTTTACTTCAGCTATCTCTCCATTGAACGTGATCTGATCCTGCAACAATGTATCAATGGTAGGGGCGCTGGTTGTGAAGGCTTCACAGAACAGGTCCAAGAGGTGGTGTTTGGAGCCCCTGTTCTACAGTTGCACTGCCGCCTTTTGTCACTTTGAAACCACACCCAATCAATGTGTTGTTGCCAATCTCATCACTGACTTGAAAGCCTACTCTCTTCTGCAAGGGAATCCCAAGTTTCTCAAATTCTAACATCAGCAAGAACCCATACCCCATGTCATGATCTTTAGACATGTTGGCAATTCGCCCAATATGACTAATCATGATTACGGGCAAGTTAATTTGCTCACCCCTATCCAACAAATCAGTGTAGCAAATGTCCATGGGATCAGCAAGGTTACGTCCCTAACCTCGGGGAACAACATTCTTAATCACAAACCAAAACAATAGTCAACACAATGGCATCATTTCCCCCTTTCTCACAGACCAGGACACAGTCAGATGAGATTTTTAGGCTAGCTTCTGGGTCAATTCCAGCAGCCGTTCTTCACTTAACACGCTTTTGTCCTCTCGCACAACACATCAAAACCTTCAGAGGACACCCTAAGTAACTCACCTAACTTCTTAGCATCAAACCGTAGGCCATGATCATTAATTGTGCTTGTCATCACTCCATTGGTGACAACACAGTTTGCATAGAACTCAGCTAAGTCTAGAATCGAACATCATCTCTTAGTATCCGTGAACAAGTCCAACCACCCTGGGCCTCTAACTCTTCTAAGAACACCCCAAGCCCTTGTTCCTGAAAGTATGACACCTTAACTACCTTCCCCCGAACCACAGAATTCTAGAGGAAATGCTCCTATCTCTCATCAAGCATCATGTTCTTCCTAACTTTTTTTTTCTTTGGTTCATCACATTCTTCAACCAGTTTTGACACTTGTTCTGGGGCAGTCCGTTTTTTAGCACGTTTCTTGGATGGAATTGTTTTGGTGGGTGTTTTGGATGATTTATGGGCTGGTTTGTTCTTACTGACAGGACGTTCAATTCTATCTTCTGGCAGGGGCAGCACAGTGGAAGGACATGAACTTCGAGTTCGAGGCCGTGATAAAGATGCAGTAATAGGTACATTGGGTGAGGTGGTGGTCTTTCTTTGGCGTTTAAAGGGTGGTTTGGTTGTGGTTTGGGACTTGGTTGGAATAGTTTGTTTGAACTGAAAAATTGGTTCATCCTCATCACTATCCTCAGCATCTTCAACAACAAATTCATTATCAACATATCCAACATCATAATCCTTTCACTCCCCAACTGATTTGGACTCATTCCCCCTTAATCTAGACTCGGCCACAACCGGGTCATACCTCACAATCTCCCAACCCGTAATTGGGTGTATCAAAGGTACCATGTCAGGGTTCAAGTCTACTGATCTTAAGTCCAAACTCTTTAAGAACCCAAAAATAGAGGGAGTAATCGAAAAAGAAGGTGAGGGAGTGTTTTCCATGCCAATCGAGACCGTTTGTGGCGATGAAGACGCCGGTGATGTTCCCTTATAACTCATCCCAATTCTGCCCCTTTTTCTTGATAGTTGGTCTCGCAATGATCTTGGGTGAGAAGTCTTGAGTTTGGAGGACGTTTGACCGCCACGAGTTCTTACCATTGTGAGGATTTGAGGTGATTTGGAGTTAGGGTTTTGAGGAGGTTTAAGGAAAGAGAGGGAAATCGAGTTCTTGATAGAGAGAGAATGGTTTGCATGCAGCACATCACTACACTAAGTATGATATAAATTATAGGTTAGGTGTAATGAAAAGGAAATTTCGGTTCCCAACAATCTTTTAATAACATCACTTGGTTAGCACATGCTACAAACAATGATCGGGTCTGTTCCTAGAGCCTGTTCTTACTGTTAAAAGTTCGATGTCTCAAGACACTAAGGGCAATATTATTAGACCTCAATGAGTGTCAGCATGTTACATTCCACACATAAGCCAGTAAAAGCACGAAAATTGAATGCATCCATTGGAACAATTATTTGGCCTAAACACCCTGAACTAGCCAATCATTGGGGTTTAAACAAGCATGCTCAAGTCCTTTTAATCATACCCAATTCAAGTCTATTCCTCTCAAACTGCTCTCTACTCAGTGCCTTGGTAAATATGTCAGCAATTTGCTTATCAGTGGCATAAAAGTTCATTGAAATTAAGCCATTTTCAACATTGTCTCTCAAAAAATGATGACGTATGTCAATATGCTTAGTCATTTTATGTTGACATTTGTTTTTGGCAATGTTAATTGCACTTGTGTTATCACAAAATATAGGAATGCAACCCGTGTCAACAGAAAAGTCCTTGAGTTGTTGCCTTATCCACAACAATTGAGTATAACAAGAAGCAACCGCTACATACTCGGCTTCTTTTGTGGACATGGCAATGGAGTGTTATTTCTTGGTTGCCCAAGAGACCAAACAGGGTCCAGGAAAATGAGCCATACCTGAGGTGCTTTTTCTATCAACCAAGAATCCAACATAATCAGCATCCGCATATGTAACCTTGAACCACCAGCCTGGCCTTGGTCCGAGTGACTGTTTCAAACTCATCCAGTTTGTTCTAGAACACTCACTTGGTGTCAATGATCGATCTGTCCTTAGACCTTGGTTCAAGGTGCCAGACTTTGTTCATTTCAAATTGATGAAGCTCCCCTTGCATGGTAGTAACCCAGTTAGAATCTACAAGAGCAATCTCTCCTGGGTACTTGGTGAAACAGGTTCTGGAACTGTTCTGGTGCCTGTTCCCATATCAGTTCGGGAATAATTGGGTTAAGTGGGCAGGTTCTGTTTAGGTTCAGCAGTGCTTCCCCTGACTGGTTTGCTCCCTGCCCACCTTCTAAATGATCAGTTCCAGGACTTGGCTTACCTTCAGGAGCCTTACCTTTATCAACTATGGATTTTTGAGTGAGTGATAGGTCTTTTCTTACAAGACCAAGTTCAAACTCTTCATCCTGTGTATCATGCTCAACCACAGAGTTAGTCCCATCAAACAATACATGCACACTCTCCTCAACACACAAGGTTCTTTTGTTAAAAACTTTGTATGCCTTACTGTGTGAAGAGTACTATAAGAATATGGCTTCATCACTTCTAAGGTAGAACTTTCCCAAGGATTCCTTCCCATTATTGTGCACATAGCATTTGCAACCAAACACCTTCAAGGGCATAATATTGGGTTTTTGTCCCTTGAAAAGTTCATAAGGAGTCTTGTTAAGTATGGGTCTGATCATGCATCTATTAATAATGTAGCACGATGTGTTCAATGCTTCTGCCCAAAAGTTTCTAGGAAGACAACTAGCGACCAACATAGTCCTAGTCATGTCTTCTAGAGTACAATTTTTACGCTCTACCACCCCGTTCTATTGGGGTGTTCTGGGGGCAGAAAAATTATGATTAACACCATGTTCATTACAATATTCAATGAAGTTAGAGTTTTCAAACTCCTTGCCATGGTCCGACCTAAGACTTACCAATGAGTAACCTACTCTTTTTTCAACTTTCTTAAGAAGAACAAGAATCTTTTCAAATGATTCATCCTTTAATGTTAAGAATAGAGTCCAAGTGAAACGAGAGTAATCGTCCACGATAACAAATACATACCTCTTTCCTCCTTTACTTGTGATCCTCATAGGGCCACACAAATCAACATGTAGCAGTTCAAGAGGTCGGGAAGTACTAACACAGTTCTTTGACTTGAAAGAAGTTCTAACTTGCTTTTCTCTAGCATAAGCATCGCACACCTTGTCATCATTGTACTTGATGGAAGGTAATCTGACTACTAGGTCCTTGGAAATGAGTTTATTCAAAAGAGAAAGACTTGCAATTCCTAACCACTTGTGCCAAAGCATAACATCATTATTAGGAGCACTCAAAAAAGTCAAATGATTTTAGGAAAGTGAAAGAACACAAGCTTTATACACATTGTTGTATCGCTTTCCCCTCAACACAACATCACCATATTTGATATTGGTAATCAAGCATTGATCCGAAAAGAAACCCACGTGATTACCTCTATCACATAGTTGAGACACACTTACCAAATTATGTTGTAAACCGTCTAACAAATACACATTATCAATAGAGTGAGAGAATGATTTAGCTAGCTTACCTACACCGATAATTTTTCCAGATTTGTCGTTTCCAAATGCCACTCTCCCTCCATCAAAGGATGTAAGTGAGAGGAAGTTTCATTTGTCTCCCGCCGTGTGCCTTGAGCAACCACTTTCCAAGAACCATAGTTGATTGCCTCCTCTCACTTTAGCCTGTAAACCAGCTAAGTGTTTGTCTTGGGAACCCAAATCCACTTGGGTCACATTTTATTTGACATGGAGGTTAAGTCATCTTTTCTAATCCATACTTTTTTAACATACAATGAGTTTCTCTCCATGGCTCTTTTTCTTAAAGGACAAGCATAACGATAATGACCAGTTTTTCTACAGTGAAAACAGATTATATTTTCTTGAAGTCCAACATATTTTTTGTTAACTGTTCTAGCAACACACCTATTCACCCATCCTAGTCCCTTTCTGTTTCAACTATGGTGAGTATGTAGCCAGTCAAGCGCTTCTGAAGAACTATTCCAATGCCTGTTCTCAGTAAGGTCAGATTCTGCCTTATGAGCTTTTTCAAGCAGTTGGTTGTTTTCGCTCACCAGGGATTCAAGTCTAAGTTTCAGGTGTAGGGACTCACTTTTCAGCCTAGAGAGATCAGTGTTAAACACTTCATTTCTTGTGTTCATAAGATCCTTAAATGTGTTAAGATCTTTACATAGGGCAAAGGCCTCTTCTTCTGCTTTAAGTTTTTCACATTTGAGAACTTCATTGACATGTTCAAGTTCTAGTTTGTTCCGTTCAAGCATTCTAACATCTTTTTTCAATTCAGAACAAACATCTTTAAGCGTGCAATTTTCAGCCATTATTATCTCGCACTCATTCATTATGGCAAATAATAACTTCACAACTTTAGCTTTGTTGAGACCACGTACCGTGTCCTTAAGTTGGGACAAGCTTTTGACTAATTCAATGTCTTATTCATACTCGCTTCCAGCCATGAGGGCTTCTACAACTTCTTCTTCTTGGGAGTCCTCTTCCTCCTCTGAAGTTTCACCCCAGGCTGCCATCATTGCCTTACCGAAGCGCTTTAAGGAGCTGCTCTATTGTGGCGTCTTGCCAGGGTTTCGAAATTGTTCTAACCCCTATTCTTCCTTCTGTATGGGGCAATTCTTCACAATGTGATTGGGTTTTCCACATCTGAAGCATCCTGAAAACTGATCATGATCACTATTCCATGGCTTCCTGGTACTTACTTTCTTGATATTGCCTTCAGCCTTCTCGAAGAATTTCTTGAACTTTCGAGTAACCATGGCTATGTTTTTAAATCCAGGTCCGAATCATCACTCTCCAAAGCTTTTAGAGCAAGGCCTCGATCTCTCTTTGCTTCTTCCTTCACTTGGGCACTTCTCTTTAACTCATATGTCTGAAGATTCCCAATGAGCTCATCCAATGTGATCTCATTCATCGTCTTTGCTTCCTGGATGGCTACAACTTTCGTTTCCCACGACTAAGGCAAAAATCGCAGGATCTTTCTTACCAATTCTTCAGTGGTGAAGGATTTTCCCAACTATTTCAGCTCGTTGGTGATGTGAGTAAAATGAGTGTACATATCTATTATCGTCTCTTTGTCGCTCATTTCGAACAACTCATACTTTCTCATCAGTAGCTCGATCCTGGATTGCTTAACTTGGTTAGTTCCTTCAAGTGCCACGCGAAGAGCATTCCATATTTCTTTTGCGGACTCACACTCTGAGATCCGAGTGTATTCATCTAGTCCAAGGCCAAAGTACAACAACTTCTTGGCCATAGTGTTTTTCTCCATCTTTTTGAAATCCTCCGAGTCGAACTACTCTGGCCTTTTAGTAACGGTCTTGCCATCTTCCGTGGTCTTCATTGGAATATAAGGACCATTCACAATGATCATCCATAGCTCATAATCCTAAGCCTGAATGTAGTTCTCCATATGATTCTTCCACCATTTGTAGTGTTGTCCATTAAAGTATGGAGGTCGAGTCACATATTGACCCTCCAAAATTCCTTGTGGAACATTCATCTTTTCAGGATCTCTCAAGGTGTTAACCTAAATATGAGAACTCTACTCTGATACCACTTGTTAGATTTAATCACACAAGGACACAAGAGGGGAGTGAATTGTGTCCACCGACTTTTCAAATTGTTTCAGAACACTCATGAAAACTGTTTGGACTGAGTGTTTGGAGTGAAGCAAGAACAAAACTAATTGCGGAAATAATAAAGGAGACACAATATTTTTACCTGAAAAACCACCTCTGGCCCAACTGAGATGTAAAACCCACGACTTACCACTGTAGGATTTCAACACATTTTCACTAAACGCGCCGAACATGTCGCAACTGTAACACACGTGACTCAGTCACACACGTAACTTGGTCTACCCCAAGACCTTCGTTACAAACACCACGTAATTTAGTCTACCCCGAGACCCTCGTTGCAAAACCACGTCCAATGTCTCCCAAGACTTGGACACTCTTTTATCTCACTGATGGAAAAGAGAAAAAGAAAAAATTCTTACTTGAATGCTTCTAAACAAGCTGAATGTAAGGTACAATACAATCCCTATTATGCCAATATTGAAGATTTGACTTAGCACTCTCTTTGAAGGTTTTCTCTCAGAAAATTCAGACTCACAAAGACAATTTTAAAACCCTTGGAAAACCTTGAGAAAGACTTGGGAAAGAGGCGACTTAAATAGTGAGCTTGTTCTGTAGGGTTAGGAAGATTTCCTTCCCTCAATCACTCTAACACTCAACCTCGTAAAATCTTTCCTCTTGATATTCTTCCCTTAAAGGATAGGATAAAATCTTTCAATCGTATCTTTTAAGGAAAGAAACCTTTTTAGTCTCTACTACTAAAGATCTCTCAACATTATCTTTAAAGAAAAAAATCTTTTTAGACTCAACTGACATAGGAAAATTAATCCTAATTATTTCAAGAAAATCGTCAGTAAAAAAATCATTTCTAAAATCTTGAAATTCGTTTTTTGTCTTTGATGTCAGAACACCGCAGACATGACTTCTCATAACTGTTCTGAGACAGTGTTCTGAAGTACTTAAAAACATTTCAAACCAAACGCTAAGTCAAGACCTTCTAATTGGCACATTAACAAGAATCTAAAAAATAAAACCAATACTAAGCCTAAGACTTTTGTTATTAGCTGGACTCCTTACACATGTATCGACTTTGATGCTCCACGCTCATTCGAACCACTCCAATTATTTTCGGATCCTGTCTCAAGACACAACTCAAGCACAACATATTGGTTAGTCCATTTGGTTTGTTAGCATCAAAACCTTACACATTAATTGGGTCAACACCAGGGATGACACTTTTCAAGATCCATCCCAGACACTTCCAAACTCAAATGAGTTGTGGGTGAAGACGTACAAAAACAAAAAAATGCCGTATTTATGGCATTGACGATGAGGTTGTCAACATTAGAGAATCTGGTTACTTCAGTCCTACTCAACGAGCCGATACAGTTTTTCATATTAAAGTTTTAATGAACATAGTTATACGATAAATTTACTTAATTGTAATACTAATGCATAGTTCACATAAATGGCTGTCAGCAGGTACCGGTTATATGCCGCCGCAACAAGAGTTGAATGATTTAAGGGGTGTAGTAACCAACTTGAGAGGTGAGCTAACTTCACAAGCTTAAAATTATCGACTGCTTATGGAGAAATGCAAGCAACTGGAGGAATTCAGCAAAATTCTCACCCAAAGTAACCAACAACTGAGCCAACAAATGATGAGCATCGATCAGCGATTGCAAGCTTTCTTCCAAATGCAACAAGCCTCTAGCTCGGGATCTCAACCACCCTTTGCTCATCATTCACAACATAATGAGGATAAGGATGAGGAAGATGATGATCCTCACCTTGGTGATTGAGTTGGTTGTAGTTTTCCTCTAGTTGGTGGTTCTCCTCCTTGGTTCTTTATAGAGTACGCTTCTTGGTGTTTGCTTCTCCTTCTTCTTGGTGCTTATTTCATTCCCCCTTCCCTTGGTGCTTGTTTCTCCCTCTTCTGCAAACTTAATTTTACTTTGACTAACTAGCAACTTGTGGTTTGTTTGGATTTGTAGTTTTTGATATATATACCATTTGTTTGGGACTTGTGGTTTTTGAATTGAAAATAATTGGTTTCAAGTGCTGCTTTGTATGTGATATTCCACCTGTTTGTGGTTTGAAAATTGTTGAGAACACTTAGAAACAAGTCATACTCAAAGCCATTGGGTGTTGATAGAGTGAATACTCCTTTTAAATTTATTGCAGGAATTGAAATGTATGTACTAAGGGATACGATAAAAGACAAGCGTTTTTATTTTAAAAAAATTACAAACCTAGCGACGGAACGACGACGGAATTAGAAGTTTTCTTCTTTTTTTTTAACAGAAGGGAGCGACGAAATAGGGATTCTGTCGCCATTAGCGAAGGAAATTCCGTCGCTAGTTTCGTCACCAATGGCGACGAATTTTTGTTCTGCCGCTCCCTTCCCCGCCTTTTCATCCCCGCCAAAATTTGGTCTATCGCTATTTCCGTCGTCGGATTCATCACTAGGTACTTAGCAACGAGTGAAAATCCAACAACCCCTTTCCGTCGCTGAAATCAAAATTCCATCGCTGTTATGTCCTTTTCTGTCGCTGATTCCGCCATTATATAGACTTTCTTTTGTAGTGGAAGGGAACATAAGAGTCTAGATGGGGATACTTCAATCATGTTAACAAAATTTCCCCTTGGAAAATCATGCATTTAGCTACCAAAGAGGGGTTAGAATCCATTTCTCTAGGGCATGCTCAAAATTAAACTACTATAGGAGAACTGTGCCCAAAATTTCTTTTAGAATCCTAAAACCTTTGCAATTAGACCAACAATTATAATTACATTCGATTTTTTTCTTGGAATTTTTTTGATGCTTGTATGTTTTCATAGATTCCATCCAACAAACATGAAAATTCCGGAATACAAATGGTGCTCTTGTGTTTTTGAAAAGAGTTTGCTAGTAACGATAACTGAAACACACTTATATGTCATGTTGGTTTCAGCTTTTCAAGAAAATACCCTTATTTCTTTCTTCTACAACTCACCCTTTTTACAAGGTAAATCCATCGTCCTACCATGGGACCCTAGCCCCCTCCAATCATCACATCCTACTCGTATATTCATATTTATTTCTTATATATTGCTACCCATGAAAGTTTCAGTTTAGCCACAAAAATCAACTTGGCCTCTCATTTTTAATTTCCTCCCAATTTTACTTATTTTCTTCCTCACCCACCAAAACTTCAATAAAATCTTCGCACAATAGGCACATAAAAAGCTTAGTGAAACGATTCAATTAAACTTGGGTATTAGTTAGCTCAACTGATAGAATTTGTGGGAGTTGTTATCAGAAATCTAGGTTTGAATCCTCCCTACATTGACTTTTGTGCCTCATTCGCACCAAAAAACAAAAAGGATTTGATTAAGTTCTAATATACCAACACCGTAAGCTTAGCAAAGGAAGGTGCCTGTAAGAAGTGTAATGAATGTAAATTCACTGATGGAGTCTTCAAGCCATGGCTACACCCTCCCTACTTTAGACCCAACTCTATAAGCGCAAAGTGGGTTCATCCATAAAGGCAAACTTCTTCACTTTGCATTAACCGATTCATCAATCAGCCTGGTTAGCGATTTTGGGATTGGATTCAAGTTCATTTTTTGAGATTCCCACTTCATCTGTAATCTCTGTGTCTCTATTTCTTAAGAAATAGAGGTGGTGAAAAAAAAGGGTAAAAAGAGGTAGGGGAATACTTCATCACTGATTTTGTAGCTTATGTGGAGCAGAATAAGGGTAAGCTTCAGCGCTCAGGACATGTAATATTGAAGAGCAAGTTAATGAAAATTGAATCCTAAATCTCTAGTTCAACAACAAAGCCCCCACTTTCATTAAAAGCACTTTCTGACCGAATAGTGCAATATAAACACGTTAAATTTCAAAACCATCCATGACTTTGCCAGTTTAATGAGGATCAATTTCTATCTGGTTCAGTTTCCTTATTTGAGATTCCAGAAGGGGAGGATTTTGATGAAGGACATAGGCCAAGTTTGATGGATAACTGTCTGATTTACGTTAAACTCGCTCGTGCAAGATTTACAGGTGGTTTAATGGCGGGTGCCTCTCTCTCTCGTGGGTGGCAAGAGATATTAGGGTTTGGGCCTAGCACTCCTTTGATTCATGAGCAAAGCCAGGCTATATTGGTTGTCCATGCCCTTAATGCCTATTTCTTTTTTGTTTTTCCCCTCATCACTTGTCAAATGCTTCTGGATTTTTAAGTGCATTTATTAATTTCAATTAGCTTTTAACGTCATTAGTGATAGAGAGATATTGCTTGGACTTTATGAAATCTAACGGCACCATTTGAGTATTGATATTTTCATATTTATTAGATGGAATTTACAAAAACATGCATAAGGCACCAAATAAAATTTTCCTTTTTTTCATGACTTAGAGATGACATGCCAGCTAGACTGCATGTTTTTAGCTTAAGCACCTTAGTATAAACATATATATGCATATATCTAGAAAATTTGAACTGCTTTCATAATTCGCACATTTTGAGAATATTTTTTAATGTCTTTTAAATTTTTTTTTAGGGTATAAAAGAAAGTGTAGAAGCCATTAATTGTAACTATAATCGATCCCAAAAAATATGATAACAAGTTTAAGATACTTTATAAATTGATTTTAACTTTTTGTATAAAATAATCTTGAACCCTCAAATTATCAATATGAAAGTCAATTAGTTGTTTATGTAGCTATGATATATCAGCAATTTGGGATTTAAGTTTATTTAATAAAAAAATGAAGGGGTGCAAAAAATATTTCTAAAATATAAAGATCTATAAAATGAATACAATTTTTTTTTTTTTAGGAGAGAAGCCAAACAAGCAACGACTTAACAACTCGTGCCAAAGTTTAGGTCGGCCAGGAAACCATGTGGCTTTCAGGCCTGAACTGGGTCAGAGTTTACGGCCAGCGTGGAAATTGTGTGGCTTATGGGCTTGAATTGAGTTTGCTATTAGGTTCGTGTTCTTTTCGTAGTTTAATCAATCCAACTCACACTCACTCACTTTTTTCCCCTTCTTTCCACTTCTTCCCACACTTTAAAAAAAAAATATTATTCCTTCACACACTCACACACTCACACACTCCTTCTCACACCTACATAAAACAACATTTTCTCATATTCTGAAAATTTTTATAATTTACGTAATTGTGTGTACGAATAATCTAATAGTAATTATGAGCAGTTTTAATTTTTCGGATGTCATGGAACAGTTTTATTTTTTTTGTTATCATTGGTTACGAGATATTTGTTGTAGGTTAGAAAGCATATACGGTTGTTGCTTTGTATGTGACAGAATAATTTTCTGTACATCGTAATCCATGACAGAAGTTGCAGTTTTTTTTCCTACGCATAATTTTTGGGCATTGATCGTAATTCGTGACAGAAAGTGCAAATGTATTGTAGTTGACAATATTTTTAGAAATTTTATGTTACTTAAAATTTATTTTTTGTTTTTTTATTTTTTTATTTTTTATTTTGTTTATTTTTGTATTTTTTGTATTTTTTTTGCTTTTATTTTTGTATTTTTTGTTTTTATTTTCGTATTTTTGTATTTTTTATTTTGAAATTTTTCATTTTTTATTTTTTATTTTTTATTTCTATTTTTTATTTTTTATTTTTTAATTTTTTAATTTTTTAATTTTTTAATTTTTTAATTTTTTAATTTTAATTTTTTTTATTTATTTTTATTTTTGTTTTTTTATTTTTTATTTTTTAATATTTAAATTTTGTGTGTTTATTTTTATTTTTTATTTTTTATTTTGTTGTTTTTATTTTTTTATTTTTTTATTTTTTCATTTTTTATTTTTCATTTTTCATTTTTTTATTCCAGAAAAAGGACCTATGGAAAATTCCAAAAAAATAAAAAATAAAAAATAAATACAAAAAAAATAAAAAATAAGATAATAAAAAAATACCCGAAAAAAAGTTAAACTAAATTTTTTTAAAAAATTTAAGAAAAATAAAAATAAAAAATAAAAAATAAAGAAATTTTAAAATTTTCAAAAAAATATAAAAAATATAAAAAAATATAAAAAATTTAAGAAAAATTAAAAATTAAAAATTAAAAATAAAATAATAACAATAAAAAACACAAAACTACAAAACTACAAAAATAAAAAATAAACAAAATAAAAAAATAAAAAAGAACAAAAAAGAATAAACAAAAATAAAAAATTTTCATCATCATTAATTACTATCACAATAAAATTATTACATTATAAAACAAAAAAATATTAATAACTAATGTTTCAATTTCATTTAACTACATTCAATTTTCACCCACACTCACCCATTCCTTCCCACATTTAAAAAAAAATATCACACTCACCCACTCCTTCCCCCCTTTCCCACACTCACCCATCACACACTACTCATTTCTCACTGAAAAGAACAAGGCCTAGGTCAATCTAAAAGATTGGATCTGGTTTTATTATACATGAGCTTTTAAGTACAAACAAGGTAGCACCTAGTTGGTATCACCATATTTGCTCCATCTCCACCATCTGGGTTCGAATCTGGATGGAGGATCTCTTCTTTGCCATTTGTTTGGGGAGCGAAGGGGGGTGGGTTGAGGCTTGGGGGCCTGCATTGGTTCCTCCCATGGACTAGTTGATCCACTAGGGTATCTCCTGAGATAGGGGCCCAGTGGGTGGCCCAAGTTTACCATTGTAAAAAAAATATTTAAAAAAAGAGCTTTTAAGTAAGTATACACTAGAATTATTATTTGATGCCTGTGAATTAGTTGTATGTACACGGTTATTTTATTAATTAGCATAGTCAATTAGTATAAGTATCTAAGTAATTTGAATGAAAAGTGATCACTTCATCTTCCACCGGTAGATACTTGATTTAAATTATTATTAATAGAAAAATTAAATAATATAACATTGATAAAATGGCAGTAATAATATTAGTAAAAATTATGTAACTGTAAACAACTAATGTAAGAGAAATCAAAAGCCTAAAATAATATAATTATAATATTAATGAAAACCACTAATAATGCACATTAAATCAAATGTCTAAATATGTAGTTAAAAATTAAATGCTAATAGAAGAAAAATTTGTTATAAAAGTTAATTACTTGTTAGCAAATTATGGTCATTTACCGCTTCATTTTTTCTGCTTATCCTCTACTTTGTTTTATCTCATATGTGTTTTTTTAATAACAAAAATTATTATCTATTCCTGCTTGTCACGCCCCTTATATATTTAGGTAATGTTCGACAAAATCAGTTGTCTAGGTAACGGGTAGCGATTCAGGTAGCGGATAGTGGTTCAGATAGCAAATAGCATTCCTAATTTAGTTGTTAGGGGATAGCTGTTTAGATTAGCGGTTGAAATTAATGTGTTTGGTAAATTTAGTTGTTATGCTAGCTGATTAATATAAATTGACATAAAAATATATAAATAATTTTCAAATATAAATTTTTAAAGGATATTTTTTGGCAAAAAATATGAAATGCTACTTTTAAATGTCAAATGTTAATACTATTAGCTTTTCAAAAACGCTGCTTAAAACGCTAAATGCTAGTCAAAGTACTAGTTTACCAAACACTAAAGTCGTGTTCGACAACAGTGTTTTGGGTAGTGTTTAGTATTTTGACCAACTCAATACACTAATTAGTTAATTTTTAGTGTTTGGTAAACTAGTATTTCAAGTAGTGTTTAGCGTTTTAAGTAGCGTTTTTGAAAAGCTAAAAGTATTAATGTTTGACATTTTAAAGTAGCGTTTCATATTTTTTAGTCAAAAATATCTTTTAAAAATTTTATCTTTGGATATTATCTATATCATTTGATGTCAATTTATGTTAATCAGCTAGCCTAACAACTAAATTTACCGAACACATTAGTTTAAACCGCTCATCTAGACAGCTATTCGCTAACAACTCAATTAGAAATGTTATCCGGTATCTGAACCGATATCTGCTACCTAAACCGCTATTTACTACTTGGGCCTTGTTCGACAAAATTAGCGGTTCAAGTAGCAGATAGCGGTTTAGGTAGCGGATAGTTCAAGTAGCGGATAGCGTTTCTAATTTAGCTGTTCGCTGATAGCTGTTAAGAAAAGCAGTTGAATAAAATGTATTCGATAAATGTAGCTGTTGGATTAGCCGATTAATGTAAATTGACATAAAAGGATATAGATAATTTCCAAAGATAAAATTTTTAAAAGGTAATTTTTGGTAAAAAAAAAAATGAAATGCTACTTTTGAATATAAAACGTTAGTACTATTAGCTTTTCAAAAACGCTACTTAAAACGCTAAACGTTACTTAAAACGCTACTTGAAAAGCTAGTTAAAACACTACGTTACCGAACACTAAAAATTACGTGATGAGTGTATTGATTTAGTCAAAACGTCAAACGCTACCCAAAACGCTGTTACCGAACACGCCCTTAAACAACTAATTTGTTGAACAAGACCTAAAAATTAACTAATTAGTGTATTGATCAAGTCAAAACACTAAACGCTACCCAAAACGTTATTGCCGAACACGGCCTTATTCATTCTTCTTTTTGGTTTTCTAATTTATTTTAGATACTAGCCTTGAAATCCGTGGTACACATAGTTGTTTTAAAATGTTAGCTAAAATATTTTTAAAAATATTATAATTAATCTTATAATTTAAATTTTTAGAATTAATAGTATTAATATATGTATAATTTATTTTCTTTTTTTCTTCATTTAAGCAGTTGAAAAGACACCACTCATTACGATGATTTTAAATCACATATTATTTAATTTTTTTTTCCGATTAAAATCTTAATTAATGCTTCACAGGACACGTGTCATGACCGCAACGTTCGAACTCACGTGTGTGTGTGTGTGTGTGTGTGTGTGTGTCTCTCTCTCTCTCTCTCTCTCTCTCTCTCTCTCTCTCTCTCTCTCTCTCTCTCTCTATATATATATATATATATATATATATATATATATATATATATATAT
>JACYFF010010365.1:18112713-18132334 GCA_017589665.1 Selenicereus undatus
ATATATATATATATATATATATATATATATATATATATATATGATATTGAGTTTAAAATAGGATTTTTAAAATATAATAATTTAAGTTTTTAGGGTGGTGGAAACGAGTTTTATAATATTAAAAAATAGCTCTCAATAGTCTGAACTTTGATGATACTTATTTTTAATAGTAGAATGGTCATTTTAGATTGTATTTTCAGAGAATTTGAAGTCCATAGTGAGAAAGACCATTTGAATTTTATATGTTTGTGTTGTAGATAAAATATTATTTCGTATGAAGACACAATTTAGAATGGTCATGTACTATTAAAAATAAATATTCTGCAAATTTGGAGTACTAGTAATACTGGTTCTATCATCCTTTAAGTTTGAATTGTTGTACTACGAAGACTGTTCAAAAAAATTGTCATTGAATTTTTTTTATAAGAACAGGACACATTTTGAAGTGTCTAAGAAAATTATTCTATTAAATAGGGTAAAATTATATTAAATCGAGTGAAATTGTGACCCCACCCATGAATCAACAGAGGAATGATGTTGGTTTCACACAAGCGAAAACGCAGAAGCCCATTTGACCATTTCATATTTCTATTCCCATAACCAGAAATGTTGGAGGCTGCGGTCAAAAGAAATAAAAAAGTTGGGGGCAGAAGAATTATGCAACTTTCTTTGACCCCAAGCAAAACTCCGGAAGCTTACATTAAATCTCACACCAACATTACGTCCGTCCTTACGCTTTCCTCGTTTTCTTGCTCACCAAGCCGCCAAGCCGGCCACAAGAGCACCAACAGCCGTAGGCATGCGAGGCAAAGGGTGGGATTCATGTGTCTGTTGCGTGTCAATTTTGTCTTCCTAACCACCTTAAAATGCACGTGACACAAGAGGGAGCACGTCTGTGCGTGTCTCCTCGCGAGTCACTGTTTGAATTTTTTAAATTTTTTTTTGCTTTTTCTTTTTTTTTTTGAAATAAGTATATAATTTTTAAATGATTTAAAACATAAGTTGTGTATTATAAGGTGGACCCATGATAAATATTTTTTATTGGATGATTAAAATTGAGTTCCATAGGTTGGAGAAGTGATGGAATGCAAATTCCAAAATTATGAAACTTTTATTAACGTGACAGGTCAGAGTTTCAAAATTCGGAACTCCTATTGAGAATGCTCTAATGATTGGACCTTGCAAAAGTTTGGTTTTCATTCTACCTAAGTTTGTGAGTAGAGTTGACAAAAAGTTATCTGATTCAAATATCTGAATTTATTTGAATTGAAAAAAGCTGGATACAATTATGAATTTTTTGTCTGAACTTTAAATCCGAATACAACATTTTTATATGTCTATTGTCCAAACCCGATTTTGAACCGAATTTAGTCTTGTCCGAATTGTCCGACCTGGAAAACATGGAGTATTAGACATCAACTTCTTGTCCAAATTTTGACATCGTCCAATCTAAGTTCGAATTTTTGCCAGCTCTATTTATGAGTTAAGAAAAAAGAGCATATATTTGTAATTATGCATCTTTTAAGAGTACATACTTTCAAAAATATAGTATATTTTACCCTTACATTGTATTTTAATTTTAAATATTAATTTGTTATGATGCAAAGAATTGCGGCATGTATTTGCAAATAAAAATGCTTTTCAAGTTTAATTTCGAAAATAGGATTTACAAGAAATAGATTCACCTTGATTTAGCTGTTTGATGATATAAATTCGGAAAAAAAAATCATTATACATGAAACACCCCCCATTTCGCTCCACAATCAAACTTTTGCATTTAGAGAACAACACTCCCAGATCACAAGATTCGATGTGATATGTAGTTATCTCTAATATGATATAATTTTTTTAGAGGTTTTCTCTCTTATAATTAATAAAAGTACAAAAGCAAATGTAAAAACATCAAAATTTCTAATATCATTATCTAAAGTTATACTATTTAATTCGACGGAGACTATCTTATATTTTCCTTATTGACAAATCAAAATAAATTGTAGAATCAAAAAAAAAAAATTATTAAATTAATAGCATCCCGGTTCCAGAACATTTTTTTTTTAAAAAAAAAACACTAGAATTTCCTTAGGTGGTAGCGAGAGGTCAAATTTGAGCAACAATATGAAATGTTGACGATGGTCCCCTTATAAATGGCGCGAGAGAAGAGCCACCCTTTGAATTCGCAAGCATTTTGGATCCTCATTCCTCAACAGTCAAGCCGTCTCTCTCTCTCTCTCTCTCTCTCTCTTTCTCTCTCTCGGTGTCTCTGTCTCTCTCTCCTCCATCTTCACTTGGCAACAATGGCGATGATCTCCGAAACCTCTCGCCATTCTTTAATCCCAACATTCCTCTACTCATCGAAGAATTCCCTCGATTTCGATCACTTCTGCAATGGAAATCCCCATTCATTTTCTCTCTCATCCACGCCCTCGGTGTCGCCTTCTTCCTCTCTGTCTTATGGAACACCTAAGAATTTCATGATTCAGGCTCCAAAGGAGAAGATTCAGATGTATTCGCCATCTTTCTATGCCGCTTGTACCGTTGGAGGCATGCTTAGTTGTGGATTAACTCATACGGCTGTCACTCCTCTCGATCTCGTCAAGTGTAATATGCAGGTATCTCTCCATCCATCAACTTCCCTAACTCTTAGTTGTGAATAAGAGATACCCTTTGATTTAGAAAGTCGATTGTTAAACACAACCCTTTTATATCTACCTGATTTTGTAATTCACTTGAAGAATCTAATTTGAACCGGTTTATTTTCCACATTTTCAGATTGACCCTGCAAAATATAAGAACATTAGCTCTGGGTTCGGAGTTTTGCTAAGAGAACAGGGCTTCAGAGGCTTCTTCAGGGGGTGGGTGCCAACCCTTCTTGGTTACAGTGCTCAAGGGGCTTGCAAATTCGGCTTCTATGAATTCTTCAAAAAGTACTACTCGGACATTGCGGGTCCTGAGTACGCAACTAAGTACAAAACATTGATTTACCTGGCAGGCTCGGCATCCGCTGAGGTAATTGCTGGTGCTGCTCTTTGCCCCATGGAGGCTGTTAAGGTTCGTGTGCAAACTCAACCCGGCTTTGCCAGAGGCTTGTCTGATGGTCTCCCGAAATTTATTCGGTCTGAAGGTGCAGCTGGGTATGGTTTTTCGCTTTGTGTTATCTCGAAGGAGCCTGATGTTCAGTGCAATGGCTTCTTAAGCATTAACTAATTTGCAACTTTTATTTTGTCACAGATTGTTCAAGGGACTCGTTCCTCTTTGGGGCCGTCAGATTCCATGTAAGCGAAATCACCTTCTGTTGTCCTGGTTTGCTTTTTCTTCAATTATTTGGTTAAATTTATCATAATCATAGATCATGAAATCACGAATTGCCCACAAAAGAGTACATAAGTTGATGCTGTATTTCTTGGATGATCTACTTTTCTCCTGTTGACAAAAGTTTTCATTCCGAAAATTATAATCCCCAGGTGGCTTTTCATCATAACAAATCAAGACTCTTTCAAAGTGTTTGATATTTGCAAGTCAAAACATGAGCCAGAAACGATGATCTGATACTTTAGTCATCTTATTCTCTCTTATATAAAGACCATATTGCTGTCTTTTCTTAAAACTGAGAAGGTCAGCATTATTGGTCAAGAACCAACTCAACCGAAAGCTTAAACTGATAGTTGAAGGTCCAAGAATAGGTTTATACTTTTACACACCCCCTCATGCGAATGCCCTTTATGCTTAAAGCGTGGCTGCTGCAAAGGCTCCCCCTATCTTGCGCAATAAATTAATATGGGGGCTGCTGAGATTCGAAATCGAGACCTATTGCTCAAAAAAACTCTAATATCATGTTCAAGAACCAATTCAACCAAAAACTTAAGCTGATGGTTGAAGGCCCAAGAATAGATTCATACTCTTAACACATTTTATTTCCTTTGGTTGCAGATACAATGATGAAATTTGCATCTTTTGAGAACATTGTGGAGCTAATTTATAAGTATTCCATCCCAAAAGATCAATGCAGCAAGCCACTTCAATTGGGTGTTACCTTTGCTGGTGGATACATTGCTGGAATATTCTGTGCAGTCGTATCACACCCTGCAGACAACTTGGTCTCTTTCCTCAACAACGCCAAGGGGGCATCTGTTGGCGATGTACGTACATTTCAATCTTCCCGTTTCTTTGATTCTACATTTTTGTAATTAAGTCTACCATGGGTCTTTATCTTGACACAATGTGGGTTCTATTTGTGCAGGCTGTGAAGAATCTTGGACTATGGGGTCTGTTTACCCGTGGCCTTCCCCTTCGGATAGTCATGATTGGAACTCTTACTGGTTCTCAGTGGGGTATTTATGATGCCGTCAAAGTTTTTGTTGGCCTGTAAGTTCTTTACTCTCGGCTTTTTATTTGGTGTTATGCTTTATAAAAACACATTTCCCTTGAAAGTATATAAGACGTCTACAATTTAGGGGAGGTACAATCATAAATCCAATTCGCATAGTGAACTGCATGGGTTATATTGTAACATACTTGCTTATAAACTATGGATAAGACCTAAGACAACCAAACTTGCATATAGACATGACATATTTGTTAGAAGCCGGTAAGGCAAACTCTCAACTTACGTTCTTTGAACCCTATGTCACCCAACCTGGGTCCATTCTCATTATCACAAGCCCACAAGATGGGCTCTTGCTTCCACAAAAGGGGGGAAAATGGTACTAGTTGAGAAATTTAGAAAGATGTTCTTGTTTAGTGGTTACAATAGATCACAATTTTCCTGACTTGATCTCTGTCTGATGTAGGCCAACTACTGGTGGCGGGGCTCCTCCCACAGCACAAGTATCCAAGAAAAACGAGTGATCACCAGGCTGAATTGATTTTCACGGACTAACTAGTCTAGAGTCATCAATATTCATATTGGTTCATTTTGTTTATATTCATATTTAAGGTCTTAACTTATTTCACTTAGAAGAACCTTGTGTTCCTTTATTTTCTTCTTTTGGCACTTGTTTCGTAGGAAGATGAATAGATTACATTGAATCTTGCCCTGCTGTAAGATATAGACCTTTGGCCTCCCAACAACATAATATTAATTTTTTTTCTTGAATTTCACAATTTTCAATGTATTTTACGTCATACATGAACCACTTACGATAATGTTATACCTCGTTTATGTCATGTTTCATTCACAATTGAGATATGTTCGATATATTTGAATTTTACATGAGCTCAAAATATATCTTAGTAGATTACCTCACTATAGTTTTAGTTTTTAGTATTGTGATATTGAATAAAATATTTCAGCGACATAGCTTTTATTCATGTGTCCTTGTCTCGAGTTAGGGTAGCTCATTCCAGATTATTATGGAATGCGAGTACCTTCGGCGTTTGCACGGACCACCTAGGGTATTGGGCTCCCTTCTTGGAAATAGGCTTGGAACCCTCTCCTTCTCTCCCCCCCCCCCCCCCCCGTCCCCCCCAAAACAAGAAAAAGCCCAAAAAGGGTAATTGGATCTACGCCTTCATGTGTTACAGGCTTAAAACAAAAGTTGTGAGCCCCTGTGGAATTGGGCTGGGCTTTGTTAACCTAGTGTACGATATTGCAGTGAGTTAATCCTTTTTCTTTTTTTGTCTCTCCTCTTTCTTTGTCCCCCCCCCCCTCTCTCTCTCTTCCTAAAAAAAGGAAAAAAAATTGGTAAGCTGACCCACCCAACGGACCTGCTAATATTATTAAAGTCTAGTGGGCTTGCAAGCAAGGGGGAGTGCATAATTATTAGCCTATTATCAAGCCTATAAGGGATTTGTATGAGTATCACCAATGTGATATTTAATTGGATTTAATGTAATTTAATCAATTTTACAATGTGATTATGATTATTTTGTTTATAGTAATAATAATTATAAGATAGTTATTTTATTGCAATACTATCATACAACCAAACAAAGTAATGAAAATACAATTATAAAGTTGTTTACATTACAAAATTAATTGAATCTAACCAAACATTACATAACATTCTATGCTCAATAGACTTCGAATCTTGGTAGGGAATATGAAACTCAAGTCCGATACCATTGTAGTAGTGGTCACTTAAAAAAAATAAGGGGGAGGGAGGGGGGACTCAATTCCGATATCACTTGTTAGGTCTTATCATTTTTTTCCTATTTGCTATTTACTTTGGGGAAAAAAGAAACAAGGCATCAAAGACTGAGGCAGAATGGTTCCGCATTTATCGCAGTAGACTTGATACATAAGTTATTCTTCTTAGATTGACTTGAGTTAATTTTAATTTTGTCAAATAAGCAGATGAGATAATTAGATCAAGTTCGGTAAAATTATTTTTGTTTCGTTATATTTCATTTAGGGTGTGTTTGGTAGGGGGAAAAATCATTTTCCCGAAAAATGATTTTCTCATTTTACGCTGTTTGGTAAAACAAGGAGGGGAAAATCATTTTGAAAGGAAAATCATTTTACCCCATTTGAAGGAAATTATTTTCCCGTGAAAAGGTAGGGAAAATGATTTTCCAGATTTGATTTTCGTTTTCTAATTTTGTCTCTCGTTCTATTTTCTTTTAATTGTGCCCAGAATCACTCTATTTTCACCCTCGTTTTGTCTCTCATTCTTCCCCTCTTCTTCATGTTCATCATCTTCATCGATAATTTTCATTGTCAATATTTGTAATTATTTCTTGACTTCTCTGACCTTGTTACTATTACACTTTTGAAAAACTTCGCAATTTGAGACAGTCATCGTATTCCCGTTCGATATTTTCTTTAATCTGGGTTTAATATCACTCAAAGTCAATTAGGTAATCCTTGGGAATAGTAGAAAATTGAGATTCATTAATGTTGACTCTTTCTTCTTCTAGATTTATTAACGGGTATATTTCTTACTGATGTTTTGGGTTTGATTTTGAAGAAGAGTGAGAAACAGAATTCGTTGGTTGGGTCAAGTCAGAGCAATGAGCAAGGGAGGGGTTGATGGTAAAAAGAAATGAAGTGAGATCGACGTGTTCATTTTATCAAATAGCAAAAAATGAAGTGGAAAGAAAATGGTTTTCCATTCTACCAAACAGCTGAAAATGTACGTGAAAAATCATTTTTCTTGAGAAAATATTTTTCATGGAAAATGATTTTCTAGGAAAATAATTCCCCCCCCCCCCACCCACCAAACACACCCTTAGTTTTGATCAAATTGAGGGCCAGATTAGGTTAAGGGTAGGGTCATGAGGGTCGATAAGTAGGATTTTCTCAACCCTAACCCTAATCGACCTTCATGTGGGGTCGGCATACCCTTGACCTTAATCTTGCAAAAGGCCAAACGTAAATACAATGTTTTAATGAAATGTGCTGTAACTACAAATATTCTAATGTGTAATTTAATGCCTAAAATAATTAGTTCATTAAAATGACTGCTCAAACATTAGAGATGGAGAGTTAGAAGGTTACAAGCCAGTGAGATTTGAGGGGAAAGAGACTAAGAGGAGATGAGAAAGTAGAAAACGAAAAAGTTTTAAACAAATAAAACCTAAAGTATTTTGTTTTGATTTTAAATTTTAATTTTTTTTAAAAAAGTGATGGTTTGCCGGTCGGATCAGAGGTTAAAAACCTCTGCTCAAGTCCAACCCTCATCATAGTCTGATACCCTAATTTGTGCGACAGGTAAAACAAGAAGTACAAACACACAACACGAGTAAATTTTCTGTCGATTTGCTTTCGAGGGATTAATTTAGCCACGGATAGATGGAATTGTTTAACCCAGATATAATTGTAAGGTGTTTGGTTGTTTACATGGATATGGCCATAAAACTTGCATCTCCTTGAACTTTTTCTTCTTCTTTCTTTATTTTTTTAAAAAATTTTGTAGACTGCATTTGATTTTTCATTTTGATAACTAGGACTCGGCTTGGTTCGAAACTCATTAAATGTTAAATTTTTATATCAATTTGACCTTTAACACAAAGGAGCTATGCATATAAGTCAAGTGAAGTTTTAACAAAAACTAATTGACAATAGATAGAATAATTTAATAACTTATAAGCATACTTAAGGCCTTCTATTTCATCAATGTGAGATAACTCTCACTTTCATATTATTCACACCAAATCTGTAAAGTCTAGGCTCAAACTTGAGTTTGGATGCGTAGTAATTGTTTCAGGTTGGCTCAGATCAACTGGGTGTTCTTTTTCTTTTTTCTGGTTAAAAAGTTTCCAAATTAATGCTACAATCTAAGCTAAATTCTAGTTTTTGTATTAGACTCAAGAAATAAAGATTGAAATTAAAAAAAATTTGATTCTAAAGGCAATTTGATATTTTTCACACGAGCATATAAGAAGAAAAAAATGAACATATTGAGTTAAATAGAACCAAACCGAACTGGGAGGAGTTGAGCCTTATTGAGCTCGAACTTGACTCAGTATACTGTCAAGTCAGCTCGGAATCAGCTTTACACTTGGTTCGGCTCAAGCCTGAGCAGAGCTTATAATCCATTGTTTTGTCAAAAAGAGAGACTGTAACAGCTATTAGATCTCACAAAGCTCAGTCTATGGTGATTATACGATTAAAACAACTTTTTTTTGGGGGGGGGGGGGTTTAAGAAGGTGAAATTTCAATACATAAGCGGAATTTCACAACCAGGAAGCTAAAGTAGGAATATATACAATCTAAGAGCATGTAATTGGGAAGCGACTTTTCAGAAAGGGTTCTTCAATTCCACACCAAGTCCAATGGAAGCATTTTTTACTGCAATAATTAAGATAAAAACATCAGTACTTTCACTAAGCTTCCATAATTTTCCGCTGGATCTTTCAGGATCAAGTTCTTCTGTTCAGCCTGAAAGATCTCATTCCTCAGAATCCATGTCTGATAATGTGTGGCTGGTAATAATAATTGACACAAACTCAGTATAGATGAAATAGGAAAACTATACGATCTTAAACCAAATTAAACCAACCCAAAATCAGTGAACCATAACATGACATCAAGACCGTATAATAATATCGAAGCCTCTATTCTTCATTTTATTAACTTATTAATATATACATATTTCATGGATATTTCTTGAATTTTAACAAACCAAACTTAATCTGTTTTTGGATCTATTATATTTAATTTCTTTTCTCCTTTTGAAGGTTGATTTATTAGTGATCAGAGTGTTCATATGAGCTATAAAGAGCAATGTTGATTAGAGTAACAATATAAATGACTTAATTCGGGCGATCTTCTAATAATTTAGTAATTTGTTAGGTGGTTATTACCAATTAAATATCTAAATTAGGGGTCAAATACTCACCATCCCTTTTAAGGATAATATAGTCTACTATATTTTTATAGGCTGCCTACAATTCACCTCTTAGGGTGTAGCCCTACCCCGGACCCTGTGTGAACGTGGGATGCTTGTGCACCGGACTGCCCTCTTAATGAAAATGAAAAATAATTTAGACTAAGGTTGATTGCCATTGAAAATTAAGTTTATAGGTCTTAAAGCATATAAAATACACTTTGCCCCTATTTTCTTTTAAGAAGATCAACATAAAGAATAACCTACCAGCAGTACCACACTAATGTCATTTTCCACCAAAAAGTATCCACCCTTAAAAGAAATGAGGAGTTGAACACATGCTAAATTTTAAAATAAAATTGGTTAAATGTTAAATTTTTATGGTTGAAATTAATTTTAAGGATTTTTACATAAAAATTTAAATAACTTTTGTAACGTCCAAGTTATCCGAACTTATCACTAATTAGGTGTACCATTGACTGTAGGCGCGCATGCCAGTGTAGTATAGTCTTTTCCATCCAATCACAAATGGCTTTGAGAGTAGCCCCCACAATCAGATACAATGCATGTCTATCAATAAGTCCACAGTTTTTGATCAGCTTAAGAAGAACCGTAACATTTCTATGCCACCAATTTTGTTGTTTTGATATGTCTCCCATGAGATTCACGTTTGTACTTAGTACTAACCACAGTGTCGTGCTGCAATCCTGCTTTCTTTCATACACGTAGGGAGTCTTCATTTTGCATTATCATGTGTTGTAAGGATATCTCTTTACAATAGTTGGTCTAAGGGCTACCAACACAGGTTGATTCAAGTAATTTAACACTTGTCTCCTTAAGTAAGGTTTCGAATTCGAATATTGTGAATGAAGAAAATCTATGATGGAGAGCTCTATTTACCTCTAATTGGGCTAACAATAACTCGACTCCAGTGATATGGAGTATCAAAGACCCAAAAAAAAGAAAAATAGGGTGGATCTAAGGGCTCTTGTAATATGCACGGGAGCTTCATTTTACATAATGTCACGTATTATAGGAATATCTCTTTGCAATAGTAGATCTAAAAATTTTATGCAACAGTAATTTCACTATTTATGACCATACGATGTAATAATATGAGTTGACTTTTCAAAATATTTATTGAAAATTTTAAATATTTATCTACAAAATTTGAGCATTTTTGCCCCCCAAGTAACAACATGCTATAAGGCATTTATCTCTTCCGAAGGCATCCGCTTTTGGCTCCCAAAACGGAGTTTACATAGCATGGCTGGGGCAAACCCTAGTTGGCAAGATATCATATACATAATACCCTTATTCCTCTAGGTTAGGAGGTTCGCAATTCGCAACCTATGATTCTTCTCATGTTTCCAAGTCTGTACTTCTCATTTTGTTCCCGAAATGAATGAAAGGGGGAAAAAAAGGAATCTTCACCACAAAATAGTGAAATTATATCATGGACTGGGATCCATTTGGCAGTGTGAATCACACGTATAAGTCAACTCGTCAATGAATTTATAGTGTAAACGGCTATTTTGTGTTTTTTTTCCCCCTGTACGTATCTTCTTATTTGATATTTTATTTATCGTTCTAATGTTTGTAATTATGATCCAGAAAATGTAGCATTTTTGTGTATCTACTTTATAACTAATGGGTATTTAGTTAGTCGGAAAAAGGTTTTAAAAATCACTCAACTTTCCTCCGAAGTTTTTAAAAGTCACCAAACTTTAAAAAGGGTTCCAAAAGTACCTAAACTATAGATTGGAGTCCAAATAATCACTGAAGTTTGTTTTCATTCTAGACCTTGCTAATTAAAGAAATTTCTTATCAGTTTTTTTAATCAAGTCAAAACAATTTTTAATTTTTTTGGAAGACAAAAACAAATGAGAGTAGATGTGTAAATTTTTGGATGATGATTAATAGGATATTTCAAATAACTCAGGATATTCTTATCGCAAGACGAGAGAATTACCTAGTATACAATACAATATCATCCATTAATTAATTAAAAAGCACAAAAATGGATATCTAAATATACCCAGATCATCAAATATACATAATTTTTTTTTTAAAAAGCAAGTATCTCCATCAATAGATAGTCTATAGTTGCACCAAATGAAGAGAGAAGTGTTTTGCTAGAAAGTATTCTATGAAATTGCTAACATGACAAGACAACTCATCGGGTCATTAGATTTCTAGAATGCTCTTTTAACATTCACGTTTAAGCAGTTGCCACTATATATTGAATATTGTTTGTTTTCTACTCTAAATTGGCCCTAAATTATTTTGAATATTATGTCAATTATTATGTTAACATTTTCCTCCCTACTTTTTAAGTCTTTTACAAAATTAAGGATGTTCTCCAGAAAATAAAAAGTGATTAGGAGTTTCTTTAATTAGTAAGGTATGAAATAGAATATTAAGTTTGGTGATCATTAGAACCCAATATTAAAGTTTATGTATTTTTTGAACCCTTTTAAAGTTTGGTATTTTGAAAGACTTTGAAATAAAGCTGTTTGATTTTTCAAACTTTTTTCCTTAGTTAATTTATCGATAAGCATTTATTTTACATGGTATACAAATTAAATGAGCATTTTTGTACTTTTTAAAAAATCTCATTACCTTGTTCTTGGCTTGCATCCCTAGTGTTTATAATTATATTTAGGAAGACATGGTATTTTGGTTTACTATGTCGTAATTGATGAGTATTTTATTCAGTTTGTTGATGGGCATTTGTAAGATCTACAAATAAACATTTTCATAATTGATGTATACCTTTCGACTATTGGTAATTGCTGTAACAGAAAGACTAATCAGGATTAAATCTTGTTGAGGAGATCCGACGATGGGAGTTTGCTTCAACCAAGTTCCATGATAATAAGTCAAAGTGAGGTTTCATCTTAAAATCAAATTGGCAATAGGATGAGTAATCCATTTAATTTCTATACCATGGTATTTCTCTTCAATCTTCTGATGTGGGACTCTTTAATTTGCTGATGCATAATATTCCTAGCTATTTCCCTTTACACATGAGTCTCTTCCGAATCATATCAACGCACAAGCTCTCTCTTAAGCAGGAGTCTTTACCAAGGTGCCAAGACACCGTCAAGATCACATCACTCTACTACACAGAATCCGCATACCGGTCTATGCTAAGCCTCATGCCATCTACTCTGTTCTAAGACTACCGACTGTACGTTCCATGTGTCTTTTTTCTTTTGTCTATGGTGCATGATACTACCTAAACGCTCACCTGTGCCATTGATGTTGTAAGACATGTGTCTCTGCTCGATCAAACCCCACATATCACTTCACGAAACCATCCAAGGGATCCACCATGACACACCTGTTTCACCTAGCCAAACATGCCTTTAGCTCTAATACCACATGTGTTATTTTTGAACATTTTTAATTGTTCGTTAATGTATAAACATTATAAAATATAACTTTCAATAAAAAATATAAAAATACATTTATTTAATTTAACAAATGATCCAAGTAGTCCTCGTAAAAGAATGGCTAAAATATAAGAAAATGATGCTTACAAGTAAATTTTTAATTACAAAACTAATTTTATTTTGTAATAATAATGATTACATTATATTCAACCAAATTAAACATCACATTAGAGTTTATTTTTAGATGGGCCATCTCAGTTTCCTTAGGCTTTGGTACTTGGATTTACCTCATTTTATTAAATTAGTCGATTATTTGGACAATTTGATGGGTAATACTATCAAAAAGATCCATAATAGTATTTTTCTTTGCTGGGAGCAGCAAAGGACCTGTACAATATGGATAATCTTACCAAACCTAAATCCAACTACACATGTTCAATATTTGGACTTAGTCATCTGAATTTGTTGTTTGAATTTTTGAAATTGTGGTCAAAATTATATTTGTATTCTTATTCAGAATTCCTAGCTTAATACTCGGTTCCAATTGTCTATATTTTTTTATATGAACTTGTAGAGAATTTAGGTCACAATTATACATATGACTCGATTAAAATATCATCTGATCTAATTTTCAGATGTGTACGAACTTATATTAGTTCAGCATACTGTACATTTAACAATGTTCTCTCCAAAGTTTCATTTTAATTTTTAGGGTGTTTTTCTTTTTTGTCTTTTTTTCTCTAAAAGATCGAGACTAGTTTCAATGGAGGGAGTTAAAGGTTAAGCTTTATAAGTCCCCTTCGGCAGCAAAAGCCTGCCATAAGGTTCGTAGTGGGTAGGCAGTTTTGTGTTGAATATGCAACATGCACACTCTCATTTAAAATGTGAATGGGAGTACTAGATCTGTCATCCAATAAAAGGCAGCTTTCCATCATTTTCCCACTCACTGTTTGTCTTCTTCAATTAAACCACAACGAAGACAAGAAGAAAGCAAGATTGATTGAGATCATAATATGTACATAAAGTAATTGAATATTTGTAGAATTAGATCAAGAATCATCATATTTTAATTTCTCCAAATTCATAGAAAGCTATTTATAACTTTATAGCATTCCCAATGTAGGGAACGCGGGGCAGGAGGTGGGGCCCAAGTGTTACATGCATGGCAATTTTTCTCTTCCAGTCGATCAGCATGGCACCTGAGGCACACGCTGGGCAGCACGTCTGTCCATGTCTCCTAGCGTGTCAGTTTTAATATTTTTTTAATATATTTTTTTGTTTTTTTGTTTTTTTGTTTTTTGAGTGTGTAAATAATTTTTAAATGATTTAAAAAATAGGTTGTGTGTTATAATGTGGGTTCATGACAAATATTTTTATTGGATGATTAAAATTGGAGTTCCATGGGTTGGAGAAGTGATGAAATGCAGGTTCCATAAAATTGAAATTTTTGCTGATGTAGCAAGGTAGAGTTCTAAAATCCGAAACTCTCACTGGGAATGCTCTTAAAGTTAATTTTGTGGAACATGAATCCGTCATGATGCATGCATCATTCAACTGCCATAAAAAGAAGTGGAAATTATGTTTGACAACTTATATTTGCTATTGTCAGAACTTCAATGGTACGACTTGGCTTTCACTTTCTCCTCCTAAGGAAGAAAATTAAGGCATGTATATTATGAAATTGTCTAAATTTTATGTAGTTCTATATTTACTCAAATTTTAGGGTCAAATTGAGGGATGATCTTTACCCTCTTAATAGTTAAGGATCAAAAAAAGAGGAATGAAAAAAAGAAGACTTTTGTCTAGTGACTAGATCAGGTTATCTTGCTTTTATTTTGCCCAGAAGGAGTAAAATGAGAGGTTTGTTTTGACTAATTATTAGGGTTGACTTTGTTTATATGAAACAGTGAGTTATGATGGCCGCTGGATTTAAAATAAGCACGACCACATTAAAATTTATAATCTCCATCCTGATATGAACAAACAATTTTAGAAAACGGTAATATCTTAACCTAACCTACTTAGAGAAGACCAGAGTGATTTAAATATGAATAACTTATCTTTATATTATAAATGCTAGAATGTGTAAGGGGTTGAGTGTTGAGGAAATGGAAAATGCTAACATGGGAGTAAATTTAGGGTATATATTGTTTCACAACCGTTGGATCAAAATCTTAAACAATCTTAGCCATTGGATTTATCTTTACTAACCACATTAGGTCTCAGGTTCGATTCCCCCCTCCCTCATTGTATTGTACTATTTACTAGGCACATTAGGTCTCAGGTTCGATTCCCTCATCCCCCATTATGTTGTATTGCCCATTGTGGCTTTTACGGACCAAAACGTGTTTAATTTTCGTCATTATTATTATTAATATTTTGCATTTTTCAATACAAATATAAATTTGAGCATGTGTTATTAGAGATAATAGAATAATAAATACGATTTCCATGATTATTTCTATTATTACTATTGTTGTTGTCGTCGTCATTATCGTTGTCGTCGTTGTTATATTTCCGTTTGAATTTGATAACATAGTCAATATTAATAATGATCATCAAATTATCAAAGAGAGATTAAGAGATTATAATAGATATAAAAAATTTTATTAGTTCATTATTATAAAATACATTAATAATTTAGAAGTTTTAACTTAATGAAACGAAATTATAATTACTGAACAAGTCATAAAACCTTATAGGACACCTTATTATTAACACATAATATAATATACAAAATTATAAAGAAACAATAAATATTTTTTATTTCCATTATTATTATTATTATTATTATTATTATTATTATTATTATTTTGTATTTTTCGATACAAATATAAATTTGAGCATGTATTATTAGAGATAATAGAAAAATAACTATGATTTCCATGATTATTTCCATTATTATTATTGTTGTTATTGTCGTCATTGTCGTTGTCGGCGATTTTATCTTTCTCCTTGAATTTGATAACATGGTCAATATTAATTATGATCATCTAATTATCAAAGAGAGATTAAGGGAGTATAATGGATATAAAAGTTTTTATTATTTCATTATTATGGAATAAGTTCATGTTTTAGAAGTTTTAACTTAAGGAAACCGAATTGTAATTACTGAACAAGCCGTAAAATCTTAGGTGACACCTTATTATTATCACATAATATAATATACAAATTTATATAGAAATAATAAAAAAATTATTTCCATAATTATTATTATTATTTTGTATTTTTCGTTACAAATGTACATTTGAGCATGTATTATTAGAGATAATATAAATATAAATATGATTTCCATGATTATTTCCATTCTTACTATTGTTGTTGTTGTCATTGTAATTATCGTCACTGTTATCTTTCTCTTTGAATTTGATAACATAGTCAATATTAATTATGATCATATAGATGTAAGGGTTGTGCTGAAAAATTACATATTGTAAGCATGATATAACATATTGCAAGGGTTGAATGTGAAATATAAAAAAAGTTTAAAATAAAACACAATCATCATATTAGGCCCATGAAACTGAATTTCTTTCACATTTAATATGATCTATTTAACAGAAGGAAATAAACGAACTATTTTTCTTTTTGTTTCAAAGCATATATATCTTACAATTAAATTTAATTCAATTAAATCTTAAACGTATAATTAATTTTTTAACATTTCAAATAAATTGACCAAAATCTAATCTATCTAACGTACAAGAAAAATTGAAATCACTTTCGTTTTCTTTTAAACCATACAAATCCAATAATCAAATTCTCTTCATAAAACACCTAAAATTATAATTAATGTTTTACCGTTTAAAATAAAATACCCCAAATTACCATAACACTTCAAACTAAGAAATATCTCAACCCACAAATCTAAACTCAACCCATCTCTTGCAAGACAACATAAGGGCATGGGAAGTTTATATCAAAATCCATGAAACTATTCAGTTGACTTGAAAGCCAAATGTACAAAGTATGAACACTTAATTATATTAGCGTCCCCTAATTGGCCATTTTAAATAGCCAAAAAAGTTATGTATTAGCATATATACAATGTTCAAATTATTTCCGTTGAAAGACAAATTTTATTTATGTTACATGTAGAACTGAAACTAAACTGACTTCAAAATAGTTTATACCTAAATTCACTAGACAATTAGCCACTTCATAAATTTTTACTCAACAACAAGAGGAGAAGTTAGATCTTTCATCATTAGCATCACAGATTGACTTCTCATCACCCAATTTAAGCCATGTTCTTTTCAGTGGAAAATGAGGGGTGTGAGGTAAGTGGGTGTGGGAAAAGGGAGGAAGGAGTGGGTGAGTGTGGTATTTTTTTTAAGTGTGGGAAGGAGTGGATGAGTAACTGAGTGTGGGTGACAGCTGAATGTAGTTGAATGAAGTTGAAATATTGGTTATTAATAATTTTTTGTTTTCTAATGTAATAATTTTATTGTGATAGTAATTAATGATGATGAAATTTTTTTTATTTTTGTTCATTCTTTTTTATTTTGTTTATTTTTTATTTTTTATTTTGGTATTTCTATTATTTCATTTTATATTTTAAATTTTTAACTTTTAAATTTTAAATTTTAAATTTTAAATTTTAAATTTTTTAATTGTTAATTTTTAATTTTTCATATTTTTTAAATTTTTTTATTTTTATTTTTTAATGTGTAATTTGTAATTTTTGTAATTTTAATTTTTATTATATTTTTTAATTTTTTTCAGTTTTAATTTTTTAATTTTTTTGTATTTATTTTTTATTTTCTTATTTTTTATTTTTTTGTATTTATTTTTGTTTTTTTTGGGAATTTTTCGTTGGTTTTTTTTTCTGGAAAAAAAAAATAAGAAATAAAAAATAAATAGATACAGAAAAATAAAAAATAAAAAAATAAATACAAAAATTTAAAAATTTAAAAATTTAAAAATAAATAAATAAAAAATAAAAATAAATGCAAAATATTTAAAATTTTAAAATTTTAAAGATAAAAAATAAAAACTAAAAAAATAAAATAATAAAAAAAATAAAAAAAATAAAAAAATAAAAAAATAAAAAATGAAAACAAAAATAAAAATAAATAGAAAAAACTAAAAAAATAAAAAAAGTAAAAAATAGAAATAAAAAATAAAAAATAGACATAAAAAGTAAAAAATAATGAAAAATTATAAAAATAATGAAAAACAAAAAAAATAAAACTGTTTCATGACATCCGAAAAATTAAAACTGCTTATAATTGCTATTAGATTATTCATACACATAATTACATAAATTGTAAAAATTTTCAAAATATGAGAAATTGTTATTTTATGTAGGTGTGGGAAGGAGTGGGTGAGTGTGGGAAGGAGTGATATTTTTTTTAAAGTATGGGAAGGAGTAGGAAGATGAGGGAAAGAGTGAGTGAGTGTGGGTTGGGTTGATTTCCCAACGAACAGAACAGGGTGTTAGCATGGTTTGTAACAAATTCACTATCTACTGTCTCCATCATACTTATATAGACTTTTGTCACAATCATATACTTTTTTAATTATTAATCCAATTAGTTATGCACGAAGTTGCATATTTAACTTTTTCATTGAATTTTTCCTTTATCTCCTCTAAATTATAATATTAATTATGTCTACCATAACTATTTGTTTATTATTTCGATAACATATCTACAAAATATCTATTTGAATATACTCCGTACAAAATACGAACCCAAACTAATTTCTATAAATAAAAAGACTAAATTTATTACTTGAGAGACATCGCTCTCTTAAAAAGAACAAAAAAAAAAGCTAGCACAGCCAAAACAACCACAGATCCATGGATTTACAGCACTGACCAAGCCAATAATTAGGAAGATAAATGGCCCCTTGGGCTTGTTGCCGTCTGTAAAAAATTGACAGTAATTTTTGACCGTTGTCCAGAATTGAGGTGTACGTAAGAGCACCTCCAACGGATGACATTTTGCGGCTTGCGGGCCTTGACAAATGCGCCTAGCAGCTCGTCACTCCCACAGCAACATGAGCCCAGCTTGCAGGTTGGTTCGTGGCCGTGAGCCGACTCATTTCCAATTTTTCTTGCTTTTTTGTTTTTTAATTTTAATTGATTTTTTCTTTTTTTGGGATATTAAAAAGAAGGTTGTGTGTTGTAGAGTGAGTTCATGAACATTATTTTATTTGATGAGTCAAAGTGATGAGTTTTGCATTGAAGAGAGAGATAGTTACGAACTAAAAAGTTGGCTCATAAGCTAATGTGACAGAGATAGGCCCTCACTGATAAGGCAAAAGTTCGGCTTACTATTGGGAATGCTCTATTATGTGAATTTTGCATGGTCTTTATCATGTAGGCATAGTTGCTGACCAATATCTTTGTTGAAAACCTTCGCCGTGGAAAGGAGGTGGCGGCCAATCATAAACTCATTCTGGATTAATGTCGTGAATACCCAATTTCAAGAAAATTGATTTCATTGCTCCAACTTGCATGTTCCAAGCAGGGGCGAATTTACTATGTAGCGTCAGGTGTCACCATCATTCGATGGCCAAAAAAAAAATTATATAGAATTTTTTTAAATTTTTAAAATTTTATTAGAGGAAGCCTATAAAAATTCAACTAAATTTCAAAATGGAACATCAATATTCAAAATCTTTATATCCGCTACTGTGAAGTTACTTGCATGTGGTCAATTTCTACAAAAGTTATTACATAAAACAAAAGAGTGCACTTTGTGTGATAAAGAAAAATATGTTCCTATATTGTTTTGTGATTTTGACAAGTTATAAAATAAGACTATAAGTATTATTTGTAATGGCTGGTTATATTATATGGTTGATGCATTTTTAAGTTGCCGTTAATCATGTTTAACTTATTCTGTAAAAATAATTAGTGAAATCTTTTATGTTTCATGGCAAATACAAATAAAGACTTATGATTATAGCATGTATATACAAGGAATTGATATATATATATATATATAT
>JACYFF010010365.1:18135791-18147284 GCA_017589665.1 Selenicereus undatus
ACACACACACACACACATCATGTCAATATTTTTATAGACCAAAGTTCCATAGCTTTGTAATTTAAAAACAAAGTTGATGAGTGTATGTTAAATGACATTCTTAAACTTAAAACAATCAATTTACTGACATGAGGTGTACATACACATGTCATGTTCATTTCAACCTTTAGAACTAGCGAGTAGTAATGATTTACCAACGGTTATCTACATCTACTACTACTTAGGAATAGCAGCTAGCAATTATTAGCATTTACCAGTAGTTAAGAATAATGTTTGGAATAGAAGATAGCCGTTAGTTAGTATTTACTAACGGTTATAAGAGTTTATCAGCAATTAGCGATTAACATTGTTTGGAAGTGGTTGAGAATGGTTAGTGGTCACCAATGCTTTCTAAATGTTGAAATGAACAGGCCCATAGTAGTACGTGGTATTCATCTATTTTGGTGGGATCAAAGAGCCACACAAATGTGATAATCACCTAACCAACTTTGCCCAGAGATGTCATTTCTTTGACCAGAAATGAGGAATGATACTACTACTAGTAGGAAGTCACAAGCAGATCGATATTTTTCCTAATGAATGATTCAATTGGAGTTTAAAAAGTGAAAGGAACAAAGAGATAGACTCATAGAGTCTTCATTCGTAGGCACCCCCAGCGTCGTGGAACAGTCGCTTGACAATGATGCCACAGATTTAACGAATTAATGCATACAGGCTAAGATCGATCTCCAAATTAAAATTTCTGAATCACTTTGCTTCCTCCATATGCATTTGAAGTGTCAATTCTAGATCACAATTCACAGAACAAGGCGGCTTTTGCAGCGTAGCAGTAGCAGCGTGGATCAGTCGCTAACGTGTATATATCCCAGGGACTTTCCATGGTAACGATTATATGACACTCATTCATATATGTTAGGCGGCCATATAGATATTTATATGGATTCGAATCATCGCTTTCCAAATTTTGTGGTCTTGTGGAAGGATGTCAACTTAAAGTATATTGATCAAGGCCTTATTCGGTATAATTAACTGTTTAGATAGCGGACAACGGTTTAGATAACGGATCGGGGTTCTAATTTAACTATTAGCATATAGCTGTTTAGATGGGTGATTCAAGCAAATTTGTTCCGTAAATTGAGTTTTTCAACTTGTTAATTAATATAAATTGATATACAAAGGTATAGATAACTTTCAAAGAAAATTGAATCTCCAAATGACATCTTTGGCCAAAAACTATGACATGTTACTTAATATTATTATCTTTTCAGAAACATTGTTTAAAATGCTAAACTTTACTTGGAATGCTAGTCCAAATACTAAACGTTGTTTATTATTACTATTATTACTTTATTATTACTATTATTATTGTTGTCATTTGGGCGGAGGTGGAAGCGGAGGGTGTTACAAGGTAATAGGCATGACATTTTGGTGTTTCTCATTTTCTGCTAAAGAAGAATACTTGGTGAATTATTATGGCCGTGTGAGTTCATAAGAATATGATTTTCTTACATTGGTTACAAGTTTTCTAGCTCATTTCCTATTATAATGACTCCTAGGTTTCGAAGAAAATTATTTTCCTCACCTAATCTTAGACAGGTCAAATTCAGTGAAAACTCAAATTTGCTAGCACTTCTAGGAATGTAAATTGACCCTTTTTTTTTCTTTTAAACATTATTAGTATAGATCCGTCCTCTGCACGGTGCTTCATAAAATCTATTTTTTTGAAAAGATATTTACACTAATTTCAATTAAAATTATTCATTATTTTTATTCCTTTACCTTAGTTCATTCCATTTTGGTGTTAAACTTGTTTTTTTTTTTTTGGTTTGAAATAACATTTAGACTTATTCTTATTTATTGATTATTGATTATTTTCTTTGTTAGTGTAAATTTTGTGGACAATAGAACATTTTTTTATTAGAACATTGTTTGATTGAAAACCAACCTCGGACTTATAGAATATATTTCTTTAGAATAATTAAGAATTTTTTGTGAACAATAGAATATTTCTTGCGTAAAAGTTCTATTAATTTTGTGAAAAAGTAGGTTTATATTTTTGTGAATAATAGGCGTATATTTTATTAATAATAGGTTTATATTTTGTGAACAACATGTTTATATTCTGCGAAAAATATGTTCTATTTTGTGAACAATTGGTTAGCATTTTGTGAACATTACTAGCGTAAAATTGTATTTTGTGAACAATATGCTTATATTTTGTGAAGTATATAAAGGTTTAACACTTTGTTAAAAATAGGTTAACATTTTCTATGAACAATGTAATAGTTTTTTTATTGAAACTTTAAATGATATTATATATTTTTTAAAAAAGATAAAGAATTTTTGGTGAACAATAGGACATTGCTAACATAAAAGTTCTTTTTTTTTTATGAAAAATAAGTTTATATTTTGTGAATAATAGGTTAATGTTTTGTGATCAATTAGCTAAAATTTTGTGGACAATAAAACATTTTTGTATTCAAACTTTGACCTATACAATATATTTTTGAAAAAAATTTGGTGAACAATAAAACATTAATAGTTGAAATTAGACCTGTCAATTTGGGCGGGTGGATCAAATATAGGTAGGGTGTATTCGGGTTCGAGTAAAATACGGGTCGGGAGTATTTCAGGTTTGGGTAAAATATGGGAGGGTGTATTTCGGTTTTGCAAGTCTCGGGTCAACCCAACAGGTTTAGAATGTCTTTTTAATGAGTTATTTCTCTTTTTGTTAAAATCAAAATCTTGGCATATTCGTTACTTAAAATTGTCTGTATTTAATGCATAAACATTCTAATTATAATTTCTTAAAAGAATATAAAAAATATTTAAACTTTTCAATATGATATATGAATGTCATGCACCAGTAGACACTAAGTCATGTTTGAGTAGGTTGGTCAGTATATTAAATATTAATAATAGGTCAGGCCATTCATGGGCCGACCCATCTAAAGCATGATGACGGGTTGGAGCGGTTCGACCCGTTAATAACCCATTTAATGATTCGATATTTTGTTAATTAACCTACCATTACCTAATCATGTATGTTTTATTAGTGGGTCGATCATGACACGAACACAAATTGGTCCATTGTTCAAGACTGACATTAAGTTCGAGGCCAATTAGAAGTGACCGAAATGAAAGAATATTATAGACACAAAAAATATTACAATTATATATTAATTATAACATCACAATTTTAGATTATTATAAAGTAATATTATTTAAAATGCAAAGTCTACCGTGTGGTAGTTAGACCTACTATTTTGTATCATGCAGAGTGTTGACCTCTAAAAAAACGTAAGTCCAAAAGTTAATGGTAGCAGAGATGAGGATGATTAGAAGGATTTGTGGTTATACGAGAATGGATAAAATTAGTCATGGAGTAATTAGAGACTTAATTAAAGTAGCTTCTATAGAAGATAAGATAAGAGAAACAAGACTCAGATGGTTCGGCCATGTGAAAAAAAGGAGTGTGGACGCTCCAATGAGGCGATATGAGAAGATTCACATCCCCAAAGGGAAAAGAGGGAGGGGAAGACCAAAGAAGAGTTTGGACGAGGTGGTTAGAGAGGACCTGAAAGTTGTCGGATTGACGAAAGATATGACTCAGGATAGGAGACTATGACGAGATAGGATTAAGATCTTAGATCACAGAGAGGTGCCTTCGTAGCTATCTTTCGTTTGCGTTATGATAGGTTTGATTGTTGTTTTTCGGATATTGTGTTTGTATGCAGGTAGTACTTGCATTTGGGAAGAAACATTGTTTGCTTATGTCTATTGACTAAGGTATGGTACATTCCTCTACTTTGTGGTACTAATGTTTACATAGTTATTATCCCTGATTTAGTATTCCTTAGTTCAACTCTGTGATGCTTACCCTTAGTTTTGCTCCTTAAAATGTTTTCACAAAATCCTTCTCCTATGAAATGTTTTCACAAAATCCTGTTTTGTGGGTCTCTTGGAATCAGCCTTTCAACGGACAGTCATGCCGGTTGAGGTAATGTTGCCAACATCTGAATCTTCCCAGACCCTGCGAAAGCAGGACCCACACTGGGAGGCGTTGTTGTTGTTGTTGTTGTTGTTGTATTTAAAATGCAATGAGATGTATTCAATTCACTTGGAATATAATGGTATGACTTGCACATTTTTAATATTTTTGTTATTCTGAATTAATTTTCTTAACACTAGATATTTCATGCCCATTTCTAAAATTGTTCTATTTCTAAGTTGTATATGACGTTATTTTATGAGAATGAATTTCGGAAAGAACGGACACTATCGTTTAATTTGCAAAGAGGTGTGATAATTAATTATTATAGAACGTCACTCTAAACGATTCATTATAATGAAAAAATTAAAGAAAAATAAAAAATAAGGATATAGTATTCGGGTTGAGCAGGCGGATTCGAGTTCGGGTTGGGTTTAACCAAACATTTGTGGGTTTTTCGGATTCAGTTTATTTCGGGTTCGGGTTGAGAAAACCGTGTTCAAAATCCAAAACTTTCGGGCGGGTTCGGGTTCGGGTTTTCGAGTTGGGTCAATTTCTGCTAGGTCTAGCTGAAATTCTATTTTTGTGAACAATCGGTTTATAAAAATTCAATAAATTGTTTTGTATAGTGAACAATTTTTATGCATCACATTTGACTGGAAATTCCTGACTAATTAATATGTATTTTAAAAAAATAAACAAATATTTCCAAAAAAAGAAAAAAAGAAGAAAACGATAGGAAGATGTAAAAGCTTTAAGAAAATTAATAATTGTTGCTGGCTTACCTTGAACTTTTAACCTTGAGCACCAAAACCCAATCATTAACCAACGCTTCATATTATCAATGCAATATAAATTTGCACAAAACAAATTATTAATCAAGGTTTGTGTTGTATATTTTGCCAATTAGGCCGCATAATTTTTGGGCTTGGCAGTGTGGGTGTACACCTAGCTTGATAGAGTAAGAACGACCTGAAAAAAGAGGTTAAGATTTTGCAATCAAAGAATTCATCCATCTTTTAAAGGGCATTAATTTTTTTTTTTAAAAGTATGCCATGTTACTAAGTGTATCTGTTAGAGAGTAGTTTCTATATATCTTATTAAAATTTAAACGCAATACTTGATAGAATGGGAGGTATTTGATGGTTGCGCCATTGTTACACATTTGATTATTTGCCAACTTGGTCACATAATTTGTCATATATCACCTATGTCAACCAAGTCTATGAAGCATTATTTCCACGTGCGACTTGGAACTCTGAGTTTGTTTTTGTTCTTTTTTTGAGTTTTTCGTAATTAGAGTCGAATTACAATTAGTCATAAGATATGGAATTTGTTTCATTATAAACTTTCTTCATTTACAGGATTCAAATATAAGATATTACCTAAAAAGAACTAATGTCAAATGCTAAAGTAACTCGTGTTCGTATATTCTTAGCTTGTTTAAATGCACCCAAACTCCAACTTGGGCAAATAAACATCATTGTGGATTGGTGTCCCACTAGCCTATTTTCTACTTGTCTCGCAAAAACCTATTCAAACTTAAGGTCTACATCTTATTTTAGGATGAATGTCAATTAGTTCAATTAATAAAGTCTTTGAGAGTTATTGTTAAAGTAAATCGACCTTTGTGTCTCATTTGCACGCACACACACAAAAAAAAAAAAACCCACATGTGCAATGAGCCAATGACTCATCTACTACTTTCAATTCTTTTTTCAAGAATCAAGATTTAACTTTAGGATCTACACTTTCTTAATACGGGATGTCAATTGCATAAACTAAATCTATTAGAGTATATTATAAATTTTATTCTTGGATCTATAATTGTCAGTTTACATTTTTAGTTGAGATAGTTTCAACATAAGATATTAGAATTGTTCCGAGTAAGAAATCTCAAGTTATACACACTTCAAATTCAAAATGCACTCGTGTGAGGGACATATGAGAGTATGGTAATGTTTTTTCATTAATCATAAATACTATTTAGCGCAACTTAACACCATTCATCACTGTTTAGAAACTTCCAACAACTTTCAGTGCTATAGACTATTTATTGAAAATACATAGTTATATTTTTCTTAACCATTCAACTTCATTCAGTAACTTTTCAATAATTTTCAGTATCATTCAATAACTTTTAGCTATTTTCAGCAACCTTAAGCAACACTCAGTAACTTTCAGCTACTTTTAGCAATAATACGTACCTTTCACCAATAAGTACTAATAAGTACTTCTAATAAATCGAAAATAACATGCCCCATAGTATAAAATTTATTTTAGACTTTTAATAATCAATTTAAACTTTTTGCTGAGATAATTTCTGCATATTTTGATTTTCCTCCCATCTGAACTTGGATCGTTCCTTATCCGGTCTGTTTTGCTAATGATACAATAAAATAAAATAAAAAAAAGAAAGAAAATTAGGTATACATATGAATATGAATTTGTACCAAATACCCGGACCTGGACATACCTAAATGAAAATCCTTCTTTGCCCTGATTGAATACCACTGGAAAAGGAGAACTCTATACTGCATACAAAAATGTCCTTATTATTAGTTAGCCCCACATTCCTGCATTCAGCTTCTCCTGTTGATAACTGGAGTGAAAGCAGTCGAGTATACAGGGGAAGAAGATAGGGAACAAGATCCAAAAAAAAAAGCAGACAAAGACAACATAATATAATATAAAATTGCATTTTCTTTTGTCTGTTTTCTTTCTCCCTCTACACTTTATATATACCTGAACCCCTACTCCTATCCTATCTCTGCCCTTATTCCAGAACTCACAGCAGCATCAAATTCACTGGTCTCTCTCTATCTCTGGTTTTTCATAGCTTCCATCCTCAACCATCATTTCAATCACAGAAAAAAGCTCTTCAGAAAAATGGCAGCTTTTTACTCTGCTTTTCTTGCTGACTCTGTTTTCTCCCCTAATAATGATCCAATCAAAAGCCCTGGATTTTTGGACGAATTCTTCCTAGATTTGGACCAGTTTTATACACATCAACCACTGTTTCATCAAGTGGGTGCTTCTATTAATACCACTGCTAATGAAAGGAGTTGTTGTATTGAACAACAGAGCAATAGTGACGATACTCTGCCTTTGGTGACTCAAAAACAGACGACTGAGAGCTTCACATCATCAATATCAATGGCGGAAAAGGCTGATAGTGGAGAGCAAGTTACTGAGCTTATGGTTCCTCTTGATAAGAAGAGGAAATCCGAATATGGGTCTTCCTCAAATTCTGCTAATTCTAAGGTATATACAATTAAAATTTGAATTGAAGTCCAAGATCATTAGGTCATCTAATCATTGATTATTGAAGTTCTGATAAGAATCACAATTACTATTCTGGGGAGTTTTTAAAAAAAAATAAAAATTGAAGTGGTTTGTTAGTCAGTGTAAAGGGAGAGAGGTGATTGATTGATAGCTTTGTTTGATACTGTGGTTTTGTTATGGAGTAGGAAGTGAAACAAGTCAAGTGGAAGAAACAAAAGGGAAGCAAAGAGGCAACGAAAGGTGTGAAAAATGACAAGGGTGAGGAGGAAGCTCGTAAGAAACCTCCAGAAGGTTACATTCATGTGAGAGCCAAGAGGGGTCAAGCCACAGATAGTCACAGCCTTGCCGAAAGGGTACGGTCTCCTCTTTCTCACTGTTCCCCCCCCCCCCAAAAAAAAACGCACGGAAGGAAAAAAAATTGAAAAAGAACAAGAAATCTTTAGGTAGGTAAAAGAATTCAGAAAAAATCCAAAATAGTTAAACCGAACCAAAAATATGTAAAATTGAATTGGTTTATTGATTAATCAAAACAGTTTAAAATATAGATTAAACGAACTTAAAACTGTATGGTATGACTCTAGTTTAAGATTTTGAAATTAACAGGTGATCGAACTTAACTGATTTAAACTTTTTATTTTTAAATTATTTTAAAAATGAAAATCAAATTTGGTTGTTCTTTTTGTATTGATAGATATTCACATTTTAATGTTATTATTCATAAAACACTTTATTTGATTACTCATAAGGGCAAAGGATATTTATATGGCTAATTAACAACCAAAAGACCATTAAACAATTTTATTTATCATATCTATTAATCGATGAATGAACTGGGGAAACGAATTCATCAAATCCACTTAATTGGATCGTTTGGTTTAGACTTTTATGAGCCGAAAAATTCAATTAACCAAATCAAAATATACTGAATTAATTAAACTGAACAAATTTGTGCCCACCTTTAGTGGGTAGGTCAAGTCAGTCCAATGAGTAGGGAAATACAAGATAACCTAATTGAGTTATGTAGGCTTCCTAGCTTGGCTAGTAAACATAAACCTAGCCTATAATAAGTTGCTAGGGTACTAGTTCAATACTATTTGCCCAATTTGGATCGCCTTTGGATTTCTCATTCTTCCCTCTACTTCATGGGTGTTGGCATATTAGGCAACAATTAATATAGGAATGGCAACAAAAAGCAACATATCGTACTCTTGTCCACATTTTTAGTGTATATAATTTGATTTACTAATATTTATAATCCAAATAAAGGATGGGGAAAAAAAAAACGAAGAAGAATAGAAAGAAGTAATGATTACTCTCAATATTCTATACTTTTTTTTGGTGCTCTCAATATTATTTACTTTACAGACTTTTAAATATCAATGAAGAATTTCAAGACTTTTAGTGACTCCTTTTAGCTTTAACTACTTTGCCTCTTAATCCAGATTTAGAGGTTTAAGGCTCTATTCTTTTCGCTGGTAAATCTCAATTGATCAACTTCAATCAACTTCAACCAATTTTAACTCACTTCATCAACTTCAATAAAAAATACTCACTTCAGCCCATTTCAACCCACTTTTAACTATTTTAATCAACTTGTACCTATCATATAAAAAACTTTAACCAACTTCAACCTAATTCAATTGACTTCAATCAATTTCAACAAAAAAATACCTACTTTAACCCACTTCTACAAATCTCAACCAATTTCACCCATTTATTAGCCCATATTTTCTTACGAAAAGAACAGGCTTAGGTGTGTATTATAACATTTCTTAAATTTTAACAAAGATAAGAATATCCAAAAATCAAAACAATTAATGATGTCAATTGCTTTCTTTTTAAATTTGGCTTTGGGTTGATGACAGGCAAGGAGAGAGAAAATCAGTCAGAAGATGAAGACATTACAAGCTCTGGTTCCTGGTTGTGACAAGGTGATATGATAAGCCAAGACATTAAAATTTGATGCTTGCCTGTTTGCCATAGCCCTTGGGTTGTCTTTTTAAGATGTTGAAATTTTCCTAATTCTTTTTTTTAGTTTGTAAGTATAATTTGTAACAAAGCAGCATGCATGTAATCTGTATGTTGATTATAGGTCACTGGGAAGGCCCTCATGTTGGATGAAATTATCAATTATGTCCAATCCTTACAAAATCAAGTCGAGGTTTGTTTTCTTTACTTTACTATTTTATTTAATTTCCATGTCGGCAAGTTGTTAATATAATTCCAAAATTCTATCGACTTATAAAATAAATCGCAAATTTTATCTATAATATGCAAGAGGATATCAGCTTGCTTTGTTTTGTCTAATTGAAATTTTTTTCCTTTATACGTTCTTGAAGTTTAAGAGATTAGAGGTCAATTTGGTGGCTCTAAAGTTTTAGTCTTCTTCAAAAGAGAATGAAATTCTTCCATGAGATAAACTATAACTACAGATGTAGGGATTTCATTTAGATGGTCCCATGTAAAAGCTCTTATACTTAATAAGGCCCTGTTTTTTTCATTGATAAATCTCAATTTACCAACTTCAATCAACTTCAACCCACTGCAACCAATTTTAATCCACTATTTTAACTAACTTCTACTCATCATATAAAGAATATACCAATTTCAACCCACTTCAATAAAAACATACTCACTTCTATCCATTTCAATTAACTTCACTTATTTTTCAACCCTTATTTTCCAACGAAAAGAACAGACCCTAATATTGCATAATAATACTACTGAAATGGATGATATAAATTAAGTTGATAATATTATTTGTTTTTCTCAGTTTTTGTCAATGAAGCTCGCCTCTGTAGACCCCATGGTGTACATATTTGGACTGATGAATCATGATGCAATGATCTCGGGAATAGAGGTACGTAGGACAACTATTCTTCTTCTTTTTTTTTTTTAAAAAAAAACAATGGCTATGATGATTTTATTTTGGTACAAATGACATGTAAAAGCTTATGTAGGCAGTATTGAAATTCATATATGCTCTAACAATTTATAGGAATGTTATTAGTTGGCTTAAAAAACATTTTGCTTTTGATTCATTTGTCAACTATCTAAGCACCTAACTCAAAATAAACTACTCATATTGTATCCAACTATGAACAAATTAATTTTTTTTACATGGTGCATTTTGTTGTGCAAATGTGATATAACATTTTTGTCATTGGCTTTAAAACATAGGACATGAACAATCGTATGGCATTACCAGTGCAATCAGTTAGTCACAGCAATATCAGCAGTCCTGCTAATTCATCTCCAATTTTCACCGACACAAACATAACAACCAATCCCACCATCGCTACCACTGCCGCAGCCGCCGCCTTTGCTAGCATTGTTGTTGACAGCTCAACGAGCTTGTTCCAAGAACAAAAGCCAATCGTTCCTGTACAGGTACTTTCTCCCCCTTCCAAAACTCGTGGGCCAGCCTTACACGATAAGATCTTACATTTAAAGATTATGAAACATAAAAAAGATAGTTTAGTTACACAATAATCCAAAAGAAAAATTACGTTCGCGTTAGGTAAATAACATATGAGATTGCAGCCTCAAACGAGATGTTTTTTAGTATTCTTTTTTTTTTAATATTTTGGTAGAGAGGGAAGCCAAAAAAAAATTAAAGAACCCTTTGTGTTTGTGAGGACCCATATGTTATATCGAAAACACAATGTTAGGTATCATGCTTTTTAATTTTTAATTTTTTTTTGTGTGGTTGTGTCGTGGTTTTGTTTCTTGGGTACATTGTTGATTGATTAAGAAGCATGTGTCATTTTCAGGATGCTAGAAGTTCATACTGGGGACTGGATGATGTGCAACAGCAGGGCAACACCATTAATAATCAAATAACTTTTGGAGCCAACAACTTCTTGTACTCTTTCCAGTAGAAATTAATTAATATCATTCCATCGTTCTCGCCTATTCTATACATTGTAACTGCCATTTCAAATTAGGGTGGCAAACTATGAGTACATGTTGTTGCATAAATACTGTGTGTTACGTACCAACCATCAATATGGTGGTCTAATGATAAATTACTTTTATTTAGAAAATTAAGCTTAACCTGCTCTTCTCTTCTTTTTACTTACTTGCTCACTAAGCTCTCTCTAATAATAAAACTATGTCCTTTAGTTTTGGCAACAGAATAACACAACTAAGTCCTTGAGTTCTAACTGTATTACTAGGGTTATAAACTTTAACCCAAACCAAAAAATCAAGTTTAG